>OX451735.1:165641890-166046240 GCA_948472305.1 Vicia faba
TCGTGTGTATATTTATTTATCTATGTGAGATTATTCTAAATAGTCATTTATATTTTATTATAGCATTTTACAAGCTTTTCAATCACAAAGAGGTATTCAAGTACCAAAGAGTAGAGCCAACAACATTACGTGGATCAGAGTGCAGGTATATTTTCACAATTTTGATTATATTAGTGATGATACTTGATAAAACAAGTTAAGGGGTATATCCTGATATATATCTGTATTTTCTTTCCATGTGTAGTGTCCTCGTCAACGTAATGGTATAGATTGCAGTTATTTCATATTGAGATTTATGAAAGAAATGCTTCTTTTGGACGGAATAGAGATTCCATCCACGATATGAATTTCTAACTTATGAATTGTTTTAATATTTCTCATAAAATGGCATATTGTTTTAACTAAATCACATACTATGTTATTTTACTATATAGTACTTTGACGAATTCAATTGTGCTCATTACTCAAAAGATCAATTGAATGAACTTATGGAGGAATGGTATCAATTCATTATGGAGTTGAGAATTTTATAAGGTATATTATCTTTCTTTTATTGATGAGAATTTTGATTACAACTTTTGAGTTTTAAGTATAAATCAAAATAAAGTTTTGTTTTATCATGGTATGAATTTCAATATTTTGGTTTTGTTTCAGGTTATAGGTGCAGATGTAGAAGATAGAGCTAACAAGTTCTTTGTTGTTGTTTTTTAGAAATTCTCGAAGATAGTAATATGTAGATTAAAATCAATTTAGAATTTTTAGAATTTTCAAGTTGTATCATCAATTTTCAAGTTGTTGTATATATCATCATTTATATATGTAGATCTTTTGTATATGCAAATTTGATGCATATATATTGGATTGAAGCTGCCAAATCTGGTGCAAAATATGGTGAAAATCTGGTGCAAAATGTGGTGAAAACCTGGTGCAAAAAATGGAGAAAATATTTGACAGCGCTTAAGGAGAAAATATGTCTAATATTGAAAAAAAAATGTTAACATTAGACAACGCTTAAGGAGAAAAACGTTGTCTAAAGTAGGGAGAAAGTGCTGCCTAAGGTGGGGAACAAACAACGCTTTTAAAGAAAAGCGCTGTCTAAAGTAGGAAGAAAGCGCTACCTAAAATGGAAAAGCGCTGTCTAAGGTGGGGAACAGACAACGCTTTTAAAGAAAAGCGTTATCTAAAGAGATGCAAGAAGTGTTGTCTAAAATAAGAAAGCGCTGCTAAAGGTGTACTTACCAAAGCGCTCTCTGAAGTAAAAACGCTGTTAAAGGTGTTCATAAGAAAGCGCTCTTAAAGTAAAAGCGCTGCTAAAAGGGACATATAATAGTGCTTTTATATTAATCCAAAGCGCTGCCTTTTCTTATAACAGCGTTGGTTTGGGCAGCGCTTTAAAGAGCTGTCTATGGCCAAAAAAAGCGATGTCTATGCGCTTGTTTGACATAGTGGATGTCCAATGTTTTTTAGCAAAAAATTTCTTTTCAAATTCATTTTGACACTCCCTTCTCCGGGAAAACGATGAATATAAGAAAACACTAAAAAACCTCTTTAGTTTTAAAAAACCCTTATTACCTGTTGCCATGATATATATTTATTAATATCAAGAGAAGAACCTACATACTTAGTTTCTTCTAAGTTATCTAACCTTCCACAACAAAGAATTTAGCCACTAAATGACATTTATTATTAGTTGGATTAAGAAATATACCTTAGCTTTTGAACCAGACTCTGATACCAGAAATGAATTTTGTCAGCGGAATCAGGATCGAAATTATAAATATTTTAAGGTAGAAAGAAAGCAGAACATATATAAAACATTTTTGTATTAAAATTTTTGTGCTTACAAAAGAAATAAAAATTCCTTTATATAGGGATACAAAGACTTACTATTTAAGTCGGTAATAACTACCTATGATAGCCAGTTACAACAAACAAAAATAAATTATTAATGTCGGGTACACACTGGATATATATATATATATATATATATATATATATATATATATATATATATATATATATATATATATATAATTGATTAATTAAATTTATATTTTATTTATTTATTTAATTAAATATACTATCAATTTTATATTTTATAAGTAGATAAGCTAATGATAATATTAATAATAAATTCTTGCCTAACACGAGTATTTATCTAGTATCTAGAAAAGGAAATGAAAAATGTTTTAAATAATACTGTGGTAATTATTTATTTTATAATTTAAACGAGAAATTATTCTAATAATGTAGTAGGAGTATTTGTGGTGCGATTTTGATCGATTTTATGATAAAATTTATTTGATTTAAAGATAAATTTATTTGAAATTCGGTTCAATTATATATGATGGATTAAAATTATCTGATCCAATCTGATCTAATTTCATGCGGTTTAGTTCGAATCAGTTTTTAAATATTTAAATTCTAAATTATATTTTTTTTAAGATTATAAAAATATAAATAAATAATATATTTGATATAATATATAACATATAATATATTAAAAATTAATATTATCAAATGAGAATGAGTTTAAGTAAATGAAATAAAAATAAATATATTAAACTAAACTAATAAATAATATTAAAAAATTAAGTATCATCGGATAATAAATTAAAACAATATTTCATATTAATAAAAAATAATATATATATATATATATATATATATATATATATATATATATATATATATATATATATATATATATATATATATATATATATATATATATATATATATATATATATATATATATATATATATATATATATATATATATATATATATATATATATATATATATATATATATATATATATATATATATATATATATATATATATATATATATATATATATATATATATATATATATATATATATATATATATATATATATATATATATATATATATATATATATATATATATATATATATATATCGATTTGATTTGGATTAATTTTAAAAAATTAATTCGAAATTTAATCTGAACTAAAGAATTTTTATAAAATGATATTCAAACACATTTAACAATATTCAATTTTTAATAATTTTTTATTGTTTTTAGACGATTTGAAATTTTTATTTGAATTGAATTAAATTTAAACAATCTTGCAATGTAGTCTTTTTAATAAAAAAAACCTAATATCAAAAAGTACAAAATCTAATATGTTAGTAAGAGAGTGGAGATTGAATGCGATGAATTTGTGCAATGAATTTGTTTCACCTTAGAATATTTGAAAATTTTAAGAGATTTACAAATACTTTGTTCGAGTATTTGAAAGACTTATGTATTTTTTAATGCTGACTTGCTATTAGTTCTTAACACTTTAAACATTAGTAAAATCTTTTTTAAATGACAACTCTTGATGTTAAGGGTATCTTTAAATGATTAAACTTGTTAGAGACGTTTTTAAAAGATTGACTCAAAATCAAACCATATAATTTTAAGGGTTAGAATATTTTAATAATTTAGTATTTCTAATAGATGCTGAACACAGGTGGATAAAGAGTAGGGAAATAGGTTTTGTTGGCCATTTGGAGGTAAGTTTTGTGGGGTCAAAAAAGTTTGCATGCTACTGTTTGATGTATATGGAAAAAGGTGTGGGTTTGATATAGCTTTTGTGACAACTTGACTAGTGCCCGCAGAGAATGTCAAAAGTGGGGTCAAAATGGGTTCATTATTGGTAACAAGTGGTGGGGTCTGAGAGTGATACATATAATTAGAAAATGATTGACCTGCCATAGTTGTATGTTTTAAGTTGGGGAATATTCCATCTTGAACATGAATATCAGGACTTTTACCATTGTGTAGGGAATCACCAGAAACATGCCCTTGATTACCTGATAATGCAATGTTTGCATTATTCCTTAAAACAATAGCCTGTCCAGCAACCTGATTGGTGGAGACCCGTGGCTCATGCACCACCATATCCAGGTTGTGACAAAACTGGAACAAAAATAGTCCTTCCTTTATTTGTTTGATACTTAGGCCCTTCATTGGAAGCAGAATATCCGCCATCTGTTTCTTCATAGATTGAACGTGAATCGGCTTATTACATAGAAACCTCCCTACAAGACACCAACGCAAGTCTGCAGCTCTGTCGCCGTCATCTTCTACATCAAAGCAGAAACCATCTTCGACGTTGTCCTTGATATAAAGAAACAGACTTCGATTTGTTCTATTTTGAGAAAGAGGCAAACCTTTCTATATTGCTTGTTAAATAAAATACATTATTTGTCCTTATATAGACCCAATGACTTTTACAATTCAGAAAAGATAACTGCTACTAATAAAAACTATCATAACTTATTAACTTTTGTCCTTCCAAATTACATTGGTTCTTAATCTTCCTACTACCTTATTTAATATGAAAATTTATTACTAATGATATTAAATTTACTCAACAAAACTCCTCTGTAAACTTAAATGTTTCTTCCTTCCAGCATTCTTATCATCTTCTTGCCTCTGTCGAAGATCTCTTTCGATAGTGGCTTTGTGAAAATATCCGCTGCTTGGTTTTTGTTTGCTACATGCCTCAATTCGACACTTTCATCCTTCACATGTTCACGAATAAAGTGAAATCGAACATCAATGTGTTTGCTTCGTTCATGATTCACTGAATTCTTTGCCAATTCGATAGCTGATTTATTGTCCACTTGTATTATTGTTGGACCTTCCTGTTTTAGCTCCATCTTGCTTATCAACCTTCTGAGTCATATTGCATGACAGACGCACCAGGATGCTGCCATATATTCAGCTTCACACGTCGAAAGTGTTACTATAGATTACTTCTTCGATAGCCAAGTAAATGTTGTGTTTCCCATGAAAAACACATATCAGGAAGTGCTCTTTCGATCGTCTATGTCTCCGCACCAGTCACTGTCAGAATAACCAACTAACTTGTAGTCTTCTGTTTTTGAATAAAACATTCCAAGTGATACTGTTCCTTGGATGTATCTTAGAATTCGTTTCAGTGCCTTCTAATGTGTGTGTATTGGCTCCTCCATGAATCGACTTACAATGCCAACACTTAGTGAAATGTCTGGCCTTGTGCATGTGAGATATTGAAGGCTACCTACCAAGCTTCGATATTTGCTTCCTTCAACCCGTTCTCCTTCATCAAACTTTGACAGTTTTGCACCTGGTTCCATTGGCGTCGAAGTTGGATTGCAATTCTTCATTTTATGTTTTTCTAGGATTTCCTTTGCATATTTTTATTGTGAGATAAAGATTCCAACTTCTTATTGTCGAACCTCCAGACCAAGAAAGAATCTCATAAGACCTAAGTCTGTCATTTCGAATTCGCTTATCATGGTGCTCTTGAAATCTTTGATCATCTGAACATCACTGCCTAGAAAGATAAGGCCATCAACATAGAGAGTAACGAGTAATACATTACTTCCATTTTTCTTCACATAGAGGGCAGGTTCATAAGGACATTGCTCGAACTCATTCTCTTTGAAATATATGTGTCAATGCGTGTGTTCCATGCCCTAGGTGCTTGCTTCAGCCCATACATCGTTGTCTTCAGTTTCAACACCTTCTTCTCTTCTCCAATTGTCATATATTCAAGTGGTTGTTCGACATAGATTTCTTCTTCGAGCACACCATTCAAAAATGTTTTCTTGACATCCATTTGAAATATTGGCCATTTGAATTGAGAATCTTGAGAAATGAGTAATTGAATTGTCGCCATTCTTGCAACAGGCGCAAACACTTCGTCATAGTCAATTCCTGCTTTCTATTTGTATCCCTTCGCAACCAGTCGTGCTTTAAATATTTCGATTTCTCCTTGAGCATTCATATTTTTCTTGAATACCCATTTTACACCAATGGGATAACTACCTTTTGGCAATTCGACTAGCTCCCAAGTGTTGTTGCGTTCTATTGCTCTAATCTCTTCGTCCATGGCACTTTTCCACTTCTTGTCTCGTAACGCTTCTTCGACACTGATGTTTTCAGCATCTGCCAGAAGGCACACAAGATGCACCTCACTTGTTGAATCATATAAGTCTTGCAAACTTCTCATTCTGGGTTATAGAGGTTCATCTTCATCTTCAGTTTCTTCATGTTCTGTTGGAATACTTGTTGGCACAGCTACAATTGTTTCTTCGACTGCGTCAATAACCTCTGTCGAATTGTTCCAGTCCCACTTGCTTGCTTCGTTCATTCGAACGTCTCTACTCACGATCACTTTCTTGCTTATGGGATCGAAGAGCTTGTACCCTTTCATCTTCTCATCATATCCAATGAATATGTACTTTTGACTTTTGTCTTCAAGCTTTGTTCTTTGTTGATCTCGTACATGTGCATAAGTTATACTACCAAATACCTTGAGATGAGAAACTGTTGGCTTCTGTCAACTCCATGTTTCTTGTGGTGTTTTGTCTTCTAACTTCGAATATGGACATCTATTCTGAACATAAACAGCACATTGTACTGCTTTTGCCCAGAATTCTTTCGACGTGTTCTTGCTTTTGAGCATTGATCGAATCACATCAAGAATAGTTCGATTCTTCCTTTCAGCCACACCATTTTGCGGAGGTGAATATGGTGCAGTTAGGAATATCCTTATGCCTTGTTCTTCACAGTACTTCACAAAGGCCATCTAAGTATACTCACCTCCTTTGTCAGATCGAATTGCTTTGATGTATCTATATGTTGCCTTCTCCACCATTACTTTGAACTTTTTGAACACCTCTAATGCTTCAGATTTTTCTTTCAGGAAGTAAACCCAGGTTTTTCTTGAGAAGTCATCAATAAAAGAAATGAAGTACCTTTTTCCACTGAAGGATTCTGGAGTGATTGGCCCACATATGTCAGTATGTATCAATTCGAGAATATGTTTAGCTTGATACTCGGCCTTCTTTTGAAATGAGGTTCTTGTTTGTTTGTTGAGCACACATTCTTCATAGAACTTTCCTTCGAAATCCATGTCTGGTAGTCCATGCACCATGTTCCTTTTCGCCAACCTTATCAAACCAGCATGATGTAGATGACCAAAGCGCATATGCCATAGTGACGCTTTGTCTTGTACTTTGATTTGTAGACATTTCTCTTGAATGTTCCTCAGGTTCAGTTTGTACATTCGATTTCTTTCCATTTCGACACGGGCAATCAGATGTCCTACTTTGTCCTTCAAATGCAGTGTTCGATCTTTGATAAGTATCGAAGCACCTTTTTTTGTAAGTTGTCCCAGACTCAATATGTTGGTCTTGAGATCTGGTACATAATAAATGTCTTCGATTGATCCAATCAAGCCATCCTTCTGCAAGTAACTGATTGTTCCTTTTCCTTCGACCTTCACTTTCGATGCATCTCCAAAAGATATATTACCATCTTTAATTCTCTTCATATCTTTAAACAGGTGTTTGTAACCACACATGTGATTACTTGCTCCTAAGTCAAGATACCAAACATTGTCATTATTGGTGTTGATTTCATTTTGAGCCATCAGGAGAAAGCCTTCATTCGATTCAGCTTCCAAGGCTAGGTTGGTTGTTTCTTCAATCTTCTTTTCGATTCGACAGTCTTTTGCAAGATGTCCCACTTTGTCACAGTTGTAACATTTGTAGGAGTTGCAATCCTTCGCGTAATGACCATACTTCTCACACTTGTAGCATTCGAAGTTGGAATGATTTGAACGATCACCTCTTTGACCATGTCCTCTGCCACGCCAATTTTGTTGGCTCGATTGTCCTCTTTCGAAGTTGCTACCTCTACCACTTCGACCATTGTCACGACCTCCACGTCCACGTCCTCTTCCTCGAAAGTTTTGAGAAAAGAGTACCTTTTTGTCTTTGTTCGATTCCTTGGTTTAATTTGCTTCTTTGACTGCTTCTTTTTTCTTTTTCATCTTTCGTTGTTTATGTGCTTCGAGAGAACCAACGAGCTCTTCGACTGAGAGCGTCGAAAGGTCCTTTGACTCTTCTATTGCACACACAATATTCTCAAACTTGCCTATTAAAGATCTCAAGATCTTTTCAACAACTCGTGCATCAGTTAATGTCTATCCATTTCTGGTGAATTGATTCACCACCTTTTGCACACGTGTGATGTAGTCATATACAATTTATGTATCCTTCATCTATATCCTCTCCAATTCGCCACGAAGAGTTTGGAGTCGAACTTGCTTCACTCGATCTGCTCCTTTGAACACTCTTTCTAACGTGTCCCACGCTTGTTTCAACGTAGTCGAACCAGCATTTTTTTCGAAGCCCGGTTCATCTACAGCCCTGAATAACATACATAATGTTGTTTTGTCCTTCGATCGCGTCTCTTTCAACACCCTCGTTTGAGCTGCCGTATATCCCCCAACTTCTGTTGGTTCTTCAAACCCTTCATGGGTCACATAGAGATCCAAGAAGAGCTTTCATTTGGATACTCCAGTTTTCATAATTTGACTTCGTTAGTCGTGGCAACGACATTTGATTCATCATGTTTGCCATGAGCTCTGATGCCAAATTGATATAAAGAAGCAAACTTCGATTTTTTTCTATTTTGAGAAAGAGGCAAACCTTTCTATATTGCTTGTTAAATAAAATACACTATTGGTCCTTATATAGACCCAATGACTTTTACAATTCAGAAAAAATAACTGCTACTAACAAAAACTATCATAACTTACTAACTTTTGTCCTTTCAAATTACATTGGTTCTTAATCTTCTTACTACCTTATTTAATATGAAAACTTATTACTAATGACATTAAAGTTTACTCAGCAGTCCTCATTGATCATGAGATTCTCTAAATTAGGACCAGCCATGAGTAGTTGTACACAGGGCCTATAAGAACCAAAAACCAGGCACGATTATACCACGCTTCTCAAAGTGAGTAGAAAACTCTCAAACCCTAACAGAGACTAGAAAACCCTAAACGGAGCTCAACAATGATACTCTAATGTTCTTAGGAACTTATACCCACTAGATATATATTTCTCCAGTACCGTATCTACTATATCGAATACTCACGTTTATATCTTTTAATTTTGTCAATTAATTGAAAATTAAAATCAAATTGACATATCATGCAGAATTATCAGGGCATAATAAAACATTGTTTCCCATTTCACACAATTTAATTTAATGATGTAATATCATGCAGCCAAACATGGAAAAAAATCTTTTCCAATCGTAACAATGAAATACATGTCGACATCGACTTTGATTTGAATGAGTAAAACAACAAACATGGAAATAGAAAGAAAAAAAAACTCCTAAATAGCATAACAGTAAATCTTCATAAAAATACATATTACATACATGTATATTAATATATGTAAGTGAAGTTACGGTAATTTCAAAGCTACTGCAATTTGAGAAACCCAAAAGACATATCAGTCTATTACGACAGTTAACAACGTGGTAAACCGGATTGTGTCTTGTTCGAACGAGTTAGAAAGATGGAATTTGGTTCGGAGTAAACAGAAGAGAGAAGAGTTGGCTGGTCATAAGAGTAATATGGAAAGATTTCAGTCACACAGTGAACTGGAGGCAGTTTCAAAATTTCTCGAAGCGCAACAGGAGTTTAACAAAACTCTTATCAATGAAGATACATACTGGAAACAACGTGCTAAGATGCACTGGTTGCACGACAGTGATCTAAACACTAAGTTTTTCCATCAGTCAGCCACAGCTCGTCGTAAACTTAAGAAAATAAATATGCTTCAGAGCGACGCAGTGGAGGAAATTAGAGATCAAGCAGGGCTTTTTGAAATAGCTAAGTAGTATTTTACCAACCTGTTTGAAGCTCGGGAGGGTGTTTATGCACCAGTCTTGGATGTTATACAACCGATAATAACTTGTGAGGATAATAATCGGCTTCTTGTTCAAATTTCGAAGGCTGAACTACAGGCTGCTCTTTCTCAAATGCATCCGGACAAGTCACTAGGTCCGGACGGTCTGAATCCGGCGTTTTATCAAAAAATTGGAACTTATATGGGGATGATATTTATGAAGCGGCCAAAGATTAGTTAGATAGAGGATTCTTTCCTCCGACGATCAATAATACCAATATTTGCCTCATATCAAAGTGTGTGAATCCGAGTAATATGAAGGAGTTACACCCTATTACATTATGTAATGTTGTTTACAAAATTGTTTCTAAACTCCTTACGAATAGGCTGAAGATTTGTTTTGATAAGTGTGTCTCCGAGTAACAATAGACTTTTGTGGAAGGGTTGAGAGTCCTTCCATGCCCTAAAAAGAAGAACCAAAGGAAATAACGCTCAGTTGACTCTCAAAATTGACATTAGTAAGGCATATGATAGAGCAGATTGGGGTTTCTTAAGAGGTATACTTGAGAAATTGGGTTTCGCGGAAAGATGGGTTCACTGGATGTTAATATGTGTTTCGTCGGTGAATTATTATATGCTTGTTAACTCGGATAGTGTTGGACCAATTCAACCAGGAAGGAGTTTGCGGCAAGGGGACCCTCTGTCCCCTTATCTTTTTATTCTCATAACGGAAGGACTCTCAGCCCTTGTCAAAGATGCAGTGGCGCGTGGGAAGATCCATGGGACCCAGATTTGCAGAGGGGCACCTACTGTGTCTCATCTACTTTTTGCTGATGATTGTTTTCTTTTTTGTATAGAAAACTTATCATAAGTGAAAAAACTTATGGAGGTAATTGATACTTATGCTACACTGGCCAAGAGATCAATTTGACAAAATCTGAGGTGTTCTTTAGCATAAATCTTAGTAGGCCTGCTCAAAAAGATATTGCTCGCCTTATCGATGTCCGACATGTGTTAGGAACAAATAGTTATTTGGGTTTTTTCATCTATGATCAGTAGAAGCAAGAAGGCTATCTTTTCTTTCATCAAAGATAGAGTCTGGAGCAAGATTAACTCATGGAGAGGTCGGTCCCTCTCAAAAGCAGGGAAGAAGATTATGATAAAACTCATTCTACAAGTCATTCTGAATTATATTATAAGTATATTTATTTTACCAGGAGGGGTGATAAATTACATTGAGAAAATGATGAATTCTTTTTGGTTGGGTGGTGGTAACAATACTAGAGGCATCAATTGGATGGCGTGGGAGAAGTTGACTTGTGCGAAAAAGGAAGGGGGATTGGGTTTTCGCGACCTTAGATCGTTCAATATGGCTATGGTGGCCAAGCAAGGGTGGAATTTGTTGACTAAGCCTCAATCTCTTATTTCTTGAATCTACAAAGTAAGGTACTATTCTAGAACTTCCTATTTTGAAGCTCGTATTGGTAATAATCTGAGTCATGTGTGGAGAAGCCTTTGGCAAGCTCGGGAAATTCTAACTCTAGGTTGTAGGTGGAGCATTGGTGATGGTAGAAACATTACAGTAATGAATGTTCTGTGGCTTCGAGGCAAAGTGGAAGGTTGCTTATACGGCCCCCAACGACAAGCTGAAGATATCCTCCAGGTTCCCTTAGTGGAGGAAGTTTTGGAAGATAGGTGGCATTGGAAGTTAAAGCAGAATGGGAAATACAATATGCGGTATGTGTATAGATTATGGGAACAAATTCAAGTGAGTCACGAGATTAATGTTACTGAAGGAGACTGGAGTAGCCTTTGGAACATTAAAGCATCCCCTAGAGCAAAGCATCTTCTGTGGATAATTTGTCGGGGTTGTTTACCTACTTGGGAAAGGCTTCGACATCATCATGTTCTATGACTGATGAATTGTCAGTGTTGTACCCCAAAATTTTCCCTCCCTTTTTCACAAGAAATCAAAACTTCAGGGTTTTCTCTGATTTTTCAGACCGGCTCGAGAATCAGTCAAACAGACTCTTCTTTAACAGTAAATCCAGAATTAGGGTTTCCACTGATTTTGTTGAGATTGGCTCAGGAATTGATCAGACAAATCTTTCTTTGGCAGTAATCCAGGATTAGGGCTTGCGCTCGCATTTCTCAGAAGAAACTGAATCCTTAGAAATTCAATTGACTGTTACATTATTTTTACGCTTGTTCAAGATTACTGGTTGTTTCTCAAAACCTAAATATCTGGGATAGGAGTTGAGGCTTTTGTTTGAAACTTTGAGGCATTGGTTTGATCAATAGAATGAAAGGTGTATGGAATGCTTGTTTGTTTAAACTGAACAACGCATATGTTAATTGGAATACCAGGCGTATGGTGATTAATGCAAGGTTGCGAGACGGCAAAGTTTGTTGATTATTTATTCTGGATTAAAGTTATTGGGATACATTTCCAGTTATTTTGATTTAAGAGTCTTAAATAATTAAATAGACAATACAAGGAAATAATGGAATATTTGACAGTAGAAAATTCTTATTTGACAAAGACTTTTTTATTTATTTATTTTACTTCAAATGTTGTTACAAATTTTATTTGAATATTGTAAATTTACAATTTACAGTGTTTACAATAATATTTATTACAATAAATGAAAAGAAAATAAAATAAATCTAAAGCCTAAATCTCTTGAAATCTTTGACCTTTACTGCGTCCTCCATTATTCAATTGGTACTTACCTGCAAAGGACAGAAGAAAAAGGAAATCAGTGCAATTAACTGAAAAGCATTTCTAAGCAGATAAATAAAAAATCATCATTAAAGCTTGTTGGCCGGAATCAGAAATGTTGTGTTCATCATGTTTCATTTTCCTCTCTGCAAATCACAAGAAGATTTCTCTTCTCGGTTCACAGAGAGAAAAATAAATATATAAAATTGCAAGCATACAAGTTATTCAAAATGCAAAGGCACAAGGCTGCACACAAGGCAAACTGTACTACAAACTAAATTCCAAGCTGCATTAGTTAAACTACAATGCAGTAACCAAGTATGTCAAAATGAGTTGCAAGTCAACTAGGTGCAAAAGGCAAAAGTACACAAAGTTGTCCAAGAAAGTACAATGCAGGAAATATGGAAACAAGTACAACAATGCAGGAGATGAACCAAGTTACAAGCAAGCAGGCTTGTCAATTTCATCATCATTTTCTGGCCCAACAAGCTTTTCAGAATAAAATATATTAAGCAAAAAAGTGCTTTTATGGAGAGAGAAAGAGAGTGAAGTGGGGGTTTGCAGTTTCGGCAGGCTGTAAAAGGCAGTAAGAGGAACAAAAGAAAGGATATAACAGTCTAACAGTCCAGCACAAGGAGGATATAGAGCAAAATTTCAAAACCTGTTTTGAAAACACAAAAAAACAAGCGTTCAAACCTGCATCTCAAGCTCAACAAACATGAGCAAACTTGCTTAAACAGCAAGCCTGCCTCCAAACTCAGAAGCCTGTCAAGCAAGCCCAAAACCTGAAGCCTGCTTCCAACCACACAAAATACCATAAGCAAGCAAGCTAACAACAAGCCTGCCTTCAAAAACTCAACAGCAAGCCTGCCTTCCCAAAAGCTCAAACAACAAACCTGTAAAACTAAAACACTCAGTTACAAACCTGCTAAACTGCAAGCTCAAACAAAAAACCCTGAGACCTGTTTGTAAACACAAACAAGCCAGCAAATTTGCTTCCCACATCAAACTGCCTCCAAAACACAAAACCTGCATTACAAACTTGTAAACTGCTTGCAAATCCAAACACCCAAGCCTGCCTTACAAACACAGCAAACCTGTGAAAACTACATAACCTGCTTACTAAAAGCTAAAATCCAAACAAGTTCAAAACCTGCCTGTACTAAACTCTAAAACTGCTTTCAAAACCAAAAACCTGTAAGCAACAAAACTTACAGGCCTGGTTCAAAGGCTACAAACTGCAATTTAGTAAAACTGCAATTTACTCACAAGCCTACAAACCTGTAAACTCACAAATCTGCAAGAAACTGCAGCTCAAGCAACAAGCTGCAAAATCAGTTCACATCATCCTCAACCATAAACTATGAATGTTCAGAAAGAGGAAGACAATAACACCAAGATACAGTAGTTTCATAAAATGCTTTCATCCTTAACAAGAAGAATGGAAGAGAAGCAAAGGAGCAAAAGTCTCAGAATATATATTCATCATCAACGGAAATCAAAATCAGTTCAAAACAAGAAGTTCTCATAATAGGTTTTCATCATCAAACAATCAGTAATCAACATCAACTCAAATCAAAACAACCAAATCAACAACAAGCAAATCTCAGAATATCATCATCATTGAACCCAGAAGAAAGAGGAAAAATCTAGAAGCAAAACGATATAGGGTTTTCAGAAACGAAATCATCATCAAACATCAATGAAAGTTCAAACAATATAGTTCTCAGAACAAGATCATCATCAAACAACGTAAAGAAACAAAATACCAGGAACGTCGTCATCATCACGCTCTCCCCCCGCTTGGCCACCAAAGAGCGCCACCGTACTCACGCCCCTCTTTCCCCATCACTTTTTTCAGAAGCAAAACGCCAAGGTATAATTTCCTCTTCCTCAAGCCTTTCTGCATCTCATGCGTAACCATAAGAATCAAAACATGCAAGCAATCAATAAACAATTTTGAAATCGTAAAAACCCTAAAACATGAATGGAATAATTCGTACTGCTCAAAGCACTGAAACACACACCACTGTGAGGAGGAAGGGAGCGGATGAGGGCGGCGCACCGGTAGCCAGGTTCGTGAGAGAGAAATCAAACGTTTTGCCTGAGAAAGATGAATGAAGAAGATGAGAGGAGAGGCGCCGCTGTACCAAAACTTCAACCCTAAAAAATTTGTTCAATATTCATCATGGGCCTTCGCCCAAACAAAACCCCTAAGCCCAATACTTCTTACTAACACGCACCCCCCTCATTTCCCTCTTTTCTGGCCATTTTGTTCTTCTTTTGGGCCATCTAAGAACACATTCTTAAGCCCACCTTTTTTTATTTATTTAAACTCTTTTCTTTTCTTTAAACTAATACGTTTGTTTATCACTTTATTTTCATTTTTTATAATCTAGTTCTTTTTCTTTCTTTCATTTAATAAACATACATAAATAATAAAACTTTAACTTAAATAATTTGTCTTTTATTTAAAGAACTCTTTATTTACCTAATCAATAAAAAACACAAAAAATAAGTAAATACTTAATTTTCCTTAGGTTAAATTTTTATTTGATCATTTGTAAATAAATAAACGCATCTCATATTTCTTTAATTTTCATTATTTTATACTTTGTTATAGTTTTACATGGGAAATGACAATTCGATTTGGTTGTAACCCATAATATTTGGGACATTATTCTGATAAGACTCATCCCCATTTGTAAATAAATTGTACCCCCATCCTCGGATACTTATTTGTAATAATTTAGACTTTAAATTCCCGCAATTTATCGCTTTCAATATACTGTATAGTAATTAGGGTTTGTATGCGAAGATTCAAAATCAATCGCTAGATGACCTAATACAAGATAAATGCAAAAAATCAAATTAACAAATAGTTTGACCTAATCAAAGACAAAAATGCGTGAAAACAAACACATTGCGCACTTGCGCCCCTAGGGTTACAATCCACTTGTTGCCTTCAAAAATGGGCCATGATATGCATGTCAAGTACTTTGGCAAAACAAAAACAAAACAAAAGATCATAGTCCCTCGATGACACTATCTAGGTTGCCTAAACAAAATGATCAAGTCCCTCAAGAAAATTGCCAAAAATACTTGACACAATTGCTATCATGGTCTATACGATGACCCGCGCCAGTCCCGTTCAAACATCCTAACACAAGGTTGTTCACCAAATACAATGGTGAAACAACACTGTTAAAAGGGTTAAAAACATAAGAAAGATCTTTGAGTTAAAATAGGGTAGATAACTCTTAGTTACTTGATCAAAAGCTTGCAAAAACATCCTTGCTATTTTCAAAACACACTTCACCACACAAATTCAAAACCCTACTTTCAAAGATTGAAAAATTTCAAAAGACAAAAACACCTTTGTATACATTCAAACAAGAATCATTACAAAGGTTGCCACAACAATGGCCTCTTTTCAAAACATCTTTCAAAACTACACACAAAGCACAATTTCAAACAATTGAAAAGCAAAGCAAGTGATCTAAACAAGTAACTAAGAGCCCATGGATAACCATGGATAGAAAGGGTGTTAATACCTTCCCTTTCTATAATCTACTCCCCGAACCCAAGAAAACATCTCAAAGGTCTTTCCTGTGCCTTTTGACCTTTCCTTAGGATAAAATAAAAAATTTGGTGGCGACTCTTGCTAAACCGAAACATTTGCGAACACAAACGCAAAATCTCAAGTTAGTTCTCCCACCGTATCACAGAACTGGCGACTCTGCTGGGGATTATTTCTAAAAGTGGGGTTACCTTAGGGTTTTAGATCACCTTTACATGCTTACTTTGATTGCTTTGATTGCTTTACTTTTTGGGTTCCTTATTTGGGTTTGTTTTAAATCCTACACCCGGATTTGGGGACACCTTTTAGGTAAGTAGCAATAAACTGTGAGGGAACTGTGCGGAGTATACCGACATGTTTGAAGCAGTAGCTACGTTAGTGTGACATATTTATGGGTATCAGTAGCCTTTGAGTTAATCAAAGAGAATACGGGGCCGCTGAGTGATGTCATGAAGCACTAACAAACTCTTAGAACCTTACTTGACCATCTTGGCCTTTTTAGGGGTAGTGAGATGACCGACTTTGGTGCAGTCCGAAGTTGGTAGATACTCGATACTACACTCATTGAGGATTGTTTTCTTAGAATATTTTGGTCGCCAGTTAAGTGGCTAAACCAAAACAATAAACACAAAAAATAATTCGGTGATATTGAGCTCCTTAGAACCCGATTTCTATTTTAGGACAGGTTTGAGCCAACTAAACTTCAAGAGGGTACTTACCTACGAACCCCGTGCAAGCCTAAACCTAAGGACTTGGTTGCTTTGTGTGAATATGATTACCTGTATATACACTTACTTACTTTTGCATACATGTACATAACATCATACCATAGCATTTTCAATAACCATTTCAAGGATCTCGAGGGTCTTTGATGCAGGGTCACGTTGAACCAGACGTCTACCAAAGGGCAAGAGGATTCATCTTCCTCTAAACAAACGTCGTCAAAGATCAAGTGCAACAACTTGAATCAGGGGCTATAACCCACTTGACATGGTGAGCTTGATTCTTATGGAAAGAAATCCACCGATACAAAGTTCTCCAATCAAAGATGTTGATCGAAGTTCAACCTCTAACATTTTCTTGTGTTTACCCCGAGAGATTCTTGAAAACATACATCCATATATCATGCATTGTATCATAACAGGTTTTCCCTTTCAGGTTTCCTTATTCTCCTACTGTTTATTTCAGTAGAGATGGCTCTAGAAAGGACCGTCGAAGATATCCAGGCTCAAAACGATCAACTTCAAGAAATGTTCTTGAACCTGTCCCAGGGGCAAGAAGAAGTGAAAGACCTCCTCACAAGGGGCATGGTCCTAGGAAATCCAGGCGGCGTCAGGAATGATCAGTTGGAAGAACTACAGATTGAGCTGGAAACAATGAAGATCTAGATGATGGGACAACTGGTGGGCCAGATGGCTCTCATTCAAGACCTGGCTCAAAGACAAGAGGAGCTCAGGGTTCTCGTCAACAAACTGCTTGGAGATAACCAAGTGGGGCAAACAACTAGGGTTGAAGATCAAGTCATCATTCAACCTCCTTTGAGACAAGAAGACAAGGGAAAATCTCCTCAACTTTCTTCAGGGTCACAGGTCCAACAACAACCTCGTCAGTGTCAACGGGGTAATCTGCGTAAGAAAAATACGTTTGGAAGACATTTCTCTGAGACTGACATACCATCATCTCTAATACTGAAACGCTTGTTGGAGGTCAATCTGATTGTTTTAAAGGATCCTCTTAGGAATCCCAATACCTCTGCTCTTAGCTATCACCCCGACGCATTTTGTGTATACCACTCCTATAGTCCTGGACATGACACTGATGACTGTTGGGCTTTGAAAAACAAAATTCAAGATTTGATTGACAAAGGAGTGTTGAAATTCATGCCAGATGGCGAGATGAAAATTTTCCGCTGAGGGTTCTCCACCTGAAATGACAAAGTTCGAACTAAGAGACTTTTGTTTCATTTGAATTTTCAAGTTGTAATTCAAACAATTTTCTGTTGATGTCAAACTCTGTTTCACTAATGCATTGCATATGTTTGTCTTGAATTCATCCATTCGTTTTCACTATTCTTGAATTATGCTTCCTATTTTCTTTATGATATTTAACTCTTGATAAAAGTTACAAAGTCTTTAGAGGGAGGATGACGAAACAATACCATAATCTCATGCAGTATGCTTTTGGATAGACCTTGCTGACGATGTACAGGCGTTTCTTTCAAACCCTAAACACTGGAGTTATAAGGAAGATAATCCCTAGTCAACCCCTTTGAGCCAAAGAAGTAGAAGTTTTCTATTTTTAAACATGAATTGAAACCTTTGATTAAACCTGGGGCAGGGTAGTCTCTCAGTTAATTCACAAAAAAAAAGTGCATTGAAGTCGCAAACTCTCAGTTCGTAATACAACGAATGACATCAAAAACATTCCTTTGGAACCAAAAGACAATGATGGTTCCTTATCTCATAGGCAGTCATTACCTCTCAAAAGAGAAAAGCCCAATGAGCCAAAATCTACAAAGGAGGCTTAAGAAAGCTGGGGCATCCCGCTGACTGTAATCTCGAAAACAAGAACAGTCAGACAAAAGTTAGGGATATTAAATCAAAAGAAAGAGGTCATTGTAAATCCTCAACAACATGAAAAATGTTGCAAAGATGATTGCCTTCCCAATAAATTCAACTGGTGTGAACCATCACCAAAATGTCATTCCAAACTCGAATAGAGTTCGATGCACAATTAACTGAGTTTAGGATTGAAGAACATCATGAAGAGCGGGTGGGTACAAATATACTTTGAGCCTTTATCCTTTGTTTCTTAAACCATGAACCAAGCCACGTTACAACCCTTCAAAAGTCCTAATTGAAGCATGGGTTAGTTCGAAAGCATACTGTTACAAAAGGTATCCTGACTCCTGTAAGGCAATCTTGTGTTGAATTTGTCTTATAAAAAGTTTTCTGCTAAAAAATGCATTTTTCAAAATTTCGAGACAAACATAAACTTTGCATTATTTGAATATCGTTGTTTGCACATGTTTATTTGTTTGACAGCGAAGAAATTCACAATAGTGAATGTTCGGAGGAACGAAAGCCCTCTCAGTGAATAAAATCACTTCAAGTGGGATGACACTCCCATTGATAAAAACCACCTATCAACAAAAGGGGATTTGATATGGTATTGTCCAATAAACCTGGGGCAGTCCAGTCAAGATTTCAACAAATCTTTCAAAGTTCAGTAAACCTGGGGCAGTTCAGTCAAGATTCCAAGAAATCTCTCAATTGCAGATAACCTGGGGCAAGTCTCCCTCACCATCACTTGGGGCATTAAAACGTCTATCTCAATAAAATGTTACGTACAATCCAAGTTTCCTGGCAGTGCCACAAGCACTTGATATTAGGGGCAGTGACGAATCTCTCCGAAATCTTTCTGAAAAGAAATTCGAGCGTCCTCGAGAAGTTCATCACCTCTCTAGCAGACCAGCAGTCATGGGTTTATTTCCCCAACACTTGTCAAGGATTTATTCTCCAAAACAAATTACATTTCAAATTGATCGGTCGTCAAAGATTCCTTCATCACCTGTTGGAAGTCACGATCGTTAAAAATTTCCTTCATCACTTGCTGGAAGTTACGGTTGTCATCAAAAATTCCTTCATCACCTGTTGGAATTCACGGTCGTTAAAAATTTCCTTCATCACCTGCTGGAAGTTACGGTCGTCATCAAAAATTCCTTCATCACCTGTTGGAATTCACGGTCGTTAAAAATTTCCTTCATCACCTGCTGGAAGTTACGGTCATCAAAGATTCCTTCATCACCTGTTGGAAGTCACGGTCGTTACAAATTTCCTTCATCACCTGCTGGAAGTTAAGGTCATCATCAAAAATTCCTTCATCACCTGTTGGAAGCCACGGTCGTTCAAAATTTCCTTCATCACCTGCTTGGAAGTTACAGCCACTAACAGAATAACGGACAACTGAAGCTCCTAAAAATCTGTTTCTCTCAAGAATGAAGATTCTCATCCTTAAAACCTCAGAAGATTGGTATACTCCCAAGCTCCTGATACCGTTAACAGAATGAAGATTCTCATCCTTAAAACCTCAGAAGATTGGTATACTCCCAAGCTCCTGATACCGTTAACAGAAAGAAGATTCTCATCCTTAAAACCTCAGAAGATTGGTATACTCCCAAGCTCCTGATACCGTTAACAGAATCAAGATTCTCATACTTGAAACCTCAGAAGATTGGTATACTCCCAAGCTCCTGATACCGTTAACAAAATGAAGATTCTCATCCTTAAAACCCCAGTAGATTGGCATACACCCAATCTTCTGACCCAAGACCTGAATGAAGAACCTCATTTTGGCTTCCCTAGTAGATTGGCATACACCCAATCTTCTGACCCAAGACCTGAATGAAGATTCTCATTTTGGCTTCCCCAGTAGATTGGCATACACCCAATCTTCTGACCCAAGACCTGAATGAAGATTCTCATTTTGGCTTCCCCAGTAGATTGGCATACACCCAACCTCCTGATATTCCCGACAGAATGGAGATTCTCATTTCTCAAAGTGGTATAACATCTGGATTTCTGATATTCCCGACAGAGTGAAGATTCTCATTCTTAAAGTGGCATACAACCTAAACCTGAACTTCTTCCAGACATGAATAAGCTTTTTCCAGAATCCTGAGTTTTACTCTCTAACAGGATAGCTACTTTTCAACAGTATGGCTATTCCCCACAGAATTCTTATTCCCCAAGCAGAATGAAGACTCTTATTCTCAATTCCTCACAGAGTTTTCAGATATTCCCCGGTGAATATCTCCCCAAAACAGGAATCCCCAGTAGATTGGCATACAACCCAAACTCCTGATTTCCCCAACAGTGGTCCCAGAACTTCTCATTTTCAACGATCAAAGGATTTTCAATCCCCAGCAGCAGTCAAGGGTTTATTTTCCCCGACAGTAGTCAAAGATTTCACTATCTCCAGTTGTCAAGGATTTATTTTCCTCAGTAAGACAGCTACTCAGCCTACATGCACATCCATTACATTCATGTATCATAAGCATTGATGAAATACAGTTCATTACATCATACATATCATGCAACATAACTTTGTGTTTTAGCTAACATTTTACCCTTTTCAGGATAAGATTAAAAGGTTATCATTAACAATTATTCAGATACAGTATGGATACACCCAGACACGACGGTCATTCTACTACTCATTCAGATTTCAGCAATCCGATACAGACTAGATATGCTCCAGACACGACGACCATTCTATCTCTCATTCAGATTCAACTATCAACTTCAAGTTCAGATATGCTCCAAACGCGGATGCCATTCTGACCTTTACACCAGCAGTTTGATTATCCCCAGTGCAGTCGCCATGGAAGTCATCCTGTCACTTATTCAGATCCCAGTTACAGTCTCATATATACTCCAGACACGGAAGTCATTCTGCTACTCATACAGATCTCAACTCCAGTTACAATCTCAGATATACTCCAGACACGGAAGTCATTCTGTCACTTATTCAAATCCCAGTTATAGTCTCAGATATACTCCAGACACAGAAGTCATTCTTCTACTCATATAGACCTCAACTTCTAAAAATAGTTTACGAATTCTCCAAACACTGATGTTAATCTATTGCTTATTCAACTTCAAGACTCCTGAAAACAGTTTACGGATTCTCCAAACATGGATGTTAATTTATCGCTTGTTCATATTCAACTTTTGAAAACAGTTTACGGATGCTTCCCAACATGGATGCTAATATATGGCTTATTCAACTTCAAGACTTCTGAAAATAGTTTACGAAAGCTCCAAACACGGATGCTAATCTATTGCTTATTCAGACCCCTAGCTCAGAGATGTTCCAAACACATATACCTTTCTGATACTCATTCTTTCACCTACAACATACAGTTCAACAAACATTCTCGGATGGCATCTTTAAGCCCATCTCCGACAAGATTCTGTCACATCTCCAAATGGCATCTTTAAGCCCATTCCCTCAACTATGATTTGACGAGTGCAAATTTTTGGGCACTCTAGTGTCCAATCATCTTTTACCTTCGAGTCGCGAACAACAAAATTGCCAATCTAACTCTTCAGGTTCAAGAAGATTGAACAGGGGAAACTGTTGTACCCCAAAATTTGCCCTCCCTTTTTCACAAGAAATCACAACTTCAGGGTTTTCTCTGATTTTTCAGATCGGCTCGAGAATCGGTCAAACAGACTCTTCTTTAACAGTAAATCCATAATTAGGGTTTCCATTGATTTTGTTGAGATTGGCTCAGGAATTGATTAGACAAATCTTTCTTTGGCAGTAATCCAGAATTAGGGCTTGCGCTCGCATTTCTCAGAAGAAACTGAATCCTCAGAAATTCAATTGACTGTTACATTATTTTTACGCTTGTTCAAGATTACTGGTTGTTTCTCAAAACCTAAATATCTGGGATAGGAGCTGAGGCTTTTGTTTGAAATTTTGAGGCATTGGTTTGATCAGTAGAGTGAAAGGTGTGTGGAATGCTTGTTTGTTTAAACTGAACAACACATATGTTAATTGGAATACCAGGCGTATGGTGATTAATGCAAGGTTGCGAGACGGCAAAGTTTGTTGATTATTTATTCTAGATTAAAGTTATTGGGATACATTTCCAGTTATTTTAATTTAAGAGTCTTAAATAATTAAATAGACAATACAAGGAAAGAATGGAATATTTGACAGTAGAAAATTCTTATTTGACAAAGACTTTTTTATTTATTTATTTTATTTCAAATGTTGTTACAAATTTTATTCGAATATTGTAAATTTACAATTTACAGTGTTTACAATAATATTTATTACAATAAATGAAAAGAAAATAAAATAAATCTAAAGCCTAAATCTCTTGAAATCTTTGACCTTTACTGCGTCCTCCATTATTCAACTGGTACTTACCTGCAAAGGACAGAAGAAAAAGGAAATCAGTGCAATTAACTGAAAAACATTTCTAAGCAGATAAATAAAAAATCATCATTAAAGCTTGTTGGCCGGAATCAGAAATGTTGTGTTCATCATGTTTCATTTTCCTCTCTGCAAATCACAAGAAGATTTCTCTTCTCGATTCACAGAGAGAAAAATAAATATATAAAATTGCAAGCATACAAGTTATTCAAAATGCAAAGGCACAAGGCTGCACACAAGGAAAATTGTACTACAAACTAAATTCCAAGCTGCATTAGTTAAACTACAATGCAGTAACCAAGTATGTCAAACTGAGTTGCAAGTCAACTAGGTGCAAAAGGCAAAAGTACACAAAGATGTCCAAGAAAGTACAATGCAGGAAACATGGAAACAAGTACAACAATGCAGGAGATGAACCAAGTTACAAGCAAGCAGGCTTGTCAATTTCATCATCATTTTCTGGCCCAACAAGCTTTTCAGAATAAAATATATTAAGCAAAAAAGTGCTTTTATGGAGAGAGAAAGAGAGTGAAGTGGGGGTTTGCAGTTTTGGCAGGCTGTAAAAGGTAGTAAGAGGAACAAAAGAAAGGATATAATAGTCTAACAGTCCAACACAAGGAGGATATAGAGAAAAATTGAAAAACCTATTTTGAAAACACAAAAAAACAAGCGTTCAAACCTGCATCTCAAGCTCAACAAACATGAGCAAACCTGCTTAAACAGCAAGCCTGCCTCCAAACTCAGAAGCCTGTCAAGCAAGCCCAAAACCTGAAGCCTGCTTCCAACCATAGCAAATACCATAAGTGTGATCGGTGGATCTGGAACTGACTGTTTAACGCTGGTTCGCGAAATGTCGCGGAAGCAAGAGTCGCCACCGTCTTTTATTTTCTCCAATTGGAAAGGACAAAAGCACAGAAAAATTCCTTAAAGAGATTGCTCTCGGTTCGGGAGGTAGGTTATAGAAAGGGAAGGTGTTAGCACCCTTTCTATCCATGGTTATCCATGGGCTCTTAGATACTTGCTCATTTGTGTTTTCAAAATGGTTTGTTTGCTTTTCAATTGTGGGTTTTAAAAAGTTTCTTTGAAAATTTCAGT
Source organism: Vicia faba (assembly GCA_948472305.1). Classification (NCBI taxonomy): domain Eukaryota; kingdom Viridiplantae; phylum Streptophyta; class Magnoliopsida; order Fabales; family Fabaceae; genus Vicia; species Vicia faba. The sequence continues at coordinate 165,665,979 of OX451735.1, forward strand.
TCGACTCTTGTATCGGTCCTCAAGAGTGTTTGAAAATTGCTTTCGAAAGCTTTTTGAAAATGTGTTGGTGTGAAAAGTATTTTTGAATTTTGTTTTGAAATTATAGCAAGTATCTACGAGAACCTACCTACCCTAAGGAATTCGTCTGTGTAAATGTCCTTAAAGTAGTGTCATCCCACCATTGAGAGGTAGGTAGCACCACCGTTGGAGGTGTTCGGGTCAATTCGAAGGTTCGGGACATGGTGATCACCAGAGCAATAGGAAGATACCTTAGAAGCTACCCTCATGCCAGGTTCCCGGATCATGAGGACTTACTAAGACATCCTCTACTCGACGATCACCTTTCGAGGCAAGGCAACAGTGAGGCGTACCCTAGGGGTGGTGTGTGATTTGTGTGTCATTTTCATTTATTTTTGTCTTTTGTCATGTCATGGGTGATCTAGCGTTTATTTTTATTTTTGTCCATACATTCTTTCATGCCTTTGATTAACAGTTAAAATTGCGGAAAGTAAAAGTTCTAAAGCTATTACAAAAGGCGCGGGTCCACATCGCCAAAATTAAACCAGGACCCGATTTGACGGAAAAATAAAGAAAGTAAAGAATTAAAAGTGCGAGCAATTATTTACAAGGCCTCGGGAGAGATACATAAATATTTAAACGAAATAAAATAAATATGCGAATAAGAATTAAACGAGGGCGTTGGACCCTTTTTTTTGCAAAATTAAATTAAATGGTGGCATTAATTAAAAAAGAAAGGAAATTGTTTTTTTTGGTATTTTATGGTATTTATGTTTAATGGGAAAAAGAATTAATTGAAATTAAATGCTAACCATAATTCTAATTATTTTTAATTTATTAAGAAAAGAAAATTAAAACCTAATATTAACCCTAATTAATTTACATGCAAATTTAATTATAAAAATATCTAATATTTAATTATTATGGAATAAAAAATAAAATAAAAGATGAAAATTGATTAAACCCTAATTCTATGTTTTTTTAGATTTTTTATTAAAAAGAATTAAAATTAAACCCTAAGTTAAAACTAAATTTAATTATATACAATTTATTTATGAAAATACTAAAAATAAAAATATTTATTGTTTTTCTCTTTTCTGATTTTTTTTTTATGTTTTTGGTTTTTCTATGAAAATAATTAATTAATTGAAAACAATAATTAAAGGAAAGTATAAATAATAATAAAAAAAACAATAAAGAAAATATAAACTTTGCAAACCTAGGGGGGTGGCAGTCCCCAGAGTGGAGGTGAAGCCCATTAACCTTGAGCCCAAATCAGCATGGCCTTGTTGATTTTTTTCTGGGAGCATACACACGCGTTGACTTGGATCCATGATGTTCTCTAACTCTCAGCCTTGTGATTGATCTTGAGATGGACGTGGCAAGCTTGATTTGGAGGTGTATGGTGGTCTTCAAGGCTTGAATTGCATATGAATGTTAATTGAAAAAAAATATATGGAACGGGTGGGGACCTGGGGCTCGAACCCAGGTCCTTTGGTTTACCAGTCACTATGATTGCCAACCGTGCCAGTTTGCTTATCTGTAAGTAATATGACAAACAAATATAATAAAATAAATATGCGTTAGTGTTTCGTTTTCCGCGCGAAATTTAAACCAGCCAACCATCTAATGCCACGATATCATCTTCTTCTTCGTTCCTGAAACACAAACAGAATAAGCAACGGTTTTCATGTGTTCTTTTAGGCATGTTTTGGGAAAATAGCGAATAGCCCTGTGATGCTCATAAATTGAGCGCGATGATGCCATTGTTTTCGTCCAAACGCGCTGATCATGACCATGGCATCGTGGTAGGCTAATTTAACACTATTTGAAAACGCCCAATTCACAGTTCTGAAAACCCTAGAATTTGATAATGGTGAAATCGCATATAGCTTGCAAAAACTCAATCAAGATAGATGGTTAGCTTCAGAATCACACAAGGAATATGAATCAACAATTAAAATGCCATGAAAATGCATAGATGTTAAAACACGATTATGAAAAAAAAGTGGAAAAGTGTGACTTCTGTACAATGATTCAAAGGGTTATGTTTGATGTTTTTGATCCAGGAAGATTGCTTGAGGTCCTAGGAGTGCAATGGGATGAAAATTTCGCCTTGAATCGTCCTGCAAAGGTGTTTTCAGAATTGGAATTTTTTGACAAATTTCAAGCTTTGCTTTTCAGATTTTTGAGCAGCTGCCTGGTCTTTGAGCACAAGGGTTTGATCAGGCTTATGTATTGAGTGAATTAGGTTAAGAAAAACAAACCAAATCATTTGCATTCATGGTTTTTGAAATTTGATTTTCAAAGATCTTTTTCAATCTTTTTTTATGCACTTTTTGTACAAATCATGATCAATTCTCTCCAAATCTTTCCATATCTGATCATGCACGAATTATTGAATATATTTCATGCACAAAAAGATTTTATTTCATTGGTTTTATATTTTTCATGCATTTTATTTGATTAAATGAATTATTAATAATAAAAAATTCAAATAAATAAATAAAAATGGAGAAAAACTTCCCTTTGGGCCAAATGGTCGTGTGCATGCTTGGGATAATGAATTGTGGAAGAAAAATGGGCCCATTAGCAATTTTAGGTCATTTGAATCAATGTTGACTTTTCAAAATATCCAAAAATTTCCCAACTTCCACAAGGCACAACTTGCTCAATTTTTAAGCTTTGCTCATGTTCTTGGACATTTTAGAAAGGTATTTGAGTCCTCTAACCAATGCCTTTGGTCCCATGTCATTTTGATTTACCAATCTCAAGTTATGGCCTTTGACTTAAAGTCCCTTTTTGTTGACTTTTGAAAATGACCTATAATGTTGAAATTGATAACTTTTTGTGAGAGCATTTCTTGGACTTGAAGTATGAAGATGAGTTGTAGGAAATGTCTTTCTATTCAAAATGAACTTTGGATGGAATTTTTCTGATAATCCATGTGAAAGTTATGCCCTGGTCAATTTACAGTTGACTTTTTCAGCTGTCCAAATAAGGAAACTTTTGCATCTTGATGATTTTTGAGCCAAACTTTGAGAATCATGATCAAGCATTGATCAAATGATGTTTGTGGCTTCAAAATGAGATGTTGACCAAAAATTTGAACTTTTGACTGCCAAATGACCATTTTGCCCCTACAGTTGACTGTAGTGCAATTAGGGTTTTTGACTGTGCAATTTTGTGCTGAAAGTCTTGAAACTTTGTATGAGGATGTTTGACCATATTTGTAGGCATGTGGGACTTGATTGGACCTTTGGAAACTTCATTTTCTTGATCAGAACCAAAACCCTAATTTTGACTGTTCAGGAGACCCTTGCACTGTGCAACCCTTGGGGAATTTTGAAGCTTGACTTTGCAATTCTTGAAGAATATGGGAGGGCAAATTTTGGGGTACAACAGTTGCCCCTGTTCAATCTTCTTAGACCTGAGGATGCAGATTGGCTGACATGCTTTTCGTAATCCGAAGGTAGAAGATGATTGAACACTAGAGTGCCCAGAAATTTGCGCTCACATAGTAGCAGTGTGATGATGGGAATGGGCTTACAGATGCCATTTGGAGATTTGATGAATAGGGTGATGGGCTTATAGATGCCATCTGGATGTTGATCGCATAAGAGATTCCTTAGCGAGAACTTGCATACCTGCAAAAGAAAAAATGAGTACCTGACACGTTGCAGGAGCTGGTTTTCAGATGCTTGGTATAGATGTGTCCTGACTGGTTACAGGAGCTGAATCTGGATCTTCAAAAGGTGATGAATAAACCAGGGATGGTTACTACCTCAGCAGGAACGGTGAGAGAACCTTGGGTGACTTTAACTTCAACAACGCTCGTTGAGAAAATCTTGGTGGGAATTACCATCTTCGTAGTATCGGGAAGAGAACCATAGGCAATTATAGTCTCAAAAGCAGACGTTTGAGAAGAACCTAGAATGGAATTATCATCTCACGCACCGTCGGGGAGAGAACCATAGGAAATTATAATCTCAAAAGCGGACGTTTGAGAAGAACCTGGAATGGAATTATCATCTCACGCACCGTCGGGGAGAGAACCATAGGAAATTATAATCTCAAAAGCGGACGTTTGAGAAAAACCTGGGATGGAATTATCATCTCACGCACCGTCGAGGAGAGAACCATAGGAAATTATAATCTCAAAAGCGGACGTCTGAGAAAAACCTGGGCTGGAATTATCATCTCACGCACCGTCGGGGAGAGAACCATAGGAAATTATAATCTCAAAAGCGGACGTCTGAGAAAAACCTGGAATGGAATTATCATCTCACGCACCGTCGGGGAGAGAACCATAGGAAATTATAATCTTAAAAGCGGACGTTTGAGAAAAACCTGGGATGGAATTATCATCTCACGCACCGTCGGGGAGAGAACCATAGGAAATTATAATCTCAAAAGCGGACGTCTGAGAAAAACCTGGAATGGAATTATCATCTCACGCACCGTCGGGGAGAGAACCATAGGAAATTATAATCTCAAAAGCAGACGTTTGAGAAAAACCTGGGATGGAATTATCATCTCACACACCGTCGGGGAGAGAACCATAGGAAATTATAATCTCAAAAGCGGACGTTTGAGAAAAACCTGGGATGGAATTATCATCTCACGCACCGTCGGGGAGAGAACCATAGGAAATTATAATCTCAAAAGCGGACGTTTGAGAAAAACCTGGGATGGAATTATCATCTCACGCACCGTCGGGGAGAGAACCATAGGAAATTATAATCTCAAAAGCGGACGTCTGAGAAAAAACTGGAATGGAATTATCATCTCACGCACCGTCGGGGAGAGAACCATAGGAAATTATAATCTCAAAAGCGGACGTCTGAGAAAAACCTGGAATGGAATTATCATCTCACGCACCGTCGGGGAGAGAACCATAGGAAATTATAATCTCAAAAGCGGACGTCTGAGAAAAACCTGGAATGGAATTATCATCTCACGCACCGTCGGGGAGAGAACCATAGGAAATTATAATCTCAAAAGCGGACGTCTGAGAAAAACCTGGAATGGAATTATCATCTCACGCACCGTCGGGGAGAGAACCATAGGACATTATAATCTCAAAAGCAAACGTCTGAGAAAAACCTGGGATGGAATTATCATCTCACACACCGTCGGGGAGAGAACCATAGGAAATTATAATCTCAAAAGCGGGCGTCTGAGAAAAACCTGGAATGGAATTATCATCTCACGCACCGTCGGGGAGAGAACCATAGGACATTATAATCTCAAAAGCAAACGTCTGAGAAAAACCTGGAATGGAATTATCATCTCACGCACCGTCGGGGAGAGAACCATAGGACATTATAATCTCAAAAGCAAACGTCTGAGAAAAACCTGGAATGGAATTATCATCTCACGCACCGTCGGGGAGAGAACCATAGGAAATTATAATCTCAAAAGCGGACGTCTGAGAAAAACCTGGAATGGAATTATCATATCACGCACCGTCGGGGAGAGAACCATATGAAATTATAATCTCAAAAGCGGACGTCTGAGAAAAACCTGGGTAACTTCTACTGAGTCTTCATCAGAAAAATCAGTTGGGAGTCGATTTAGCTGGACTAGAGAAGGCCTTGGACTGGATAAGAAATCTTTGGAGTCGATTAACTGAACCGGTCTAGGTCTTGAAATATAGCTGAGAACTTTAACTGAATCTTTCCTGAAAGGTAAAGGTCAGTCCTATGCGATGCATGATATGGATCAAGCAATGATGTTCTCAACATAAATGAGATTTATAAGATATGATGCGTATATGCATGCTATAATGATGTATGTGATGTTTAGGAATGTTTTCGTCTAGGAAAGTAAATCCTTGACGGGTGCCGGGAAGTCACTCCTGGGCTGATGTTGAAGAATAGATTTCGCTTCCGCTGGGGATGATAGTTGCCAGAATACCGATAGGAGAAGATAACTCCGTTGGGGAATAAACTTGGCGAATGAAAGATTCTGCGGGGAGAAAAAATACTCTAGCGACCTTGCTGGGGAGCAATACTCTGTGGGGAGAGAGATGCTTTTGCTGAATGTTGATAATAACTTGCTGGGGATACCTTTGTTATGTTGGAAGTGCTGATAGACTTCGCTGGGGATAAGAAAGAACTGTGTTGACGACGACCTTTCCGTGGCTTTTGGCTGAGGATAACCCAGTTATATCCTGGTAGGGAAATAAATCTTTGAATAAAGCCGGGAGACGCGTTCGTTCTCTGCGAGGATAAGCTTCCAGAATCTACTGGGGATAAGCTTACTGCTTGGGGAGATGAATTCCAAATTTCCTGGGGAAACTGGATTGGACTCTCCTGGGGAAGTTTTGAGCTGTATCGGAAGTAACTCCATTGAATGTTTGATATACCGCCGGGGAACAATCTTTAGACCAAGACTGCCGGGGATGCTGGTTTAAGAATGATGTGCTGGGGAATGTTGAGATCTGCTGGAGGACACCTAACTTCCTTAAGTTTGATACTATAGATTCGCTTGGGGAGAGTGTACTGACTTGCTGGCTCACTCTCTGGGGAATTAAGATATCTGGTTGTGTTCTTTAGCTGAACCTACCTTGATACCTTGGAGGACAGAACAATTAGATTGCTTAGACAACTCTTTATTGCCCCTGTTTCAGAGGTGGGAGAGGAAGACCTGTGAGATGCTGATAATTGTTGATGGAACAACTTTCTTCTGGTTGGCAGGTGACAAGATGACAGGACATAGTCGTACGCTTTAATCCCTAACTTTTGCCTGGACCGCCCTTTCGGGTTTTCGGTCCACCGAGATACCCATTTTTGCCCAAGCCGCCTTTTCAGGTTTTCGACTTGCCGGGTGTACAGATTTTTTCATTTCATCCCTTATTTTTGCCCGAACCCTTTTGGTTCGCCGGGAAGCCCTTATTTTTGCCTAGGTGTGTCAACCTAGCGGGTCTTTGATTTTGCGTAGTATCTTTTCGACTATGTCCACGTTCTCAGAATATAGGGAGATGCCCCTGTTGTAAGTGTTTTGTCATACCACCAGAAGGTATTTGATCAGGTCAGATTCGTCGTTGGAATGCCCCGAGTGACTCAGGCGGAGATTTGTCCCCGGGCTATTTGGCCTTTGAGAGATTCTCCGAATCTTGATTGGATTGCCCCAGATGATGGACCATGATCATGTCCTGCCCCTTGATTGGAAGAGCTTTTGTTCATCAGGCATTCGTCGTGCGAATTTCTCTGCTGTTCAAACAAAAAGTCATATGCAAACAAAGTTATGTTAAAAATGCAAAGCTTATGTCTGTCTTGAAGATTTTGAAAATGCATTCTTTTTCATAAAACAAGTGGTTGTTTGTAAAACGTGATGTCAACTCGTTATTTATCGTAGGCCTTAAGGAGTCAGGATACCTTTCGTAACAGTATGCTTTCGAACTAACCCATGCTTCAGCTAGGACTTTTAAGGGTTATAACGTGGCCTGGTTCACGGTTTAAGAAACAAAGGATAAAGGCTCAAATTATATTTGTACCCACCCGCTCTTCGTGATGTTCTTCAATCCTAAACTCAGTTGATCATACGTTAGACCTTGTTTGAGTCTTTGCTCTGATTTTCCGGTAATGGTTCGGATGTTGATAATTTATTTTGAATAGGCAGTCATTTTTGTTTTTGTTGAGGGTTTGTAAGACCTCTTTCTTTTTCTGATTTTTGTTATCCCTTTCTTTTTGCCTGAACTGTTTCCTTTTTGGAATTACAGTCAGCGGGATGCCCCAGTTTCGTAAGTCCCCTTTATAGGTTTTGACTTTTTGGGCTTTTATTTTGATAGATAATGACTGCCTTTCTTTATTGATCGTTCGGAACCATCACTGTCTTTCTTTGTAAGGACCTCTTTGGTGCCATTCGTTATGCACTTGGATCAACTGAGAGACTACCCTGCCCCAGGTTATGATTAAGGGTTTTAAATTTCGAAAAGAAAAACTCCTACTTCTTTGGCTCAGAGGGGTTGACGAGGGATTATCATCCTTATAACTCCAGTGTTTAGGGATTGAAACAATGCCTGTACCTCATCAGCAGGGTCTGTTCAAAAGCATACTGTAGATTATGGTATCGTTTTCGTCATCCTCCCTCAAGAGGCTTAGAGTTATTAACCGAGAGTTGATCATCAGAAAAAATATGGAAATAATTTGCATTTAGTGAATACGAATATATTGTTTTAGAACAGACATATGCGATGCATTAATGAGATAACAATGTTTAACATGAGTAAATGTTTGAACAAAAGAAAACTGCAACTTGAACATTCGAATGAACAAAAGTTTTCTAGTCTCAGGATTTGTCACTTCAAATGGTGAACCTTGGAGGGATGGTAGAAAAATTCAGCCTGACCATCTTGTGTGAACTCCAATGCCCCTTCATCAATCAGGTCCTGGATCTTGTTTTTCAAGCTCCAACAATCATCCGTAGTATGCCCCGGGCTGTCAGAGTGATAAGCGCAGCGGGCGTTGGGGTTATACTTCGGTGACGTTGTATTTTGGTTCTTCAGAGCTTCTTTTAGAGTTACCAGCTTGGTCTCCAGCAACTGTGGCAATATCTGGGACAAGGTCATGCTGAGCCGAGTGAACTGCCTTCTCTCGCTCTTTTGTTGGTTGCGATGTTGAATTTGTGATACTGGAGCCATTTGGGGAGCTCTCTCCTTGCCTCTTTGTCTCAAAGGTGGTCGAACGATGACTGGCTTTTTACCCTTAGACTTTTGCCCCAGCTGGTTACCCTGAAGCAGTTGGTTGACGAGAAACCAGAGCTCGTCTTGTCTTTGGGCTAACCCTTGAATAGCAGTCACCTGCCCCAGCATCTGGACTTTTAATGCATCCACCTCAGCTTGCAGGTGTTTCAGCCTTTCATCCTCAGCATTGTTCTTGACAAAAGTCCTCATGAGAAGTGTCCTTAGCTCCTCCTGCCCCTTGGATAGATTCAGGAGGATTTTCCCGAACCGAGTCTCTTGAGCAAGAAAGTCCTGGTTGTCTTGTTGGGAGGCCATTGCTGAAATAAACAGCGAGAAAGGTAAGTGACCTGCAACAAAGATACCTGTTATGTAATGATGTGTATGACATGCATGCAATGTTTTCAAGGACCTCGCGGGGTAAACAAGAAAATTTGTTAGCATTTGGATCCGGTAGCTTGATTGAAGGAACTTCATGTTGTTGAGAGTCCTTCTTCAAGGGTCAAAGGCTCACCATATCCAGTGGGTCATAGCCCCTGACAACCTTGTCTAGAGGAGAATAAATCCCCTTTGCCCCTTGCTGGACAGTTGGTTCATCATGACCTGCATCACAAGCCCTTGAGATCCTTGAAATGGATTAGGATGTATGCAATGGTATGATGTTATGGTATGCATGGGGTAATGTGAGTAACCCTGTTATGAGTCCTGATTAAGGACTGCAAGCCAAAACCTGCAAGAAACTCAAGTGAAACCTGTTATGAGTCCTAATTAAGGACTACAAACTAAAACCTGCAAGAAACAAGTGTCAGGTAACAAGCATGCAGATAGTCAAGTACGAAGGCACACAAGTCACACAAGAGAAACCCTTAGAGTTTAGGCCAGCATGGGGGCTGGGTATTACCCTCTTGAAGTTGGTGGGCTCAACCTGTCCTATTAGAAGTAACCGGGTTCTAAGGGTCCCAATATCACTGGATTGCTTTCATTGTTCATCGTTTCGATTTAGCCACTGAACTGGCGACCGAAATATTCCAGGAAAGCAACCCTCAATTGAGTGTAGTATCGAGTATCAACCAACCTCGGACTGCACCAAAGTCAGTTATCTCACTACCCTAAAGGCCAAGATAGTTCAATTAAGGTTCCTAAGGTCTGTTGATGCTTCATGACACCACACGGAGGCCCCGTACTCTCCTTGACTGAACTCAAGGGTTACCGGTACACACCAAAGTGCCACATCAACATAGCAGACTGTTTCAACCATGTCGGTATACCCCGCACAGTTCCCTCACAGTCTTGTTGCTACTTTCTAAGAAGGTATCCCCCAGATCCGGGTTAGGATCTATAGAACTCCCAAGACAGTCCCACAATTTAAAGCACACAAGTCAATACAATTGAAAACATAGTTATGAACTAGGCCCTAAGGTACACCTCACTTTAAGTTAAGTCCCCAGCAGAGTCGCCAGTTCTGTGATCGGTAGATCTGGAACTGACTGTTTAACGCTGGTTCGCGAAATGTCGCGGAAGCAAGAGTCGCCACCGTCTTTTATTTTCTCCAATTGGAAAGGACAAAAGCACAGAAAAATTCCTTAAAGAGATTGCTCTCGGTTCGGGAGGTAGGTTATAGAAAGGGAAGGTGTTAGCACCCTTTCTATCCATGGTTATCCATGGGCTCTTAGATACTTGCTCATTTGTGTTTTCAAAATGGTTTGTTTGCTTTTCAATTGTGGGTTTTAAAAAGTTTCTTTGAAAATTTCAGTTCGACTCTTGTATCGGTCCTCAAGAGTGTTTGAAAATTGCTTTCGAAAGCTTTTTGAAAATGTGTTGGTGTGAAAAGTATTTTTGAATTTTGTTTTGAAATTATAGCAAGTATCTACGAGAACCTACCTACCCTAAGGAATTCGTCTGTGTAAATGTCCTTAAAGTAGTGTCATCCCACCATTGAGAGGTAGGTAGCACCACCGTTGGAGGTGTTCGGGTCAATTCGAAGGTTCGGGACATGGTGATCACCAGAGCAATAGGAAGATACCTTAGAAGCTACCCTCATGCCAGGTTCCCGGATCATGAGGACTTACTAAGACATCCTCTACTCGACGATCACCTTTCGAGGCAAGGCAACAGTGAGGCGTACCCTAGGGGTGGTGTGTGATTTGTGTGTCATTTTCATTTATTTTTGTCTTTTGTCATGTCATGGGTGATCTAGCGTTTATTTTTATTTTTGTCCATACATTCTTTCATGCCTTTGATTAACAGTTAAAATTGCGGAAAGTAAAAGTTCTAAAGCTATTACAAAAGGCGCGGGTCCACATCGCCAAAATTAAACCAGGACCCGATTTGACGGAAAAATAAAGAAAGTAAAGAATTAAAAGTGCGAGCAATTATTTACAAGGCCTCGGGAGAGACATAAATATTTAAACGAAATAAAATAAATATGCGAATAAGAATTAAACGAGGGCGTTGGACCCTTTTTTTTGCAAAATTAAATTAAATGGTGGCATTAATTAAAAAAGAAAGGAAATTGTTTTTTTTGGTATTTTATGGTATTTATGTTTAATGGGAAAAAGAATTAATTGAAATTAAATGCTAACCATAATTCTAATTATTTTTAATTTATTAAGAAAAGAAAATTAAAACCTAATATTAACCCTAATTAATTTACATGCAAATTTAATTATAAAAATATCTAATATTTAATTATTATGGAATAAAAAATAAAATAAAAGATGAAAATTGATTAAACCCTAATTCTATGTTTTTTTAGATTTTTTATTAAAAAGAATTAAAATTAAACCCTAAGTTAAAACTAAATTTAATTATATACAATTTATTTATGAAAATACTAAAAATAAAAATATTTATTGTTTTTCTCTTTTCTGATTTTTTTTTTATGTTTTTGGTTTTTCTATGAAAATAATTAATTAATTGAAAACAATAATTAAAGGAAAGTATAAATAATAATAAAAAAAACAATAAAGAAAATATAAACTTTGCAAACCTAGGGGGGTGGCAGTCCCCAGAGTGGAGGTGAAGCCCATTAACCTTGAGCCCAAATCAGCATGGCCTTGTTGATTTTTTTCTGGGAGCATACACACGCGTTGACTTGGATCCATGATGTTCTCTAACTCTCAGCCTTGTGATTGATCTTGAGATGGACGTGGCAAGCTTGATTTGGAGGTGTATGGTGGTCTTCAAGGCTTGAATTGCATATGAATGTTAATTGAAAAAAAATATATGGAACGGGTGGGGACCTGGGGCTCGAACCCAGGTCCTTTGGTTTACCAGTCACTATGATTGCCAACCGTGCCAGTTTGCTTATCTGTAAGTAATATGACAAACAAATATAATAAAATAAATATGCGTTAGTGTTTCGTTTTCCGCGCGAAATTTAAACCAGCCAACCATCTAATGCCACGATATCATCTTCTTCTTCGTTCCTGAAACACAAACAGAATAAGCAACGGTTTTCATGTGTTCTTTTAGGCATGTTTTGGGAAAATAGCGAATAGCCCTGTGATGCTCATAAATTGAGCGCGATGATGCCATTGTTTTCGTCCAAACGCGCTGATCATGACCATGGCATCGTGGTAGGCTAATTTAACACTATTTGAAAACGCCCAATTCACAGTTGTGATCGGTGGATCTGGAACTGACTGTTTTAAAGCTGGTTCGCGAAATGTCGCGGAAGCAAGAGTCGCCACCGTCTTTTATTTTCTCCAATAGGAAAGGACAAAAGCACAGAAAAATTCCTTAAAGAGATTGCTCTCGGTTCGGGAGGTAGGTTATAGAAAGGGAAGGTGTTAGCACCCTTTCTATCCATGGTTATCCATGGGCTCTTAGGTACTTGCTCAATGTGTTTTCAAAAATTGTTTGCTTGCTTTTCAATGTGGGTTTCAAAAATATTCTTTGAAAAGTTTCAGTTCAACTCGTACGTCAGAGTGTTTGAAAAGTTTGTTTTGAAAGTTTTTGAAAATGTGTTGGTGTGAAAAGTATTTTGATTTGTTTTTGAAGAGAGCAAGTACCTACGAGAACCTACCTACCCTAAGGAATTCGTCTGTGTAAATGTCCTTTAAAGTAGTGCCATCCCACCATTGAGAGATAGGTAGCACCACCGTTGGAGGTGTTCGGGTCAATTCGAGTTTTAGGGACGTGGTGATCACCAGAGCAATGGGAAGACACCTTAGAAGCTACCCTCATGCCAGGTTCCCGGATCATGAGGACTTACTAAGACGTTCTCTACTCGACGATCACCTTTCGAAAGGCAACAGTGAGGCGTACCCTAGGGGTGGTGTGTGCGAATTGTGTGTCATTTTCAGTTTATTGTTTGTCTTGTCATGCATTGGTGATCTAACGATTCAATTTTATTTTCGGGCATTCATTCTTTCATGCATATTTATTAACAGTTATATATTTGCGAGAAAATAAATCTAAACTATTACAACTGGCGCGGGTCCACATCGCCAAAAAAACCGAACCCGATTTGACTGAAAATAAAGCGAATAAATAAATATGCGAGAATTTTAAATTACAGGGCTTTGGGGGATATACAGAATTATTTACACAAAATAAATGCGCGAAATAAGGAGATTAAACAAAATTAGGGCGTTGGACCCTTTTACAAATAATTAAAATTAATCAAGGAATCTAAGATTAAAATTAAATGAAGAAGTATTTTTGTGTTTTTTAGATTTAAAAGAAAAAAAGAAAAATTAATTGAAATTGAATTAAATATTAAACCCTAGTTCTAATGTTTTTTAAGTTTTTAAGAAAGAGATTTAATTTCTAACCTAATTAAATTTTAAACTAATTTATGTACAATTTTTTATTTATAGAAAATAAATAATAAATAATAATATTGTGAGAAAAAAGGAAAAATTAAAAAGGATATAAAAAATTAATAATTAACCTAATTCTACATTTTTTGGATTTTTATTATGAAAAAAGAATTAAAATTAAAATTAAAACCTAATTAAACTAAATGATTTACATTTTAATTTATTTATAAAAGTAATCAAAATTAATTATATTTTTTTGTCCTTTCTGTATTTTTAATGTTTTTTATATTTTTGTAAGAATTAATTAAATCAGAAAATAAAACACAAGTAAATTTAAAAATAATAGAATATAAAGAAAATTAGAAAAAAGAAAAAAAGATATGACCAGGGAGGTGTGGTCTCAAATTTGGAGGTGCAGATTTGAAAAAGCCTGGCCCATTTTTGCTTGAATTGGTTGACTTTTCTAATCCTGTGCACGCCTGTTGACTTGATGTATGGTGCACTCTTCATCTTGGCCATGGATCTGAGGCCCTGGGACACGTGGAGGTTGAATCCTGATGGAGTATGGTGAGCATCAATGTGAGCGCTGCATGGGAATTAAGACAGAAAAACATTATGGAAATTGTTCTGACCTGGGACTTGAACCCAGGTCATGAGAGTCACATGCGCTTATCACTTGCCACTGAGCCATTTCACTTTCAATTAATATATATTAGTAAATAAACAATATAAAGGAAAAACATCAACGCTCTTTAAAACGCGCGCTAATTCAAATTCGCCCAATCTGCTTGTGCCACGCCATCATCCCTTCCAATTTCCTGAAACACAAACAAATAAAGCAACGGTTTTGAAATGTAGTGTTAGGGAGGCTAGCAGAAAATAGCGATTAGGTCCCTGTAGCTCATAAATTTGTCGCGAGCATATCAATCCATTCGTCTTGGTGTACTGGATTCAACCATGGTGGTCCTAAGTCCTAATTTTTCTTGTTTTAGGAATCCCTAATTTTGAACCTCACGAACCCTAATACTCAGTCATGGCATCTTCGTGTACAATGTGCAAAACTTCAATCAAGCATAAGGGTTAGTTTCAGAAGCTCAAAACAAACATGATGCAATGCATAGAATGTTGTAAAAGTGCTTAAAAAATGCTATACGATTGTGAATTTTTTGCAATGCAGTCTGAGTCCTAGGCGTCAATTCCTGGAGCTTTTGTGCTTGAGATTGATTGGAACGTGTTCAGAGTTGCTTAAGGATGCTATTAGGAAAAAAATTAAGGCTTGAAAGGATCCCTAGCTTTGAAATCAGATTTGCATTTTATGGTTCATTTTTCAAATTGCCAAATCACCTTTGAGCGAGCCTTTTGCTGCACTATGGTTAGGGTTTGACTCAATGCATCTCATGGAATGGAATTGACTAGTTTTTTGGCCTTAATTCATGCTTGGGAAAGAATTGGCCTTAGGGTTTCTTCCATTAACCATTTTTCCTACTTTTTAGCCAAAACCTAGACCTAGTGTGCAAATGAACCTTAGCCTGATTTTTGAGTTGGTTCATGATACATAGAACTTGTCCAAATTCATATGACACCATTTCATTGATTTTTAAATTTTATTTGAATTTTCAAAGAATTAAAATGAATTAAATCATCAAAAATTAAATAAAATAAAAAAAGTCAACATTTGGTCTTGAAATTAACCATGGGACACGTGTGTGGCATGACAAGGATGAACAAAGTGAGAAAAATGGGGCCCTTTTGTCAAAATTGGATTTTCAAGGATAGTTGACTTTTGCCATTTCACAAAAATTTCCCAACTTCTACAAGGCATAACTTGCTCAATTTTTAAGCTTTTCACATGTTCTTGGACATTTTGGAAAGGTCTTTGAGTCCTTTAACCAATGCCTTTGGTCCCATGTCATTTTGATTTACCAATCTCAAGTTATGGCCTTTGACTTAAAGTCCCTTTTTGTTGACTTTTGAAAATGACCTGTAATGTTGAAATTGATAACTTTTTGTGAGAGCATTTCTTGGACTTGAAGTATGAAGATGAGTTGTAGGAAATGTCTTTCTCTTCAAAATGAGCTTTGGATGGAATTTTTCTGATAATCCATGTGAAAGTTATGCCCTGGTCAATTTCAGTTGACTTTTTCAGCTGTCCAAATATAGCAATTTTTGCATCTTTGATGATTTCTGAGCCAAATTTTGAGAATCATGATCAAGCATTGATCAAATGATGTTTGTGGCTTCAAAATGATATATTGACCAAAAATTTGAACTTTTGACTGTCAAATGACCATTTTGCCCCTACAGTTGACTGTAGTGCAATTTAGGGTTTTGGCTATGCAATCTTGTGCTGAATGTCTTGAAACTTGATATGAGGATGTTTGACCATGTTTGTAAGCATATGAGACTTGATTGGCCCTTTGAAAACTTCCTTTTCTTGATCAGAACACAAACCCTAGTTTTGACTGTATAGGAGCCTGTTGCACTGCACAACCCTTGGGGAATTTTGTAGCTTGGCTTGGCAATTTCTTGAGGAATATGGGAGGGCAAATTTTGGGGTATAACAGTTGCCCCTGTTCAATCTTCTTAGACCTGAGGATGTAGATTGGCTGACGTGCCTTTCGTAATCCGAGGGTAAAAGATGATTGGACACTAGAGTGCCCGGAAATTTGCGCTCACATGTTGGCAATGAGGGTAATGGGCTTATAGATGCCATCTGGATGTTTGATTGCGTAGGAGATTCCTTAGCGAGAACCTGCACACCTGCAAAACAGAAAATGAGTACCTGACACGTTGCAGGGATGATTACTTCCTTAGCATGAATGGTAAGAGAGCCTTGAGCGACTTTAACTTCAACAACGCTCGTTGAGAAAAATCTGGGGTGTCTTCTACTGGGATAAGAATCAGAGAGATCTTAAGGTCGATCTGACTGAACCAGAGAGGCCTTTGACTGGATAAGCAATCAGGAAAATCTTGGGACGATTTAACTGAACCGGTCTAGGTCTTGAAATGTCTTCAACTGGATAAGCAATCAGGAAATCTTGGGACGATTTAACTGAACCAGAGAAGGCCTTTGACTGAACCAGTCTAGGTCTTGAAATGTCTTCAAAGGGATAAGCATCAGGAAAATCTTGGGACGATTTAACTGAACCAGAGAAGGCCTTTGACTGAACCAGTCTAGGTCTTGAAATGTCTTCAAAGGGATAAGCATCAGGAAAATCTTGGGACGATTTAACTGAACCAGAGAAGGCCTTTGACTGAACCAGTCTAGGTCTTGAAATGTCTTCAAAGGGATAAGCATCAGGAAAATCTTGGGACGACTTAACTGAACCAGAGAAGGCCTTTGACTGAACCAGTCTAGGTCTTGAAATGTCTTCAAAGGGATAAGCATCAGGAAAATCTTGGGACGATTTAACTGAACCAGAGAAGGCCTTTGACTGAACCAGTCTAGGTCTTGAAATGTAGCTTGAGAACTTAACTGGATCTTTCCTGAAAGGTAAAAGTCAGTCATATGCAATGCATGATATGGATCAAGCAATGATGTTCTCAACATAAATGAGATTTGTATGATGCAGTGCGTTATGCATGCTATAATGATGTATGTGATGTTTTATGTATGTTTTCGTCCAGGAAAATGAATCCTTGACGGGTGCCGGGAAGTCGTATCCCGGGCTGATGTCGAAGAATAGATTTTGCTTCCGCTGGGGATGATAACTGCAAGGATACCGGTAGGAGAAGATGACTCCGTTGCGGAATAAACTTGGCGAATGGGAGATTCTGCGGGGAGAAAAGATACTTTAGCGTCATGCTGGAAAGCAATACTCTGTGGGAAGAGTGATGCCTTGCTGAATGTTGATAGTAACTCTGTTGGAGATACCGTTGTTGTATTGGAAGTGTGAATAGACTTCGCTGGGGATAGGAAAGAACTACGTTGACGACGACCTTTCCTTGGCTTTTGGCTGAGGATAACCCAGTTATATCCTGTTAAGGAAATAACTCTTTAAATCGAGCCGGACGACGCGTTCGTGTTCTGCGAGGGGATAAGCTTCCAGAATTTACTGGGGACAAGCTTACTGCTTGGGAAGATGAATTTCATCTTTCTTGGGGAACTTGGATGGGACTCTCCTGGGGATGTTTTGATATGCTGGGGAAGCGATTCCTTTGAATGTTTGTATGCCGCCGGGGAACAATCTTTAGACCAAGACTGCCGGGGATGCTTGTTAGGAATATATGCTGCTGGAGAATATTGGGATCTACTGGAGGATACCCAATTTCCTTGAGACTTGTTAACTTTGTTTGGGGAAGAATGCACTGACTTGCTGTCTCACTCTCTGGGGAATTTAAGATGCTCAGACAACTCTTTATTGCCCCTGTTTCTAGCGTCACCTGCAATTAATTCTTTGTTTCATACGCAAATATTTATGAGTTAGCAAATTATTGTCAATGCATATATCACAAATTGAACCTTGGACGTTCTTCGCAAAACAAAACAGAAAAAGAAAAAACACTTGGCACGTTTAACTGAAAAGTATATTTGTATTGATTTTGAATAGCCTGCGAATAGGCGTTTTGTGTACAAGAGGCTGGCGTCCTAGTAAGAGGAACGTCGCCGAACAAGAGAGTTTATACAAGTTTTGTACAAAAGAAAATAAAACAGCTGTGTGAAAGATGAATGATCCACTGGGTTTCAACTCTGCTATCGCCTTTATACTCCGTACGTCTCATCACTTGATGACCTTGGTTGAAGATGAAGCTGACTGATTGATGCCGTCTTGATGTAGATACCGGATTCTGGATGCAAAGTGATCCAATGAGACATAGTATTACGCTTTTATCCCTAACTTTTGCCTGGACTGCCTTTTCGGGTTTTCAGTCCACCGGGATACCCATTTTTGCCCAAGCCGCCTTTTCAGGTTTTCGACTTGCCGGGTGTACAGATTTTTTTTATTTTCATCCCTTCATTTTGCCCGAACCCTTTTGGTTCGACGGGAAGCCCTTATTTTTGCCTAGACATGTCAGCCTAGCGGGTCTTTTTCATGCGTAGTATTTTTTAACTATGTCTGCATTGGCGGGGTGAGGAAGGTCGTCACCATCCATGTTGGTTAATATCATTGCTCCCCCTGAGAACACATGCTTAACCACAAATGGCCCTTCGTACGTAGGGGTCCATTTGCCCCTTGGATCACTCTGAGGAAGGATGATTCGCTTGATCACCAGATCCCCGACTTGATATTCCTGTAGTTCTGTGATCGGTGGATCTGGAACTGACTGTTTTAAAGCTGGTTCGCGAAATGTCGCGGAAGCAAGAGTCGCCACCGTCTTTTATTTTCTCCAATAGGAAAGGACAAAAGCACAGAAAAATTCCTTAAAGAGATTGCTCTCGGTTCGGGAGGTAGGTTATAGAAAGGGAAGGTGTTAGCACCCTTTCTATCCATGGTTATCCATGGGCTCTTAGGTACTTGCTCAATGTGTTTTCAAAAATTGTTTGCTTGCTTTTCAATGTGGGTTTCAAAAATATTCTTTGAAAAGTTTCAGTTCAACTCGTACGTCAGAGTGTTTGAAAAGTTTGTTTTGAAAGTTTTTGAAAATGTGTTGGTGTGAAAAGTATTTTGATTTGTTTTTGAAGAGAGCAAGTACCTACGAGAACCTACCTACCCTAAGGAATTTGTCTGTGTAAATGTCCTTTAAAGTAGTGCCATCCCACCATTGAGAGGTAGGTAGCACCACCGTTGGAGGTGTTCGGGTCAATTCGAGTTTTAGGGACGTGGTGATCACCAGAGCAATGGGAAGACACCTTAGAAGCTACCCTCATGCCAGGTTCCCGGATCATGAGGACTTACTAAGACGTCCTCTACTCGACGATCACCTTTCGAAAGGCAACAGTGAGGCGTACCCTAGGGGTGGTGTGTGCGAATTGTGTGTCATTTTCAGTTTATTGTTTGTCTTGTCATGCATTGGTGATCTAACGATTCAATTTTATTTTCGGGCATTCATTCTTTCATGCATATTTATTAACAGTTATATATTTGCGAGAAAATAAATCTAAACTATTACAACTGGCGCGGGTCCACATCGCCAAAAAAACCGAACCCGATTTGACTGAAAATAAAGCGAATAAATAAATATGCGAGAATTTTAAATTACAGGGCTTTGGGGGATATACAGAATTATTTACACAAAATAAATGCGCGAAATAAGGAGATTAAACAAAATTAGGGCGTTGGACCCTTTTACAAATAATTAAAATTAATCAAGGAATCTAAGATTAAAATTAAATGAAGAAGTATTTTTGTGTTTTTTAGATTTAAAAGAAAAAAAGAAAAATTAATTGAAATTGAATTTTAATCTTAGATTCCTTGATTAATTTTAATTATTTGTAAAAGGGTCCAACGCCCTAATTTTGTTTAATCTCCTTATTTCGCGCATTTATTTTGTGTAAATAATTCTGTATATCCCCCAAAGCCCTGTAATTTAAAATTCTCGCACTTTTATTTATTCGCTTTATTTTCAGTCAAATCGGGTTCGGTTTTTTTGGCGATGTGGACCCGCGCCAGTTGTAATAGTTTAGATTTATTTTCTCGCAAATATATAACTGTTAATAAATATGCATGAAAGAATGAATGCCCGAAAATAAAATTGAATCGTTAGATCACCAATGCATGACAAGACAAACAATAAACTGAAAATGACACACAATTCGCACACACCACCCCTAGGGTACGCCTCACTGTTGCCTTTCGAAAGGTGATCGTCGAGTAGAGGACGTCTTAGTAAGTCCTCATGATCCGGGAACCTGGCATGAGGGTAGCTTCTAAGGTGTCTTCCCATTGCTCTGGTGATCACCACGTCCCTAAAACTCGAATTGACCCGAACACCTCCAACGGTGGTGCTACCTACCTCTCAATGGTGGGATGGCACTACTTTAAAGGACATTTACACAGACGAATTCCTTAGGGTAGGTAGGTTCTCGTAGGTACTTGCTCTCTTCAAAAACAAATCAAAATACTTTTCACACCAACACATTTTCAAAAACTTTCAAAACAAACTTTTCAAACACTCTGACGTACGAGTTGAACTGAAACTTTTCAAAGAATATTTTTGAAACCCACATTGAAAAGCAAGCAAACAATTTTTGAAAACACATTGAGCAAGTACCTAAGAGCCCATGGATAACCATGGATAGAAAGGGTGCTAACACCTTCCCTTTCTATAACCTACCTCCCGAACCGAGAGCAATCTCTTTAAGGAATTTTTCTGTGCTTTTGTCCTTTCCTATTGGAGAAAATAAAAGACGGTGGCGACTCTTGCTTCCGCGACATTTCGCGAACCAGCTTTAAAACAGTCAGTTCCAGATCCACCGATCACAGAACTGGCGACTCTGCTGGGGATAGGAAAGAACTACGTTGACGACGACCTTTCCTTGGCTTTTGGCTGAGGATAACCCAGTTATATCCTGTTAAGGAAATAACTCTTTAAATCGAGCCGGACGACGCGTTCGTGTTCTGCGAGGGGATAAGCTTCCAGAATTTACTGGGGACAAGCTTACTGCTTGGGAAGATGAATTTCATCTTTCTTGGGGAACTTGGATGGGACTCTCCTGGGGATGTTTTGATATGCTGGGGAAGCGATTCCTTTGAATGTTTGTATGCCGCCGGGGAACAATCTTTAGACCAAGACTGCCGGGGATGCTTGTTAGGAATATATGCTGCTGGAGAATATTGGGATCTACTGGAGGATACCCAATTTCCTTGAGACTTGTTAACTTTGTTTGGGGAAGAATGCACTGACTTGCTGTCTCACTCTCTGGGGAATTTAAGATGCTCAGACAACTCTTTATTGCCCCTGTTTCTAGCGTCACCTGCAATTAATTCTTTGTTTCATACGCAAATATTTATGAGTTAGCAAATTATTGTCAATGCATATATCACAAATTGAACCTTGGACGTTCTTCGCAAAACAAAACAGAAAAAGAAAAAACACTTGGCACGTTTAACTGAAAAGTATATTTGTATTGATTTTGAATAGCCTGCGAATAGGCGTTTTGTGTACAAGAGGCTGGCGTCCTAGTAAGAGGAACGTCGCCGAACAAGAGAGTTTATACAAGTTTTGTACAAAAGAAAATAAAACAGCTGTGTGAAAGATGAATGATCCACTGGGTTTCAACTCTGCTATCGCCTTTATACTCCGTACGTCTCATCACTTGATGACCTTGGTTGAAGATGAAGCTGACTGATTGATGCCGTCTTGATGTAGATACCGGATTCTGGATGCAAAGTGATCCAATGAGACATAGTATTACGCTTTTATCCCTAACTTTTGCCTGGACTGCCTTTTCGGGTTTTCAGTCCACCGGGATACCCATTTTTGCCCAAGCCGCCTTTTCAGGTTTTCGACTTGCCGGGTGTACAGATTTTTTTTATTTTCATCCCTTCATTTTGCCCGAACCCTTTTGGTTCGACGGGAAGCCCTTATTTTTGCCTAGACATGTCAGCCTAGCGGGTCTTTTTCATGCGTAGTATTTTTTAACTATGTCTGCATTGGCGGGGTGAGGAAGGTCGTCACCATCCATGTTGGTTAATATCATTGCTCCCCCTGAGAACACATGCTTAACCACAAATGGCCCTTCGTACGTAGGGGTCCATTTGCCCCTTGGATCACTCTGAGGAAGGATGATTCGCTTGATCACCAGATCCCCGACTTGATATTCCTGTGGTCTGACCTTTTTGTTAAATGCCCTGATCATTCGCTTCTGATACGTCTGACCATGGCAGATAGCAGCAAGTCTCTTCTCGTCAATAAGGTTGAGTTGATCAAGTCGTGTCTGGATCCAATCATCTTCGTTCAGATTTGCATCCTTCATTATCCGGAGAGAAGGAATTTGTACCTCGATCGGCAAGACTGCCTCCATGCCATAAACCAGAGAGAAAGGAGTTGCCCCAGTTGACGTCCTAGCTGAAGTACGATACCCATGCAGAGCGAATGGTAACATCTCGTGCCAATCTTTATACGTTACTGTCATCTTCTGCACGATCTTCTTGATGTTTTTATTAGCTGCTTCTACAGCTCCATTCATCTTCGGTCTGTAAGGAGAAGAATTGTGGTGCTGTATCTTGAACTGTTCGCAGAGCTCAGTAATCATCTTATTGTTCAGATTGGTACCGTTATCTGTAATAATCCGCTCAGGGACACCGTACCGACAGATCAGATTGTGCCGAATGAACCGTGCCACAACAGTCTTAGTTACCGTAGCGTAGGATGCTGCCTCAACCCACTTCGTAAAATAATCAATCGCCACTAAAATGAAGCGATGTCCATTAGATGCCGTAGGTTTAATCTCACCAATCATGTCTATGCCCCACATTGCAAACGGCCAAGGCGCAGTCAGAACATTCAGGGGAACCGGAGGAACATGCACCTTGTCTGCATAGATCTGGCATTTATGGCATGTCCTAGAATGTTGGTAGCAATCAGCTTCCATGGTGGACCAGTAATACCCTGCCTGTAGAATCTTCTTTGCCATGGTATGTCCGCTGGAGTGTGTACCAAAGGTCCCTTCATGTAGCTCTTCCATGATTCTTTCTGCTTCAGCCTTATCTACACAACGCAGTAAGGTTGAATCCTGGTTTCGCTTGTACAAGATGCCGTTGCTTAGAAAGAACTTGGCTGCAAACCTTCTCAGGAACTTCTTATCATTGACAGATGCTCCTTCAGGGTATTCCTGAGCTTCTAGGTATCTCTTCACTTCGTGGTACCAAGGCTTCTCAGTTACCAATTCAGTTTCGAGATCACAACAGTATGCCGGTTCGTCCAGTTTCCAAATGATGATCCGGGGAGCTTCGTTATCCCATTTAACCTTGAACATTGAAGACATTGTAGCTAACGCGTCCGCCAGCTGATTCTCTTCTCTTGGAAAGTGCTCAAACGTTATCTCTGTGAAGTGGGGGATCAGGGCCAACACGCATTCTCTGTAAGGAATCAAGTTTGGGTGTTTCGTATCCCACTCTCCTTTGATCTGATTGATCACGAGAGCGGAATCTCCGAAGACACTCAGAAATTTGATCCTCAGGTCTATCGCAGCTTGAAGACCCATAATACACGCTTCATACTCCGCCATGTTGTTGGTACAGTTGAAACACAGCCGGGCGGTGAGTGGAGTATGAGTACCTTGTGGAGATACGATTATGGCGCCGATACCATTTCCCAAAGCATTGGAGGCTCCGTCAAAGTGCATAGACCATCGGGATCCCGGTTCAGGTCCTTCATCCGGTCCAGGTATTTCACAGTCAGTTACTATCATAATGCTTTCATCTGGAAACTCGAAGTTCATTGACTGGTAGTCATCCACAGCTTGATGTGCTAAGTGGTCTGCCAATACACTTCCCTTGATGGCTTTTTGGGTCGTATACTGAATGTCGTATTCCGTCAAGATCATTTGCCATCTTGCAATTCTCCCAGACAGAGCAGGCTTTTCGAATATGTACTTTATAGGATCCATTTTTGAGATCAATAAGGTAGTGTGAGTCAGCATATACTGTCTCAGCCGGCGAGCAGCCCATACCAAAGCGCAGCAAGTTTTCTCAAGCAGTGAGTATCGGGTCTCACAGTCGGTAAACTTTTTGCTAAGGTAATAAATGGCATGCTCTTTTCGGCCAGACTCGTCATGCTGCCCCAGCACACACCCCATTGCATTATCAAGCACTGTCAGGTAAAGTATCAAAGGTCTCCCTTCAACTGGTGGCATAAGGATGGGTGGTTCTTGGAGATATTCTTTGATTCTATCAAAAGCAGCCTGGCATTCATCATTCCAACGTACTACCTGATCTTTCTTCAGCAGCTTGAAGATTGGTTCACAGGTAGCAGTTAAATGTGAGATGAACCGAGCAATGTAATTCAGACGTCCTAGAAAGCCTCTGACTTCCTTCTCTGTCTTAGGAACTGGCATCTCTTGAATGGCTTTGACCTTAGCAGGG
The DNA here is from genome assembly GCA_948472305.1 of Vicia faba. NCBI lineage: Eukaryota > Viridiplantae > Streptophyta > Magnoliopsida > Fabales > Fabaceae > Vicia > Vicia faba. The sequence goes on from OX451735.1 coordinate 165,690,416, forward strand.
TCCACTTGAATTCCTTTATCACTGACCACAAAGCCTAGCAACTTTCCAGATCTTACCCCGAAGGTGCACTTGTTCGGGTTCAACCTCAGCTTGTACAGTTTCAACCGGTCAAACAGTTTCTGCAGATGATCAAGGTGTTCTTCCTCAGTCTGGGACCTAGCGATCATGTCGTCCACATACACTTCTATCTCATGATGGATCATATCATGAAATAAGGTAACCATGGCACGTTGGTAGGTTGCCCCAGCATTCTTTAACCCGAACGGCATGACCTTGTAACAGAAGGTGCCCCACTGAGTAACAAAGGTAGTCTTTTCCATGTCTTCAGGTGCCATCTTGATCTGATTGTAGCCTGAAAAACCATCCATGAAAGAGAACACTTTATGCTGAGCTGTATTATCAACAAGGACATCAATGTGGGGTAGAGGGAAGTCATCCTTGGGGCTGGCCCTGTTCAGATCCCTGTAATCAACACACATCCTGACCTTGCCGTCCTTCTTAGGTACCGGCACTACATTAGCAACCCACTGAGGGTAAGAAGTTACTGCAAGAAACCCGGCATCAAACTGCTTCATAACCTCGGCTTTAATCTTCTCAGACATCTCTGGACGCATACGGCGGACCTTTTGCTTAACCGGAGGGAAATCTTCTTTAGTTGGTAAATGATGGACCACAATGTCGGTATCTAATCCGGGCATATCTTCGTAAGACCAGGCAAAGATTTCTTTATAGTCATGCAGCATCTGAGTCAACCGTTGCTTCACGCTGAGTTCTAGGTTGGCACCAATCTTCACCTCTTTCTTGTCTTCCTCAGTACCCAAGTTTATTATTTCCACTGGCTCTTCATGGGGTTGAATTGCCCTCTCTTCCTGTTGTAACAATCTTGCAAGTTCACCAGGCACTTCGCAATCATCTTCACCTTCGTCTGCGGCTAAGTTAATCGGATTTTCGAAGTCATAACTGGCAGTAGCAGAGTCGTTACCAGTGAGATCCAGAGTGGATTGAAACCTGTATGAGTGAGTGTGTGTGTAAATACAGCTGTTTTGCAATATGTAAAGAAAGGAAAGAAAAGGAGCGCAAAATTTGAAATGTGAAAAACGTCCAATGCTTTTATTCATGATATATGATAGTGACAAACAAAAAGCCCTCATAAATAAAACCACGGTGCCCCGGGTAAGACACCGGGCCATATAGTCTCAAATTATTGTTTATTACAAATCAAAAACAAAGAAATTCATTACTGGGGAACAAAAGTTATGGGAGTAAAATCTTTAGCAGTCCAATTGGTCAATCCACCGTCGGCCGTTGGGTAGATCCAGCTATCGAACTCTGACTCTCCCACTTCATCTTCCTCTCCAATAGCATTCACTCCATGCTGAGTGATGAGCAACGGAGGTCTTCCAATTCTTGCCTTGCGCACCGCTTTCTGAGCTTCCGTGGTGAAACCCAGCCCAAACTTGTTAGTCTTAGGAGTAAGATCAGGGAGCTTGCCCCAATTTGCACATTCACCTTTTTCGATCACAGCCCGAGCATCCTTCAAGGAGGCCATCTTCATAGGAGAACCCTCTTCATCTTCTGCTGTTGCCAAGGTTGGTGGTACCTCCTCAAAATGTTGAAAGGGGGTTTCAATGAACTCCCCATCCATTTCCACGTATCTGAAAGAGTTGAGGTGGCTGACCATGTATTCCTCCTCCCCTTGCACTGTTACGATCCTCCCCCTGACCGGGTACTTGAGCTTCTGATGCAATGTGGAGGTCACTGCTCCAGCCTTGTGGATCCATGGGCGACCCAGCAAACAAGAATAGGACGGATGGATATCCATCACATAGAATTTTGAATCAAATACTTGTGACCCAACCCTGATTGGGATGTCCACTTCACCATGCACCATTCTTTTGGACCCGTCAAAGGCCCGGACAACAATGCTACTTGGTTTGAGCTCTAGACCCTCACAATCCAGCCTATCCAGAGCCTTCTTGGGCAGCACATTTAATGAAGAACCTGTGTCAACCAGCACATGAGCAAGAGTAGTGCCCCTGCATTCAATGGAGACATGCAGGGCATCATTATGGTTCTTCCCTTTTGCTGTCAGATCGGCATCAGAGAAACCCAGGCCATTATCAGCAGTTAGGTTGGCCACACAATCGGTGAACTGGTCAGCAGTCGTATCTTGGGGTACATGGGCAGTCTTTAAGAAAGCAATCAGAGCCTTTGCATGGGCCTCTGAACACAGCAGCAGTGACAACATGGAGATTTTAGAGGGGGTGTGCCCCAGCTGTTCCACAACATTGAAATCACTTTTCTTTATTATCTTGAGAATTTCTTCCATTTCCTGCTTGGAAGCCTCAACAATGGTCTTTGGTGCCTCCGTCCTGGCAGGCACATCAGCAGCAATTCCCTTGCCCCGAGTATCAGATGACTCAGCAGCAGGGGTGGATACTTGGTCAGAAGGAGAAACAGGCACTCTGGCAGGTGTGAAGATCAAAGGCCTATGAATTGCTGGAGGAGCAATGTCTGGCGAGAACAGTCTTCCACTACGAGTGACCTTAGCAGGCCCGGTGATGTTGGAGACACCAGTATCAATGTTGCACTCTTGTTTCACACCCAGAACATAAACATCTGCCCCATAGTGCCATGGGACAGCCTTATCAGATTTGTAGGGTATAGGCCCCGGAACAGTAATGGTGATGGGAACATTCTTGTGAACTGACAAAACTTGTATAGGCTTCTTTGAAGGAGCCTCGGAATAGTTGTTGAAGATGGTAACGATTGACACTTCTTCAACAGGAGCAGCAGGAACAACAGTCTTTTCAAACAAAATCTCTCTATTATCTATCAGGTTTTGGATGCCTGACTTCAACAGAGAACAACCAACAGGGGAAGCAACACATAGAGGGCAACTTTCGCTACATCCCGGAAATAAACCGGCTAGCAACAGATTCCTCTTGACCATCAGCAACGGAGTAGCAACATCATCCACCGAAGCTACATACAAATTCTCCTCAACAGCATTCACTCCATGCGGGGGCATGGGAGCAGTTACAACATTCGGCTTCTCGGGCGCCTCAAACTGTATCTCTTTTGCGTCAATGAGGTCTTGAACCTTGTTTCTTAGGGCCCAACAGTCATCTGTGTTATGCCCCGGGCTATCAGAGTGATAAGCACAGCGGGCATTTGGATTGAACTTGGGAGATGCAGTGTTGGGAAACTTTGGAGCCTCCTTGACAGTCACTAAATTGGTGGATAGCAACTGTGGCAGGATTTGTGATAAGGTCATGCTTAACCGGGTAAACTCTCTCCGGGGTCTTTCAAACTTTTGTGGATTAGTTGGCCGAGGAGCGGCAGCAGGTTTGGCAATCATTACCGCACTGACAGATTGGCGGTGTTCAGGTCGCTCTGTTCTCCGGGAGTTATATACAGCACTAGCCTCCTTTTTGAAGGGTTTCTTCTCAGTACTGGAGGAGGCAACTTTCTGTATCTTCCCCGATTTTATACCGGCCTCAATCCTTTCACCAGTCAGGATTAGATCGGTAAACCCAGCAGAGGAATTACCAATGAGATGATTGAAAAATGGACCAGATAAGGTCCCCAAGAACATATCTACCAGCTCCCGATCCGTCAATGGTGGCTGCACCCTGCCAGCCAGGTCTCTCCATTTCTGAGCGTACTCCTTAAAACCTTCACCCGACCCTAGCGACATACCCTGGAGCTGGGTACGCGTAGGAGCGAGGTCGGCATTATACTGATACTGCTTGTAAAAAGCAGTGGCCAGATCCTCCCAGTTACGAATGCTGATTCCATCTAGTTGATAGAACCAATCGAGGTGAGTCCCTGAAAGACTCTCCTGGAAGAAGTGGATCCAAAGGTTCTTGTCTGCTGTGTAAGGCTGGATCTTCCTTACATAAGAACGGAGGTGCATCTTGGGACAGGAAGCCCCATCATACTTCACGAAGGCAGGTGTTTTGAACTTGTGTGGGATCACCACTCCAGTAGATAACCCCAAGTCTCCGAAATCCAATCCAGGTACCCGTTGAACTTCCACAGCCTTTAATCTGTCTTCCAGCTGTTTGTACCGGTCTTCAGCAGGAGGGTACTGGTCGTCGTTGAAGTCTGTTTCAGTATCAGAGCCCACAGGAGTAGTGACCTCCCTTTCATGGTGACTACCTTCCGTCACAGATGGAGGAGTCCTTTCAGCTTCAACAACCAAAGTGTTCCCGAGTCTGCGCCCAGTGTTAAATAGCACAGTCCTCCTCTTCTTCTTAGTCTTCTTCAACAGCATGGTCTTTAACTCTTGTTGACCCTGAGACAAGCCCTTGATCAGCTCCTGAAATTGGGCGTTTTGCGCCTGAAACTGGACGTTTTGCGCCTGAAGAGCCTTGATAGCCGCATCGGTTGATGATTCAGGAGGGTTCATGATGCTGAAATAAACAGCGAAGAACGGTAAACAACCTGAAAAGGAGAGTACCTACGATGCACATGATGAATGATATGTGTTTATGCAATGCATTCAAGAGTTCGAAAATTCAAATTTGTTGCAAACCAAAAGGAACACGCGTTATTATTAAGAAAATCATTGTTTAATACATCAAAGCCTCATGGGCAAAAGTACAAAAAGATCAAATCACATCCAAAATATGTTGCGCATCTTCTTTGGAGCTATGTAAGTGTTGAGACTCCTTTCCTCATGCAACAGGCGGGTGAGCTCCAAGACCTTCTTTTCACTGGCATGCAAACTAGTCTCAAGAGAATTCCGCTCTTCCTTAAGCTGGATCCAACTCTTCTGCATCTCTTCCCAGGATGTGGGCATATCAGGGTGCTGAATAACATGAGACACCTCTCCTTCCAAGGCAGGCTCTTTGATTACTGGAAGCATGTGAGGATAAGGCATTACTAATTTCTGAGAGCGGGCTCGTACCCACTTGAGGTAAGGCTCCAAAGGGATGGAGTTCTTGTGCCCCAGTGTCTTGCTGTCTATCCTACTAGGCATCCTCCAAGCTCTGATAAATCTCTGGCGAAGTCCTTGAGTATCGTTGTCGAAGTCAAAAACTATGTCAGGAATCAACATGTCATGAGGACCATCCCTCCGAGCATAACCAAATTGTCTCCAAGCCAGGCATGGACTATAAGTAATACCCCCTCTGATTCCAAGTAAAGGAACATTAGGATACTCCCCGCAACGATCAATGATAGTGACATCTTCCCTGGACCTAGGGCACCAATGTATATCTGCATGTGTAAGAGTCATCAACCGTTGTGACCATCTCAAACCCCGCTCGTTCTTCAGGACTGATTGTGGAAGGTGCGAAATAAACCACTTTCCCAGGAGAGGAGTGCAACACATAAGGACACCTCTTTTTCTCATGGTTCGAGTGTAACATGAGTGAAGGATGTCCCCCAGCAACGTAGGTATAGGATTCCTGGACATAAAGATCTGGACAGCACTGATATCAATGAGCTGATCTGGGTTAGGGAACAACACCAAACCATAAACAAGGAGGGCCACAACCTCTTCAAAAGCTTGCAAGTCAAGGGAGTTCCAACAATCATAGGCCTTTTCAAACAGAAACCTGGCTAAGAACCCTTTGATACCACTTCTAACTTCCCAATGTCCCTTGAGGTCAGATGACTGTAGGTGCAAGGCTTTAGCAATCTCTTCAAGCTTAGGTTCCTTTTCTGTACCGTTGAAGGGTAGCTGATCAAGAATAGGGATCTTCAGGAGTCGGGAGAACTCCTCCAATGTAGGTACCAACTGATAGTCCAAGAAGGTGAAACAGTGATGCAGAGGGTCAAAGAATTGGAACAGGACTTTTATCATATCTTCCTCAATGTTGGTGTTGACCAAGATGATGAGGCTTCCATGCCTTTCACTGAATGAAGAGTTCTCAGGAATCCTGGATATAAGCTCCTTAAGCTGAGGAAGGATCCTTACAAGACTGATTGGAATTGTCTTTCTACGAACAGTTTCCATGTCCTACAAAACAAGAACAAAGATGAAAATTCGAACCCCTGAAATGATTAGTCAATGCATATGATGCTGGATGATGTCATGATGCTATGATTAAACACCACAGGTATTTACAAAGACAAACATGTAAGGCACACAAGGCACACAAGACAGGCCCTTAAGGTTTAAGGCCAGCATGAGGTCTGGGTAGTACCCTCTTGAAGTTGGTGGGTTCAACCTGTCCTAATCAAAGTAACCGGGTTCTAAGGTTCCCAATATCACGGGATTGCTTTCATTGTTCATCGTTTCGATTTAGCCACTGAACTGGCGACCGAAATATTCCAGGAAAGCAACCCTCAATTGAGTGTAGTATCGAGTATCAACCAACCTCGGACTGCACCAAAGTCAGTTATCTCACTACCCTAAAGAGGCCAAGATGGTTCAATTAAGGTTCCTAAGGTCTGTTGATGCTTCATGACACCACATGGAGGCCCCGTACTCTCCTTGACTGACTCAAGGGTTACCGGTACACACCAAAGTGCCACATCAACGTAGCAGACTGTTTCAACCATGTCGGTATACCCCGCACAGTTCCCTCACAGCCTTGTTGCTACTTTCTAAAAAGGTATCCCCAGATCCGGGTTAGGATCTATAGAACTCCCAAGCAACCCACAATTTAAAGCACACAAGGACACAATTGAAAACACAGTTGTAACTAGCCCTAAGGTACACCTCACTTTAAGTTTGTCCCCAGCAGAGTCGCCAGTTCTGTGATCGGTGGATCTGGAACTGACTGTTTTAAAGCTGGTTCGCGAAATGTCGCGGAAGCAAGAGTCGCCACCGTCTTTTATTTTCTCCAATAGGAAAGGACAAAAGCACAGAAAAATTCCTTAAAGAGATTGCTCTCGGTTCGGGAGGTAGGTTATAGAAAGGGAAGGTGTTAGCACCCTTTCTATCCATGGTTATCCATGGGCTCTTAGGTACTTGCTCAATGTGTTTTCAAAAATTGTTTGCTTGCTTTTCAATGTGGGTTTCAAAAATATTCTTTGAAAAGTTTCAGTTCAACTCGTACGTCAGAGTGTTTGAAAAGTTTGTTTTGAAAGTTTTTGAAAATGTGTTGGTGTGAAAAGTATTTTGATTTGTTTTTGAAGAGAGCAAGTACCTACGAGAACCTACCTACCCTAAGGAATTCGTCTGTGTAAATGTCCTTTAAAGTAGTGCCATCCCACCATTGAGAGGTAGGTAGCACCACCGTTGGAGGTGTTCGGGTCAATTCGAGTTTTAGGGACGTGGTGATCACCAGAGCAATGGGAAGACACCTTAGAAGCTACCCTCATGCCAGGTTCCCGGATCATGAGGACTTACTAAGACGTCCTCTACTCGACGATCACCTTTCGAAAGGCAACAGTGAGGCGTACCCTAGGGGTGGTGTGTGCGAATTGTGTGTCATTTTCAGTTTATTGTTTGTCTTGTCATGCATTGGTGATCTAACGATTCAATTTTATTTTCGGGCATTCATTCTTTCATGCATATTTATTAACAGTTATATATTTGCGAGAAAATAAATCTAAACTATTACAACTGGCGCGGGTCCACATCGCCAAAAAAACCGAACCCGATTTGACTGAAAATAAAGCGAATAAATAAAAGTGCGAGAATTTTAAATTACAGGGCTTTGGGGGATATACAGAATTATTTACACAAAATAAATGCGCGAAATAAGGAGATTAAACAAAATTAGGGCGTTGGACCCTTTTACAAATAATTAAAATTAATCAAGGAATCTAAGATTAAAATTAAATGAAGAAGTATTTTTGTGTTTTTTAGATTTAAAAGAAAAAAAGAAAAATTAATTGAAATTGAATTAAATATTAAACCCTAGTTCTAATGTTTTTTAAGTTTTTAAGAAAGAGATTTAATTTCTAACCTAATTAAATTTTAAACTAATTTATGTACAATTTTTGATTTATAGAAAATAAATAATAAATAATAATATTGTGAGAAAAAAGGAAAAATTAAAAAGGATATAAAAAATTAATAATTAACCTAATTCTACATTTTTTGGATTTTTATTATGAAAAAAGAATTAAAATTAAAATTAAAACCTAATTAAACTAAATGATTTACATTTTAATTTATTTATAAAAGTAATCAAAATTAATTATATTTTTTTGTCCTTTCTGTATTTTTAATGTTTTTTATATTTTTGTAAGAATTAATTAAATCAGAAAATAAAACACAAGTAAATTTAAAAATAATAGAATATAAAGAAAATTAGAAAAAAGAAAAAAAGATATGACCAGGGAGGTGTGGTCTCAAATTTGGAGGTGCAGATTTGAAAAAGCCTGGCCCATTTTTGCTTGAATTGGTTGACTTTTCTAATCCTGTGCACGCCTGTTGACTTGATGTATGGTGCACTCTTCATCTTGGCCATGGATCTGAGGCCCTGGGACACGTGGAGGTTGAATCCTGATGGAGTATGGTGAGCATCAATGTGAGCGCTGCATGGGAATTAAGACAGAAAAACATTATGGAAATTGTTCTGACCTGGGACTTGAACCCAGGTCATGAGAGTCACATGCGCTTATCACTTGCCACTGAGCCATTTCACTTTCAATTAATATATATTAGTAAATAAACAATATAAAGGAAAAACATCAACGCTCTTTAAAACGCGCGCTAATTCAAATTCGCCCAATCTGCTTGTGCCACGCCATCATCCCTTCCAATTTCCTGAAACACAAACAAATAAAGCAACGGTTTTGAAACGTAGTGTTAGGGAGGCTAGCAGAAAATAGCGATTAGGTCCCTGTAGCTCATAAATTTGTCGCGAGCATATCAATCCATTCGTCTTGGTGTACTGGATTCAACCATGGTGGTCCTAAGTCCTAATTTTTCTTGTTTTAGGAATCCCTAATTTTGAACCTCACGAACCCTAATACTCAGTCATGGCATCTTCGTGTACAATGTGCAAAACTTCAATCAAGCATAAGGGTTAGTTTCAGAAGCTCAAAACAAACATGATGCAATGCATAGAATGTTGTAAAAGTGCTTAAAAAATGCTATACGATTGTGAATTTTTTGCAATGCAGTCTGAGTCCTAGGCGTCAATTCCTGGAGCTTTTGTGCTTGAGATTGATTGGAACGTGTTCAGAGTTGCTTAAGGATGCTATTAGGAAAAAAATTAAGGCTTGAAAGGATCCCTAGCTTTGAAATCAGATTTGCATTTTATGGTTCATTTTTCAAATTGCCAAATCACCTTTGAGCGAGCCTTTTGCTGCACTATGGTTAGGGTTTGACTCAATGCATCTCATGGAATGGAATTGACTAGTTTTTTGGCCTTAATTCATGCTTGGGAAAGAATTGGCCTTAGGGTTTCTTCCATTAACCATTTTTCCTACTTTTTAGCCAAAACCTAGACCTAGTGTGCAAATGAACCTTAGCCTGATTTTTGAGTTGGTTCATGATACATAGAACTTGTCCAAATTCATATGACACCATTTCATTGATTTTTAAATTTTATTTGAATTTTCAAAGAATTAAAATGAATTAAATCATCAAAAATTAAATAAAATAAAAAAAGTCAACATTTGGTCTTGAAATTAACCATGGGACACGTGTGTGGCATGACAAGGATGAACAAAGTGAGAAAAATGGGGCCCTTTTGTCAAAATTGGATTTTCAAGGATAGTTGACTTTTGCCATTTCACAAAAATTTCCCAACTTCTACAAGGCATAACTTGCTCAATTTTTAAGCTTTTCACATGTTCTTGGACATTTTGGAAAGGTCTTTGAGTCCTTTAACCAATGCCTTTGGTCCCATGTCATTTTGATTTACCAATCTCAAGTTATGGCCTTTGACTTAAAGTCCCTTTTTGTTGACTTTTGAAAATGACCTGTAATGTTGAAATTGATAACTTTTTGTGAGAGCATTTCTTGGACTTGAAGTATGAAGATGAGTTGTAGGAAATGTCTTTCTCTTCAAAATGAGCTTTGGATGGAATTTTTCTGATAATCCATGTGAAAGTTATGCCCTGGTCAATTTCAGTTGACTTTTTCAGCTGTCCAAATATAGCAATTTTTGCATCTTTGATGATTTCTGAGCCAAATTTTGAGAATCATGATCAAGCATTGATCAAATGATGTTTGTGGCTTCAAAATGATATATTGACCAAAAATTTGAACTTTTGACTGTCAAATGACCATTTTGCCCCTACAGTTGACTGTAGTGCAATTTAGGGTTTTGGCTATGCAATCTTGTGCTGAATGTCTTGAAACTTGATATGAGGATGTTTGACCATGTTTGTAAGCATATGAGACTTGATTGGCCCTTTGAAAACTTCCTTTTCTTGATCAGAACACAAACCCTAGTTTTGACTGTATAGGAGCCTGTTGCACTGCACAACCCTTGGGGAATTTTGTAGCTTGGCTTGGCAATTTCTTGAGGAATATGGGAGGGCAAATTTTGGGGTATAACAACAGTTCTGAAAACCCTAGAATTTGATAATGGTGAAATCGCATATAGCTTGCAAAAACTCAATCAAGATAGATGGTTAGCTTCAGAATCACACAAGGAATATGAATCAACAATTAAAATGCCATGAAAATGCATAGATGTTAAAACACGATTATGAAAAAAAAGTGGAAAAGTGTGACTTCTGTACAATGATTCAAAGGGTTATGTTTGATGTTTTTGATCCAGGAAGATTGCTTGAGGTCCTAGGAGTGCAATGGGATGAAAATTTCGCCTTGAATCGTCCTGCAAAGGTGTTTTCAGAATTGGAATTTTTTGACAAATTTCAAGCTTTGCTTTTCAGATTTTTGAGCAGCTGCCTGGTCTTTGAGCACAAGGGTTTGATCAGGCTTATGTATTGAGTGAATTAGGTTAAGAAAAACAAACCAAATCATTTGCATTCATGGTTTTTGAAATTTGATTTTCAAAGATCTTTTTCAATCTTTTTTTATGCACTTTTTGTACAAATCATGATCAATTCTCTCCAAATCTTTCCATATCTGATCATGCACGAATTATTGAATATATTTCATGCACAAAAAGATTTTATTTCATTGGTTTTATATTTTTCATGCATTTTATTTGATTAAATGAATTATTAATAATAAAAAATTCAAATAAATAAATAAAAATGGAGAAAAACTTCCCTTTGGGCCAAATGGTCGTGTGCATGCTTGGGATAATGAATTGTGGAAGAAAAATGGGCCCATTAGCAATTTTAGGTCATTTGAATCAATGTTGACTTTTCAAAATATCCAAAAATTTCCCAACTTCCACAAGGCACAACTTGCTCAATTTTTAAGCTTTGCTCATGTTCTTGGACATTTTAGAAAGGTATTTGAGTCCTCTAACCAATGCCTTTGGTCCCATGTCATTTTGATTTACCAATCTCAAGTTATGGCCTTTGACTTAAAGTCCCTTTTTGTTGACTTTTGAAAATGACCTATAATGTTGAAATTGATAACTTTTTGTGAGAGCATTTCTTGGACTTGAAGTATGAAGATGAGTTGTAGGAAATGTCTTTCTCTTCAAAATGAGCTTTGGATGGAATTTTTCTGATAATCCATGTGAAAGTTATGCCCTGGTCAATTTACAGTTGACTTTTTCAGCTGTCCAAATAAGGAAACTTTTGCATCTTGATGATTTTTGAGCCAAACTTTGAGAATCACGATCAAGCATTGATCAAATGATGTTTGTGGCTTCAAAATGAGATGTTGACCAAAAATTTGAACTTTTGACTGCCAAATGACCATTTTGCCCCTACAGTTGACTGTAGTGCAATTAGGGTTTTTGACTGTGCAATTTTGTGCTGAAAGTCTTGAAACTTTGTATGAGGATGTTTGACCATATTTGTAGGCATGTGGGACTTGATTGGACCTTTGGAAACTTCATTTTCTTGATCAGAACCAAAACCCTAATTTTGACTGTTCAGGAGACCCTTGCACTGTGCAACCCTTGGGGAATTTTGAAGCTTGACTTTGCAATTCTTGAAGAATATGGGAGGGCAAATTTTGGGGTACAACAATAAGCAAGCAAGCTAACAACAAGCCTGCCTTCAAAAACTCAACAGCAAGCCTGCCTTCCCAAAAGCTCAAACAACAAACCTGTAAAACTAAAACACTCAGTTACAAACCTGCTAAACTGCAAGCTCAAACAAAAAACCCTGAGACCTGTTTGTAAACACAAACAAGCCAGCAAATCTGCTTCCCACATCAAACTGCCTCCAAAACACAAAACCTGCATTACAAACTTGTAAACTGCTTGCAAATCCAAACACCCAAGCCTGCCTTACAAACACAGCAAACCTGTGAAAACTGCATAACTTGCTTACTAAAAGCTAAAATCCAAACAAGTTCAAAACCTGCCTGTACTAAACTCTAAAACTGCTTTCAAAACCAAAAACCTGTAAGCAACAAAACTTACAGGCCTGGTTCAAAGGCTATAAACTGCAATTTAGCAAAATTGCAATTTACTCACAAGCCTACAAACCTGTAAACTCACAAATCTGCAAGAAACTGCAGCTCAAGCCACAAGCTGCAAAATTAGTTCACATCATCCTCAACCATAAACTATGAATGTTCAGAAAGAGGAAGACAATAACACCAAGATACAGTAGTTTCAGAAAATGCTTTCATCCTTAACAAGAAGAAGGGAAGAGAAGCAAATGAGCAAAAGTATCAGAATATATATTCATCATCAACGGAAAGCAAACTCAGTTCAAAATAAGAAGTTCTCAGAATAGGTTTTCATCATCAAACAATCAGTAATCAACATCAACTCAAATCAAAACAACCAAATCAACAACAAGCAAATCTCAGAATATCATCATCATTGAACCCAAAGAAAGAGGAAAAATCTAGAAGCAAAACGATATAGGGTTTTCATAAACGAAATCATCATCAAACATCAATGAAAGTTCAAATAATATAGTTCTCAGAACAAGATCATCATCAAACAACGTAAAGAAACAAAATACCAGGAACGCCGTCATCATCACGCTCTCCCCCCGCTTGGCCACCAAAGAGCGCCATCGGACTCACTCCCCTCTTTCCCCATCACTTTTTTTCAAAAGCAAAACGCCAAGGTATAATTTCCTCTTCCTCGAGCCTTTCTGCATCTCATGCGTAACCATAAGAATCAAAACATGCAAGCAATCAATAAATAATTTTGAAATCGTAAAAACCCTAAAACATGAATGGAATAATTCGTATCGCTCAAAGCACTGAAACACACACCACTGTGAGGAGGAAGGGAGCGGATGAGGGCGGCGCACCGGTAGCCAGGTTCGTGAGAGAGAAATCAAAGGTTTTGCTTGAGAAAGATGAACGAAGAAGATGAGAGGAGAGGCGCCACTGCACAAAAACTTCAACCCTAAAAAATTTGTTCAATATTCATCATGGGCCTTCGCCCAAACAAAACCCCTAAGCCCAATACTTCTTACTAACATGCACCCTCCTCATTTCCCTCTTTTCTGGCCATTTTGTTCTTCTTTTGGGCAATCTAAGAACACATTCTTAAGCCCACCTTTTTTTATTTATTTAAACTCTTTTCTTTTCTTTAAACTAATACTTTTGTTTATCACTTTATTTTCATTTTTTATAATCTAATTCTTTTTCTTTCTTTCATTTAATAAACATACACAAATAATAAAACTTTAACTTAAATAATTTTTCTTTTCTTTAAAGAACTCTTTATTTACCTAATCAATAAAAAACACAAAAAATAAGTAAATACTTAATTTTCCTTAGGTTAAATTTTTATTTGATCATTTGTAAATAAATAAACGCATCTCATATTTCTTTGATTTTCATTATTTTATACTTTGTTATAGTTTTACATGGGAAATGCGACAATTCGATTTGGTTGTAACCCATAATATTTGGGACATTATTCTGATAAGACTCATCCCCATTTGTAAATAAATTGTACCCCCATCCCCTGATACTTATTTGTAATAATTTATACTTTAAATTCCCGCAATTTATCGCTTTCAATATACTGTATAGTAATTAGGGTTTGTATGCGAAGATTCAAAATCAATCGCTAGATGACCTAATACAAGATAAATGTAAAAAATCAAATTAACAAATAGTTTGACCTAATCAAAGACAAAAATGCATGAAAACAAACACAATGCACACTTGCACCCCTAGGGTTACAATCCACTTGTTGCCTTCAAAAATGGGCCATGATATGCATGTCAAGTACTTTGGCAAAACAAAAACAAAACAAAAGATCATAGTCCCTCGATGACGCTATCTAGGTTTCCTAAACAAAATGATCAAGTCCCTCAAGAAAATTGCCAAAAATACTTGACACAATTGCTATCATGGTCTATATGATGACCCACGCCTGTCCCGTTTAAACATTCTAACACAAGGTTGTTCACCAAATACAATGGTGAAACAACACTGTTAAAAGGGTTAAAAATATAAGAAAGATCTTTGAGTTAAAATAGGGTAGATAACTCTTAGTTACTTGATCAAAAGCTTGCAAAAACATCCTTGCTATTTTCAAAACACACTTCACCACACAAATTCAAAACCCTACTTTCAAACATTGAAGACTTTTCAAAAGACAAAAACACCTTTGTATACATTCAAACAAGAATCATTACAAAGGTTGCCACAACAATGGCCTCTTTTCAAAACATCTTTCAAAACTACACACAAAGCACCATTTCAAACAATTGAAAAGCAAAGCAAGTGATCTAAACAAGTAACTAAGAGCCCATGGATAACCATGGATAGAAAGGCTGCTAATACCTTCCCTTTCTATAATCTACTCCCCGAACCCAAGAAAACATCTCAAAGGTCTTTCCTGTGCTTTTTGACCTTTCCTTAGGATAAAATAAAAAAGTCGGTGATGACTCTTGCTAAACTGAAACATTTGCGAACACAAACATAAAACCTCGTCAGTTATCCCACTGTATCATAGTCAGGTTTGCAATTTTGTTATAGGAAATGACTGGCATGTCTTCTTTGAGTGTGTGACAACTAATCCTTGTTGGGGGAAGGAGGGTTGTTGAATGTCATAGAACATTAATTACAGTTATTTACTGATGCTAAATCCATGATTCTTGATATTTGTAGTACAGAGGATAGGCGGACATCGGGGAGAGTAGCAATATTGATGGATGTCATTTGGAAGAATCGTAATAATCTAATTTGGAACAATGAGCAAGATGACCCGATAAGACTTGGAATGCATGGGTTTTGTAATTGGAATGATTGGTCCACCTCTTAAGAAGTTCATACTAGGAACATTTACCACCACCCAATTTTTGGATTGGACTCCTCTGAGTGAAAATTGGATGAAATGTAACGTTGATGCGAGTTTTAACCAAGTCCGTGGCACTACTACCCGAGGCTGGGGTATGCGGGATAATCTTGGTCGCTTTATTCTTGCAGGACAAAATTGGGATGTTGGTATTTTTTATATTCTTAAAGCGGAGGTGTTGGCTCTCAAAGAGGCTATCCAACAAGCAACCACTATGCAACTTGGTAATGTTCTTTTTGAAAGTGGTTCTCAAAGGGTGATCCAAGCCATTAGTTCTAACATCACGGGTAGCTCGAAATTTTATATTATAATCGTTCTATTCAAAATCTATTGTTTTCATTTCTAAACTTTGAGGTAAAGTTTGTTAAGAACCAAGAAAACATGGTTGCTCACTCTTTAGCAAAAGAGGCCACGTCCTGGTCTAAGCGTAGTGTTCTACATGTACCTCCTCCTTGTATTGCTCAACTTTTGATTAATGAAATGCATTAAGTTTGTTTGCGTAAAAAAAGTTCCTATCTCTGTGTTGGTTTTATGTTATATCCATTTTTGTATTATATGTTATTATTTTTTATACCATATATATGTCATATAATAAAAAAGTATTATAAAGTTCATACCCTTTCAGTACATCTGGTTTATTTGGTTTATTTTACCGGTCTGTACTGTATATAACATAAACACAATTATGTCTTTAATTTTCGTGTTTAAATTATGCAAGTTTTTCCTTGCATAATTAGGATAGTTTAATAGTCATTTGATTATTAAACGACCAGATAAACATACAATTTTGACATTACATTTGTGGGTAGTGTTTGTGTGAATTTTAAGATCTTCCTATTTATTTATTAAATTCAAATTGTCTAGTGATTTTGGTTTGGTTGGTTGAAATAACAAGTTGCAAAATTAACCTCTATTGTGTAAAGTTGATTAAATCGGAATCACAAAAGATGTAGTGTGTAATTTTCCATGCGAACTGTTATGGTCGGCCAAAAGAAAGACACTGTTTGGCCGGAAATTTGCATAGCTATGATGGTAAATATGTAGTAATTATCAATATTGTCCATGTGACTAATGATTGATGTCAAAGTCATCCATTATCTGAGGACTTATTAGCAAAGTTTGATCATTATGTGAGAGTATCGCTTACAGTTAATTCTTACAATCAAAGATTAAGAATTAATGGTGTTTTTGGTATCTTATCTAATTTGCAGTTAAAGAATATTGTGCATGTCTGTATGGTTATTTGGCATGCCTACTAATGTCATTGTATGTTTGTTGCTCTTCTAAATGGATCCAGTTGCTGCTGCTACCACTCCAAATTTTGTTGCTCAAATGAACTCTATTCCTATGTTGAGTGGGATGAACTTTAAGTCTTGGAAATAATCTGTGGAGATCGTTCTTGAATGTATGGATTTGGACTTATCTTTGAGGGATGAGCGTCCCACCGCCACTGCTGAGAACCCAAATGAAACTAAAATAGAAAAATGGGACCGATCTAATTGGATGTGCCTTGTGATGATCAAAAGATCCATACATGAAATGATTAGGGACTCAATTGATGAGAGTGAAAGTGCCAAGAAGTTATTCGAAACTATGGAGAAATTCTTTTCTTAAAATGATAAGGCTGCGGGAATTTTTTTCTCAAAATAAGAAGGGTAATTTTCTCACTTTTGTTTGTTCTGAAATTAATTTAGCTTTTGTACCTAAGGATACTTGGTGGGTAGATTCTGGTGCTACTACTCACATAAGTATGTCCACGCATGGTTGCATATGGAGTCGTCCACCAAGTGATGCTGGAATATTCATCTATGTGGGTGATGGCAATAAAGTTGCAATAGAGACTATATGGACTTTTAGATTATTATTAAAGATCAGTTTTCATTTGGATTTGATTAAGACTTTTTGTTGCACCGTCTATTAGAAAAAAATTAATTTTTGTTTCTATTTTGGACAAATTAGATTATACTTGTTCATTTGGAAACAATAAATTTAGTCTCTCATATGATTCAAATATTGTTGGTTCCGATTCTTTGATCGATAATCTTTATATGATTGATATTGAGTGTTCTTATGACAAAATAATGCAAACATAGTCACATGGTACAAAATGAAAATTAAATGAGAATTCCACCACTTTATGGCATAAGAGATTATGACATATATCTAAACAAAGAATTCAGAGACTTATGTCAGGCGGTATTTTTAGATACCTTGATTTGTCTGACTTTCAAGTCGGCATTCAATGTATCAAGGGTAAGCAGACAAACAAGAGGATTTTCCATGCTGAAAGAGCTAAGGATGCCTTGGAACTAATTCATACCGATATATGTGGTCCTTTCCCTACAGGTTCTTAGAATGGACAACAATATTTTATTATGTTCATAGATGATTACTCAGGGTATGGCTACCTATATATGATTCATGAGAAATCTCAATCTTTAGACCTGTTCAAGTCATTCAAAGCTGAAGTCGAACTTCAACTTGGAAAGAAAATAAAAGCTGTCAAATCTGACAGTGTTGGTGAATACTATGGTCGGTATGATGGATCAGGGGAACAACGTCCAGGGCACTTCGCGCTTTTCCTCAATGAGTGTGGAACTGTTTCACAATACATAATGTCGGGAAAACCCAGCACGAATAGAGTTGCAGAATGACAAAACCAGACTCTTAAGGACATGGTAAGGAGTATGATTAGTCATTCTTCTCTTCTAGATTCATTTTGGGTAGAAACATTAAAGACCGCTGTTTATATCCTTAATAGAGTACCTAGTAAAGTAGTTTCTAAGACCCCTTATAAGCTCTGGACTTGCAAAAATCCCAGTATTAGACACCTACCACATTTGGGGATGTCCAACTGAAACGAGGCCTTATTGAAGGTAGAGAAAAACACAAGAAATAGGGGATTTGAGTTGGGATTTTAAAATTTCCCCCTTTAGAAAAACTATTCGATCAAATGATTGAAAGAAAGTAGAATGCTAGAAAGATAAAGAGACACATTCGGTTTATCCAAGTTCACCTTCAACAAGGCTACATCTTGTCCACCCTCCTCGGATTATTTTTCCTTAAACAAATACTTAATCCACTAATCTCAATAGATTACACATGCACGGGCTACCCGCTGATGACTAACAACAACAATGATCATACAATTAGTGATCCCTTAAGAATTCTGACCTACCTGGTCCCCTAAGAGATATAACAATCACTGACCCCTCAAGGATTCTAACCTACCCGGTCCCTTATAAAGGATTTCATCTACAATGACCATCTGTCAAAGTCTTCTAAAGCATACAAATCTTCACTCGATCCCCTGAGGCATCTCCAATTCTATAAAGAATTGTTTTTGGAGATTACAAGTATGCTTCTTAACAAGCAGATTACTCCTAGTTTAAGTACATGATAAAACACAAAAGTGTTTAGCAAGATATAAACAGCAACTCCTCGCTTTTACATTATTCTACAAAGATGATTATAAATCTGATTTTTAGTGAAACATCTTGTAGTATTCTTCATCTTTACCTTCATCTTCTTCTTTCTTTTCATATTTTCTTTTTATCTCTCATTCTTTGTGTTTGTGGACTTCATCGTCGTTAATATTATCGACTTTGTCAAATTTCAATTAGTCCATTGATCTTCTTATATATCCTTCAAAAAGAGTCGTTGTAAGGGTAGAAAAATCCTTTCTCCTTCCAACGGTTGATTCCCAACAGATAAATTCAAGACAGGTTGGAATAGTACGAAACGTCACTTTCCTTAGCCTGCTGCTTGCAGTTGTTAGCATAAGATCGTGGGAGACAAATTTTGTGAATAGTACAACCAATATTATCATAGTGGAATTTGTGGTGTACTGCTTATACTGTATTCTTCTTGACTAAGATTCTTGATCTTTTATCTTCTGATGATGTACTTCTGATTATGGAGTATTAAGCTTGGAAGAGATCAATTACTTTGTCTTTGTTCTTCTGATGAATAACTGATGATTAGTTCAGAAACTACTTTGTTGTTGTAGCATAGGAATATCAGAGTTATCAGAACCATGACTTGTCTTCAGAAATAATAGCAACAACTTTTCTAAAACATGAAGCTTGACTTCTGACCTTAGAACTAGTCTTGAAGGCGTATATCTTATCTGATCTGAGAGGTGAAGATTAAGTGAGAAGATGTTTCATTTCAGAATTTTTCATTAGTGGATTCTTGTCTTCAGATATATAAGCAACAACTTCTTTGAGAGACAAGTCTTGTCATTGTAGGAGAAAGCTTTTCTGAAGTTGATATCAAAAGCTTTTCTGATGTTTGGATCTTGAAATCAGATATTTTGGCAACAACCTTTCTGATTCTCAAGTCTTTGAATTCTGAGCTTTGATTCTTTTCTTCTTGCTGGATTGACTCTGATTGAAGAGTGAAAGTGATCCAGAAGATACTTCACTGTTGTAGAGTCAAAGTTTTTCATATATTTGAACATTGTCTTCAGATATACAAGCAACAATTAATCTGAGGAACAACTTCTTTGTTTGTGAGTGAAAGCTTTTTGGATCCACTATGTCTTGATCTTGATTTCTGATAATCAGCTTTTCTGAGTTGCATATATGATATCTGGTTTCTGAAGCAAAAGCTTATTTCAGTACATCTGATTTTGACGTTGAATTCTTTCTTTCTGATATCTTGAATTCTGATCTTTGAATTGAGCTGGAAGCAACAACTTATGTTAGCTACATCTTTGTTTTTGATGATGAATTATTTCTTTCTGATATCTAAGATCTTCGTTTCTGATATCTTGAGATCTTAAATTCTAAGCTCTGATTTCTGATATCTTTTTTCCTGAGCATCTTCATTTCTGATATCTTCATTCTTGATATTGAGCTGTAAGCAAAAGCTTTTATCAGCCACTTCTTTGATTTCTGATATATTGACTTCATAGCTCTTGATTCTGATGTTGAGTTGATCTTTGAATCTTGACTTCTTGGCTCTTTGATTTCTTATCTTTTGAAGCTTGAGCTATTCTTATGAACTCATCGATATTCTTCTCTTGTCGAACTTTCAACATTCAACAGAACTACTAATGTTTCATTATAAACAAACTCAACGGTTCTTCTTCTGAGTGATAAAGTGATTCCGATGATATCTTGATTAAGACTATCCAGAA
Source organism: Vicia faba (assembly GCA_948472305.1). Classification (NCBI taxonomy): domain Eukaryota; kingdom Viridiplantae; phylum Streptophyta; class Magnoliopsida; order Fabales; family Fabaceae; genus Vicia; species Vicia faba. The sequence goes on from OX451735.1 coordinate 165,710,795, forward strand.
TTCTAATATTTGCACACTCAATGAAACTATTAGAACTAAAATTGTTCAACATAAAATAGATGCACTATTATCATAAAAACATAAATATTTAAACACATATTCAAATCTTGTTCTAACACTTATAAGCCTCGTGAAGGTAAGTTTGATGCAAAGACAATTAGCTGTTATTTTATTAGATACGCTGAACACTCTTATGGGTACAAATTTTACAATCCCGTCATTAGAACAATTTTTGAAACGGGAAATGGAAGATTCCTTGAGGATGTAGAGTTTAGAGGGGAAGGAAGCACAATGAGTGTTTCCTTTGATGAAGAAGTTGTTTCTCACAGTGATCAAGTCTTTGTACCTGTCTTTGTTCCAAAAACAGATTCCGAAATAAACAATGATATTATTCCTAACATCCCTCAAGTACAAGACAATACTGAGTTTCTTCCTGAAGCACCACCTATAGTTCAAACTCAACAATCTCAAGAGCCACCATTAAGAATATCCACTAGAGAAAGAAAGAGTGCAATTTCATATAATTATGTTGTATTTCCTCAGAAACATGAGGATGACATTGGTTTGACTGAGGAAGATCCTATCAACTTTAGTCAAGCTATGCGGAGTCCAAACTCTCTTAAATGGGTTGATTCAAGTCGATGGCTGACAATGATGTTTGGGATCTTGTTAAATTACCGAAAGAAAGAAACACATTGATTGTAAATGAATTTTTAAAACCAAAAAGGATTCAAAGAATAACATTGAAAGATATAAAACTTGTCTTGTCGCAAAAGACTTTACATAAAGGAAGCAATTTGAAATCTACAATTATTTACTTATTTATTATTAAAAATAAATAAATTATGGTATCAAAATACAAAAATAAAAATTTAAAATTGATTAGTGGCCAATTAAAATAAGATAGATGATAACAAAAATGTATAATTTTATTTTTTTAACATAATAAATAAGGCAATGTAAATTGTTAGTTTAAGGCGATCCTTAATCACATTTATTTATATTTATATATATTATGTAATTGTCATGCATTTATTTATATTTATAATTAATATTTTTTAAAAATAATATCAATTAATTTACTATATTATAACATATTTATTAATTTATATTTTCTTTTTAAATTTATTTTTCATATTTTTAGTAAAAAATTAATTTTAAATCTTTTATAATGTTTATTTTTCATACCATAATAATCAGATTAGATATAAAATTAGAATTAAATGGTAATATATTATACATATATTTAATCAAAATATTTTTAAGTGTAAAAAATTATACCATTAATTTAAAATTTACAGTTTTGTAACCCCAAAAAAAAAGGATAGATGACAAAACTCAAATGAGAAACCTAAACCTAATTTGAGGAATCAAAATCAAATAGCTTAATTGTCTTCTAACACCCAGCAAGAGAAAGAGAAAGAGACAAACAACTCTTCGGAGATCTCAAAGGTTTTTTCTCTTCCTCCTTTTCTTCTTCAACAAACCCTCGTTTTCTCCGAACACCAACTTTCTCTCTCTTATTTACCCCTTTGACCCTTTCCTTCACTTTCTTCACTCTCCCCCAATCAAGCTCCAATTTTTATGGCTACCCTTTACTCAACTCACTGTCGTTCATTCCCATCCTCTTCCTCCACCTCTTTCCCTCCTTCTAACCGCTTTCCCGCCGCTACTGTTTCTCTCAAATCTCATCCCCATTTGTTTCATCACCTTTCAGTTCATACCCAACAACATGACGGTTAGTCTCCTCCATTTTTCTACTTTTTCCAATACCCTTTTATCCATGTTATCTAAATTTTGAATTTGTACTTCTTTTGTACCTTTTTTTTTACGAATTAGACTTTTGTTATTCCTAATTGTGATAGTTAGTATATTGACATGAAATTCAGTAGCACAGCGTGGAAGTTTTTTAAACCCTTGGTTGGCTTGTTGTTGAAGGCTTGGGTCATGAGAGTCTGGTTTGGTTTGGTCTTGGGTTTGAATTTTGCTAGGTGCTAACAATTCCTATGTTGGGTCAAGTCCATACAGTGCTGTAGGGCTTTTGCACTAACTTTAAATGGGCCTCGCAAGTAGATGGCGGGACCCTTGGATTAGTAGGTCGCAAAACCTGATACCAAGCTTTCAAAAAAAGCGTGGAAGATTTTGGTTTGTGTGAGAGAATTGATTGAAGATGTATGTTTGTATTTTAATATTTTGTTGAAAATTCATTGGTTTTAGTATGGTGATGATATGTGAATGCAAGTGGATGGTAGGGTTGGTCCCGATACCAAGCTTTCGAAAAAAAAGTGTAGAAGTTTTTGGTTTGTGCGAGAGGATTGATTGAAGGTGTATGTTTGTATTTTAGTATTTTGTTGAAAATTTCTTGGTTTTTGTATGGTGATGTTATGTGAATGCAGGTGCAGCCACCGTATCCCCGGTTGAAAACAACCATAGTGGTAAGCGACCAAGACCGGAAGTGTTGCCGGTTATTTCCTTGAAGGAGTCTGAAGTGGAGGTTGATTTTGAAAAGGATGAAAGTGAGGTTACTGTTAGTATAACTGTTGTTGGAGCTTCTGGAGACCTTGCCAAGAAGAAGATATTTCCGGCACTATTTGCACTGTACTATGAGGGTTTTCTCCCTAAGGTTGGATATTGATAGATAGTTGTGTTTTATTTGTATATTTTGAAAATTTTGGTTATGTGGTTGGGTTGGGATTGAATTATTGTTTTGCTTTATGGCAGCACTTCACTATTTGTGGTTATGCTCGAAGCAAGATGACTGATGTAGAATTGAGAAATATGGTTAGCAAGACTCTTACATGTAGAATTGATCAAAGGTAAATATATTTTCTACATGTTCTCTTTGGTTTCAGTCTTACATAGCGTAGTGTCTGGTAGTGGTGTTAAATAGAGGGCTATGGTGATGATATAGCATAGTGTAATTTGAATGTGTTAAGAAACATGAATGAGCCTAACTCAATCCTACAAAATCGGCTCGTAGGGTGAGAATCAATGTAGTCAAGATCGAGAGCTGGGTCGTAATCCTACCTTGGTGAGAACTGCCCCCACTTATAAGCTCATATTTAGGCTATATATTGTCCGATGTGGGACTCTTAACATAATGCATCACTATTGTTACACAATGTGCTATTTACTACAAATACTTTGGCTATAGCATTGCTACATAGCGAAATTTAAGTAAACCATTAATTTCTACAATCCGCGATTGATAACACTAGCGTCTACTTGTGTTGTTTTTGAACAATCTTTATCGTTTCTTGGGGGCATGGTTTGATTAGAACTTAGACTTCTCATTATACGGGTGAAGTTGATGTCCTTTATATTGCTAATGACACAAAATTCAAGATTCTATGGTTATTTAAATTTCTTATGTGCTATGCTTTGGAGACATTTTTTATGTTAATTTATGATGTTGAATTTCAGAGAGAACTGCAATGAAAAGATGGAACAATTTCTTAAAAGATGTTTCTATCATTCGGGTCAATATGATTCTCAGGAAAATTTTGCAGCACTAGACAAGAAGCTGAAGGAACATGAGGTAATTGGACAAAAGAATATCTTATACGAGTTAATCTATAATAACACAACATTGTTCAAATGTCTCTGGGCTTCTATAGGAACTTTAATTTGAATTTAATGAGAATCTGTTTGAATTCAAAAATTACTTTTGTAGGGTGGGAGAGCTTCTAATCGCCTGTTTTATCTTTCAATTCCTCCTAATATATTCGTACATGCTGTAAAATGCGCAAGCTTGTCAGCTTCTTCTGGTAATGGTGGCTGGACCAGAGTCATTGTTGAAAAGCCTTTTGGCCGTGATTCAGAATCCTCAGCCGCTTTAACAAGATCTCTCAAGCAATATCTGACCGAGGATCAAATTTTCAGGTTTTCTATCTTAACTATGTCTATGACCATGTTTCTTTCATATAAGTGCTTATGTATAAGCTATTTTTATAACAAAATGTATATAAAGTCAAGTTGTTTCCGTAAACTCTTTCAAATAGTTTCACAAGTGTTTATGTTAGTAGAGAAATTCAAATAAGTCAATCCAACTAGACTCTAATCTGCAAATTTTAAGGAATATAAAATGTTTAATTTGAAATCGAAAAATCTTGTGCAGGATTGATCACTATCTTGGGAAAGAGCTTGTGGAAAATCTTTCTGTTCTCCGATTCTCAAATCTAATTTTCGAACCATTATGGTCAAGGCAATACATAAGAAATGTACAATTGATATTCTCAGAAGATTTTGGTACTGAAGGACGTGGCGGGTAACCTTTCCTCCTTTGCAACATTAACACTTTCTTTAATCTTAATACAACCTTTCCTCCTTTGCAACATTAACACTTTCTCTAATCTTAATACAACGATTCTCATATATTTTCATATCTTTACAATGTGTAGGTACTTTGACAATTATGGTATTATTAGAGATATTATGCAGAACCATCTACTTCAAATTCTAGCCCTCTTTGCAATGGAAACCCCTGTTAGTTTGGATGCAGAGGACATTAGAAATGAAAAGGTCTCGTATTGTTATCCACTTGAGCTATGCATCGGGGATTCATGGTCTTTGTAGCACCGACACCTCTAAAAAAAAGACGTGTCTGTGTCATTGTCGGACACTGACACGGCAACGATACTTGTGATTACGCTCAATTTATTCATTTTTTTAGTTACTATGGGTGGTCCATGTGTTAGTGTCGGTGTCTGTGTCCGTGCTTCATAGCTCATGATTATATACCTTATATTCAAATCTTTCAAATAGTTCTGATTTCTCATCACTTTGAATTGCTTAATGGATTTCAGGTCAAGGTTCTACGTTCGATGAGACCGATTAAACTTGAGGATGTAGTTTTAGGCCAATATAAGAACCACACAAGAGGAGGTGTTGCATATCCAGCTTATGTTGATGACAAAACTGTACCAAAGGGCAGTTTAACACCAACATTTGCCGCAGCTGCCCTCTTCATAGATAATGCACGATGGGACGGGGTTCCTTTTCTGATGAAAGCCGGAAAAGCATTGCATAATAAGAGGTAAGTGAATGAATAAGTTTGGCACAATGTTGTAAATTGTAGATTGCAGAAAATAGCAGTTTGCTGTAACTTTGATATGCTACATTGCTATAGCACTGATATAGTCACTAGGACTGTTCATGTTACAATTCAGTCAAAAAACTGAACCGACCATAGTAAAAGGTCATTTGAACCAAACCGAACCGTTTGAATTTACCCAAAACCAAACCGAACTAAAATTATTGGTTTGGTAAGACGGTTCGGAATTCTGAACCGTACCAAACTGTTAGAAGGCAATTTTTTCAAAACAAACCATTTGTTAAAGAACCAAACCATTATACTTTTTTTTGAATTTTTAGATGAAAATTTTAATTTTTTTATTCAGTTTCGGTTCGGTTTATTTGACATTTGGTTGGTTGTTTGTGCAACATGGTTTCAGTTCACTAACCAAACATAACGGTTCATTTATTTTAAATTCAGTTCGGCGGTTCAGTTTGTCCAGTGTTTCAAATTCCGCTATGCCATAGTGTTACTGTGTTACTATCGCCGCTATTTGACAGTATTGGTTTTGAATATACGCGTTGTTAAATGCTAGCTTTCTATTGAACTTCTATGTTATTTTGGATTCAGAGCTGAGATTAGAGTACAGTTCAGGCACGTGCCGGGCAATCTGTACAATCGAAATTTCGGGGCCGATCTAGATAGAGCCACAAATGAACTTGTTATAAGAGTTCAGCCCGACGAAGCTATCTATTTGAAAATCAACAACAAAGTACCAGGACTAGGAATGAAGTTGGACCGCAGTCATTTGAATCTTCATTATGCAGCAAGGTATAATCTTTCAAATTATTCTTTTTTTCCAAATTATTACCGGTGTTGACGTGTTAGTGTTGGTGCCATGTCCGGTGTCCGAGTCTTTGTCTGTGCTTCATAGATTTTGACACTTTCTGTGAAAATTTAGGCTAATAATATTTTGATGCTTGTTTCAGATACTCGAAGGAAATACCAGATGCTTACGAGAGGCTACTTCTCGATGCAATTGAAGGAGAAAGAAGACTCTTTATACGCAGCGACGAACTCGATGCTGCTTGGTCACTCTTTACGCCCGTGCTGAATGAGATAGAAGATAAAAAGATAACTCCAGAATATTATCCTTACGGTAGTCGTGGTCCAGTTTGCGCTCACTATCTTGCAGCCAGATACAATGTACGATGGGGCGATCTTGGTTTAGATGTAGAACAATAATACATTACAGTTTGTCGCACTTGTTATCGGCTTTCGATGTTACTAACACGCCCGATGATTTGCGATTTCGTGACGGTGCCGGTTTTCTTTTTTAATAATACATTGGTATGGTAGGAATACATGAAAACATGTAAAGGAACAAGGCATTAAAGTGAAGAATAGTGTAATGAAGCATTGAGATTTTTCATTTATTTATTTTTGGTTAGGTGGAGGGAATTGGGATATGGCAAATGCTTCATGTAGTTTTCATTTGAATGTATTTTGATTGAAGTGAATCATAAATTTAGGCATTGAATTTGCAGGGTTTGGGCAATTTGGTCTTTGAATGTAATTGAAAATCTTTGATCATGTTAAAATTGAACATTTAAGTAAATTTGAAAGTAGGTTGAAATGGACTCTGAAAACTCCTCTCTAATGAAAAATATGAAAAGTGGAGAGTAATTCAATTCATATTTGATCGTTGAATTATATGAAAAGGAAAAAAAAAACTTTATTTATAAAAGGAAAAATCTATTTATAAAATGAGAATAAAAAAGAGTTTAATTTTTCAAAAAAGTAACTTCCGATTTTAAAACAACATACATAAAAAATTTACAAAATATATAATTGAAATAAAAATGTACAAATAAAATAAGAAAAACTATGAAGATAAAATAAACTATTTAACTATAAAGAAATTTAAAAATGATATCTTATTTCCTTTTCAATCTTTTCATATTTAGGAAAATCATCAATGACATTTGTGTATGTAATAAATGATTTTTTTAATGAGTTTTTGAATATATACTATATAAAGTGATGCTTTTGATATTTTTTATTACAACTGATATTCTTTTTAAAAATTATCTTTTAATGATATTTTTCAAGATGATTTTATCAATAAGCAAGTATATAATGATTTTAAATTATAATTTAAAATGAATAACCAAAATATCTGTTATAAAATTCAAATCAAATTACATTATGATTTATGAGGCTAGGAGAGAATACAATGAATCAATATGTAGTAGCAAACAACTTTAATATTGTTTGTTGTTTTGTTTTGACGTTATGAATTCACCGTTCACGTGACTAAGTACAAAGTCATATTTTATTAGCGGGTGAAAATTACTTTGTAATTTAATACACATATAATATAGGATTAGTCACATTTTATTAACCGTTCAAAGTTACTTTGTAATGTAATACTCTGATGTTTTTTTATAAGTAAGAATATATTGAAAGAGTATTAGGGGTATTCGAACCTCTTGGAATTATTAGAGTTATATTAGAAATTGTCAAAACGCAGTCTGTTAATAAATCTTAGTATTTAAGGAATGTTGATAGAGTCTGACTATTTCCTTAGTCATTTACCATCTTATTAGAATCAGTAAAAGACGGGTAGTTTGTTTCTTATTTTTTCTCATGGTAAAGCTTATATAAGTCAACTGTTATACTTCAAATAATATTAATTCATTTTTAGATATTTTACGTGAATTGAGTCGTGCTTAAAGTTTACAACAATCTGGTATCAGAGCTCCACCACGGGGCCTGATTTTGAGAGAAAAGAAACCGCAGTTTCTTAAAAAAGAGTGAGAAGAGAGATTCAAAGCATGGCAGCTGAAAATAACTTTGTTTAACCTGCCATTCCTAAGTTTGATGGTCATTACGATCATTGGTCCATGCTTATGGAAAATTTTCTTCGCTCAAAGGAGTATTGGAGTTTGGTGGAATCAGGAGTCCCCGCTGCAGCAGAAAGAGTGGAGTTTACTGCAGTACAACAAAAATCAATTGCAGATCAGAAGCTAAAAGATTTGAAGGTCAATAATTATCTGTTCCAAGCCATTGATCGAACCATTATGGAGACGATCCTCAATAGAGACACTGCCAAATATATTTGAGATTCCATGAAGCAGAAGTACCAGGGTTTCATAACAGTCAAAAGAGCACAGCTCCAAGCTCTTCGGAAGGAGTTCGAGATTCTACATATGAAAGACGGTGAGAGTGTTGATGCGTACTTCGCTCGAACACTCACCATAGCAAACAAGATGAAAAATCATGGTGAAAACATGCAACAATTGGTAATCATTGAAAAGATCCTGAGATCAATGACCTCAAAGTTCGACTATGTTGTGTGTTCAATTGAGGAGCCTAATAACCTAGACACCTTAACTATTGAAGAGTTGCATAGTAATTTGTTGGTACATGATCAAATGATGAACGGGCATGGAGAAGATGAGCAAGCATTAAAAGTGGCCTACGATGATAGATCTGGTGGAAGAGGAGGCGGTCGAGCTCGCAGAGTTTTTCGAGGAAGAGGCAGACAATCATTTAACAAGGCTATGGTTGAATGTTATAAGTGCCATCAATTAGGGCACTTTCAATATGAGTGTCCTAAATGGGAGAAGGAAGCGAATTATGTCGAGCTTGAGGAAAACGAAGAAATGTTGTTGATGTCATATATAGATCTTAATCAATCAAGGAAAGAAGATGTTTGGTTCCTTGACTCAGGATGCAACAATCATATGTGTGCAAATAAGCATTGGTTCTTGGATCTCGATGAGGAATTTTGGCAATCGGTAAAGCTCGGGAATAATTCCAAGATGGCTGTGCTGGGAAAGGGTAACATAAAGATGCAAATTGTTGGAGTTACTCAGGTAATTACTGATGTTTTCTATATACCTTAGTTGAAAAATAACCTATTAAGTATTGGACAATTGCAAGAAAGAGGTGTAGCTATTTTGATACAAAATGGAGTTTGTAGAATCTATCATCCAAAGAAAGGGCTTATTATGCAAATAGCAATGTCTGCAAACAAGATGTTCGTAGTACTTGTGAAAATTCTGCCAAAAACTGCCACTTGCTTCCAAACAATTCTTGAAGACAACACTCACCTTTGGCACTTGCCGATATGGGCATTTAAGTTTCAAGGGCCTGAGAACATTGCAATATAGGAAAATGGTGAAAGGGTTGCCACAGTTGAAAGCACCATCCAAAATATGCACTGATTGCAATGGGAAAGCAACACATGGATGCAATTCCAAAGAGGAGTTTATGGAGAGCATCACAAAGATTGCATTTGGTACATGCTGGCATATGCGGACCCATCAAACTCGTTTCCAATAATAATAAGAGGTGTTTCATAAGCTTTATTGATGATTACAGTTGCAAGGTATGGATATATTTTCTTACTGAAAAATCTGAAGCTTTTACTATATTCAAGAGTTATAAAAACCTTGTTGAGAAAGAGACATGAGATTTTATTCGTTGTCTATGCACAAATAGGGGCGGAGAGTTCACATCTCATGAATTCAATGCCTTTTGCAAGGCTAATGGTATTAGCAGGCAACTCACTGCAGCCTACACTCCCCAAAAAAAATGGAGTAGCTGAGTGTAAGAACAGGACAATCATGAACATGGTTAGAAGCATGTTATCGGAGAAGCAAGTTCCGAAGAATTTCTGGCCAGAAGTAGTAAATTGGACAACACATGTGCTCAATAGAAGTCCTACATTAGCAGTGAAATACATGACTCTTGAAGAGGCTTGGAGTGGTGTCAAACCCAATGTTGATTATTTTCAGATTTTTGGATGCATTAGCCATGTTCATGTGCCAGACAATAAAAGAAAGAAGTTGGATGATAAGAGTTTTCAGTGTGTGCTGCTAGGGAGGAGTGAAGAGTCTAAAGCATATGATCCAGTGTCCAAGAAGAGATGTGGTTTTTGAAGAAAATGAGTGTTGGAATTGGGGGAGAAGTACTGAAGAAGCAAGACTTGATATCCTTGAGCGGGGAGATAGTAATGAAGAAGAAAGTGAACATGATCAAAGTGAAGAAGAATCTAAAGAGGAGGTGGAAGTAGAAGATGAAGAGGGAGAGGTTAGCTTGTCTTCAAGTGAGTAACCTAGAAAGAATTCTCCAACATCTAGAGAAAGCTCACCGAAGGAGAGGAACAGAAGAGCACCGTTCTGGATGGAAGATTACGAGAGTGGGAGAGAATTTTCAGAAGAAGAAATTGAGCATAACAATTTGGCTTTGTTTACCCCAATTGCAGATCCGACTACCTTTAAAGAAGCTACTCAGAGTTCCAAGTGGAGAGCTGCCATGGACTTGGAAATAGAGGCAATTGAAAGAAATAAGACTCGGGAGCTAATATATTTGCCTAAAGGAATGAAGAAGATTGAAGTAAAATGGGTTTTCAAAACTAAACTCAACGAAAATGGAGAGGTTGACAAGTGTAAGGCTCGGTTGGTGGCGAAAGGGTATGCACAACAACATGGCATAGATTTTGCCGAGGTTTTTATTCCTGTGGCTAGGTGGGATACAATTCAAATGGTAATTGCTTTAGCAGCTCATAATGGTTGGAGTGTGTATCAACTTGACGTCAAAAGCGCTTTCTTGCATGGACAGCTAAATGAAGCAGTATTTGTTGAGCAACCACAAGGTTATGAGAAGAAAGATGAAGAGTATAAGATGTACAAATTAAAGTAGGCATCGTACAACCTTAAACAAGCCCCTTGTGCATGGTACAACCGTATTGAAGCGTGCTTTGTCAAAGAAGGATTTGAGAGGTACAGCTGTGAACACACCTTATTCATAAAAAGAAGATGAAGGTAAAATTTTGATTATTAGTTTATATGTTGATGACCAAATTTTTACCGGTAATGATGAAAATATGTTTATTAAGTTCAAGGATTCTATGAAACTTGAATTTGACATGATTGATTTGGGAAAAATGAAATATTTTCTTGGTGAGGAAGTTTTACAAAATTCTAAAGGGATTTATATTAGTCAAAGAAAGTATGCAAATGAAGTTTTGGAGAGGTTTAATATGAAGAAGAGTAATAGTGTAAAGAATCATATCGTTCATGGTGTTAGACTAATGAAGGACGAAGAAGAAGCCAAGGTGAGTGCTACCATGTACAAACAATTGGTCGGAAGTCTTATGTATCTAACTACAACAAGGCCAAATTTGATGTATGTTGTGTGTCTCATCAGCAGATTCATGGCAAGTCCAACTGAGTCACATTTACAAGATGCGAAAAGGGTGTTAAGATATTTGAAAAGTACTGTGGACTTAGGAGTTTTTCCCCGAAAGGAGGATAATGGACAGTTGATGGCATATACAGATAGCGATTATGCAGGAGATGTAGATGATAGGAAAATCATTTCTGTTTATGTGTTTCTACTTAGTGAATGAGCTGTGTCATGGTCCTCGAAAAAATAACCCGTGGTTACTTTGACCACTATTGAAGCAGAGTTTGTAGCAGTTGCCTCTTGTGTTTGTCAAGGGATATGGATGAAGAGAGTATTGGAAAAGATTGGTCATTCTCAAGGAAAGTGTACCACTGTGTTATGTGACAACATTTCTACCATTAAGCTATCCAAGAACCCAATCATGCATGGACGCAGCAAACACATTGATGTAAGGTTTCATTTCTCGCGGGATTTGACTAGAGACGGAATTGTTGAGCTGAAGCACTGTGTCACACAAGAACAAGTTGCAGACATAATGACAAAACCACTTTGTTGTACCCCAAAATTTTCCCTCTCATTTATCAAGGTTTTTTTTTCTCACAAGACTTCCTAGACTCAAGACAAGATTAGGGTTTGCTCAGTTCAAAGCATCACCTTGCACTGATGATCTGAAATTAGGGTTTAAGTTTTCACAAGGATTTTTGGACCATAAATGCTTCATGTGACTTTCATACACCATCTTGGACCCCTAAGATTGCTCATACCAAGTTTCAAGCCTTGAATCACATTTCTGCCCAGTCAATTGGACAATTGACCTAAAAATCAGTTGTATTGGGGAAAAAGTCAACCATGGCCAATTTACAGTCAAAATTCATAATTTTTTATCCACAACAAAATTCTAGGCTCCTATGTACCATTTTATCAAGTTTGGATCACAACTCCTCAAGAAATTTGATCAGATCATCAAAAGGGCAAAATGGTCAAAATTAGGGTTTTGACTGAGAAAGGGCGATTTCTGATTTTTTTAACCTAGACAATGGTAAATTGGGTTCAAGCATGATCTCAAGGACTCAATGGCATCATCTTGACCTAATCACATAGTTCAAAAGATCTCAAATGCATAGGATTGACAGATGAATTTTGCAGTCAACTGATCAAAAGCAAACTGTGTACTGAAAAGTCAAACTTTGACTTTTTGGTTAAAATCAAGTGCCAAGGGTCATAATTCATCAAGATATGTAAAAATGTTAAACTTGTTGACCAAGAAACCTAAAATTTCAAATTAGGGTTTTAATTTGAAAATTTTCATAACTTAGAATTTTTTTAAGTGTGGAAAATTTCTTATTTTTTCCCAACTTTCCACAACTTTTTCACCATGATGCAATTGGATTAAAAGAAAAATTCCAACATGAAAGTTGTAGTAATCCATGAAATCTACAACTTTTATTCACAAAGTTTTCCCAAAAGATGCTTGGATCTCAAGTTATGAATTTGTGAATAGGGGCCCATGAACTTTTTAACTTGGTGAAATTTTGCCCTAGTTTAGGCAGGTTTTTGACCTAACTTCATGGCAACTTTTCACCTAGTTCCAAGTGGTATCTCAAAATGAATTTCAAATATGGATTGTAGATCATGTTGAAATATTTCCAAAATGTCCAAGAACTCTCCAAGATCATTTGTGGTTAGGGAGAATCGAAGAAGAGAAAATGGCATTTTGTCACTTTTGTTCAAGCCATTTTCACAATGGTTCAAGTTGCAAATCAGATCCTAGCATGATTGTACCTTGTATTACAGGTCCTAATCCCTTATACACTCCATAATTTAATGCTAACTCAGTGGTTAAAGCCTTTGTTTTCACTTTTGAAGCATTGCACAAAGAATTATTCCATAAATGGCCAAAAGTGCACATTGCCATTTTGATAAAGCATGCTTTTGCAACTTTACAATTCTTGAGCCATGGACCTGATCTTTTGTTGCAAGCAAGATCCACAAATATCAGACAATGTTTACCAACTCTCATCAGACCTAGAACTAGCAAGTACAGGTCTTGAGCTTGGTCACTTCAACCTTTCTTCAAAAATAAGAAAAGTGGCAAAAGTCAAAAAACTTGTACAAGCTGATAAAGGCAAGGCTTGGCATCATTCAAAATGACTTCACAAACTTGTTGCAAGCCAATAAACGAATTCATAGCATTTGAAACTCTCCCAAACACAAAAAACACAAATTTCTGCCCAAACAGGGCAGCTTCTGCAAAATCAAAGCCAACTTCATTTTGGCTCGTGCGTTTTGCCATTCAACACTTCAAACATCTTCCATACATCACATATAAACTATCCAAGCCTTTGTCTTGCAACTGTAACCTCTATTTTAGACATCACCATTTTCAAACTTGAAGGTTGCAGGTTGACTTCTACAGGGAGTTTCAAACATCCTCAAGGCAAGCTAAGCATTGGACAAGGTTGAGGGAACTTCAAGGAAGCTCACACGATCCTCAGGCCTCACTCAAAGTCCCCACATTGCCATATCCAAACTCAGCTGAACAAGGTATTTTTCAAATCTCTATCTCCTTATTTAGGCATCCTTAAGTCACGATTTGTGAAGCAAAAATGTAGTCCTTAACTTGCTGAAGCTGTACATATGCATAATTGTCATTTATATTAACTGAGTAGTGAGAATTTGAAGCTTGAAGTTCATGAAAAATTTAGGTCAGAAATTAGGGGTGATAAAATTCTCCATGATCCTTGAGAGTTAGATTATGTTTTTTATATCATTGGAATCGTGAGATTCCAAGCTACATTTTTTATGTTGCAAGTTTTTGTTTTTGTGCAAAGAATAGAGAGTTGTAGGATTGGACATAAACGTGCGCAAGGATGAAGCCAAGGACAAGGACGAAGATGGCTGTCTGGGCCTGGCGCGCCTGGGCCTGTTGTTTTACTACCCTTACCCCCCAATTTACTTTTGCACCCCCTGATTCATATTTTCTTATTTTTGCATATTTTCTCATATTTTTTCATATTTTTGACTTTAATAATTTTTTCCAATGATAAAAAATCCCCAAAAATATTTTCTTTATTTTTTGAATTTTATTATATTATTTTTTGGCATAATAAATAGTTTGTTAGGATATTATACTTTATTTTCTTAAATAAAACTTGTAAATAATTTAAAAATGCTATACATTTTTATTTTTATTATTCATATACATAAAATATTATTTCCATACATATTTTAATTTTTAATATTTGTTAATAATATTATTTAATATTTATTTGTATAAAAAATGGACAAAAATAATATTAGAAAACAATATTTTCCTTTAAATCAAAAACTAGGGTTTCCCCTTTTCAAAAATAACCATGTTATTTTTTCTCTTTTTTTAGGACTTAAATAATATTATTCACTCATACATAAAACAAAAACAAAACTTTTTTTGCATATTTACATTTTTATTGCATTTCTAATATTTGTTTATTTATTTAATTTGCAAATATTCAATTGGGTTGTAATAATTTCTAGGGTTTTATTTTGAGCAATATCCCCCATTCAAAACTTGTATCCCCCCTCCCATAATATTGTTGTAATAGCTTAGATTTACTATTACACAATTTATCGCATTTATACCATGTTAGTAAATTAGGGTTTTATATGATAAGACAAAATCAAACAAATAGCACAGACCTAATACAAGACAAACAAAATGCATGAAAAATGACAACACATTGCACACAAGCACCTCTAGGGTTTCACCCACTTGGTTGCCTAAACAAAATGGCCATGGTATGCATGCAAGATATCTTGGCAAAATCAAACAAAACAAAAGATCATAGTCCCTCGATGACGCTATCACAAGTTGCCTAAAACAAATGATCTTAGTCCCTCAAAACTTGCTAAGATACTTGGCAATATTGCTATCATGGTCATACGATGATCCACGCCCGTCCCGTTTAACATCCAAAGATAGGGTTGTCTACCAAAACATTGGTAGGTCAACAACACCAAAGGAATAAAAATGTACAAGAAAGACTTTTGAGTAGGTAGAATGCTTCTACTTACTTGATCAATTTGCAAACAATCCTTGCTATTTTCAAACAAACACACACACATTTTCAAAACATTTCCAAACAACTTTCAAAACATTGAAACATTTTTCAAAAGATAAACATCTTTGTATACATTCTTACGAACGAGAATCATTACAAAGATTGCCTAAACGATGGCCTCTTTTTCAAAATATTTTCAAAACCACACAAAGCACCATTTCAAACAATTTAAAAAGCAAAGCAAGTGATCTAAACAAGTAACTGAGAGCCCATGGAAAACCATGGATGAAAAGGGTGCTAGCACCTTCCCTTTTCATAATTTACCCCCCGAACTCAAGAAAATATCTCAAAGGTCTTTCCTGTGCTTTTTTACCTTTCCTTTTGGATAAAATAAAAGTCGGTGGTGACTCTTGCTAACCGCAACATTTGCAAACACAAACGCAATACCTCAAGTCAGTTCTCCCACCGCATCACAGAACTGGCGACTCTGTTGGGGATATAATAAAAGTGGGGTTACCTTAGGGTTTTAGATCACCTTTACATGCTTATCTTGCTTGACTTGTTTGCTTTACACTTTGGTTCTATTGTTTGGGTTTGAATCCTCTACCCTAATTTGGGAAACATTCATAGGTAAATAGCAATATGTTATGGAAACTGTGCGGGGTATACCGACATGGTCTAAGAAATAGCTATATTAGTGCGACATATTTGTGGGTACCGGTAGCCTTTGAGTCAATCAAAGAGAATATGGGGCCGATGAGTGATGTCATGAAGCACTAATGGATTTTTAGAACCTTTACTTGACCAACTTGGCCTTTTAGGATGTAGTGAGATGACCGACTTTGGTGCAGTCCGAAGTTGGTAGATACTCGATACTACACTCATTGAGGGTTGGTTCCTTGGAATATTTCGGTCGCCAGTAAAGAGGTTGAATTGAAACAATGAACAAGGAAACAATCCAGTGATATTGAGCTCCTTATAACTCGGTTACTATTTATAGGACAGGTTGAGCCAATTAAACTTCAAGAGGGTACTTACCTATGAAACCTCATGCAAGCCTAAACTAGGAATTTGTGTGATTTTCTTGTACATATATACTTGTGCATAACATCATGGACATCATGAAGCATCATATGCATCCACTAACCATTTCAAGGATTTTGGATTTTCATCTTTGTTCCTGTTTTGTAGGTTATGGATTCACTTCGCAGGAAAACTGTCCAAATCAAACTTGTAAGAATTCCTCCACAACTCAAGGAGCTAGCTTCAAGGATTCTTGAGAATTCTCCATTCACCGAGAGACATGGTCGTCTACTCAACTTAGTCACCACCAACACTGAGGAGGATATGATGAAAGTTCTCTTCCAGTTCTTTGACCCTTTGCATCATTGCTTCATATTTCCTGACTACCAACTTGTGCCTACTTTGGAGGAATTTTCTCAACTCTTGAGGATTACTATTCTCAATCAACTACCCTTAAATGGTAAGGAAAGAGATCCAAAGACAAAAGAGATTGCTCAAGCCTTACACTTGCACTCATCTGATGTCACAACACATTGGGAAACTAGAAGTGGTGTCAAAGGCTTCCTGTCAAAGTTCCTATTCGAGAAGGCCCAAAGCTGTTGGAATTCTCTATACTTGCAAGCTTTTGAAGAGATTGTAGCTCTTCTCATCTATGGGATGGTCTTGTTCCCTAATCCTGACCAACTTATAAATGTAAGTGCTGTCAAAACTTCATGACTCGCAACCCGGTGCCTACATTTCTTGGGGATATCCTCCACTCTTTTCACACTCGTACAATGAGGAAAATAGGTGTTCTCATGTGTTGCATTCCTCTCCTGGCAAGATGGTTTATTTCTCATCTTCCCCAGTTAGTCTTGAAGAATGAGCAAGGTTTGAGGTGGTCACAACAATTGATGACCCTTACGCATTCAGATATTCATTGGTGTTCTCGATCCAAAGAGAATGTTATCATCATTGACCGTTGTGGGGAATTCCCTAATGTCCCTCTACTTGGCATTAGGGGAGGCATCACCTACAACCCATGCTTGGCTCTGAGACAGTTTGGGTATGCCTGAAAAGATGGCCCACATGATATGCTGATTCAAGGCTTGTTTTTCGACTTCGACAACGACAATCAAGGACTCCGACAAAGGTTCATCCGAGCATCCAGGATGCCTAACAAGGTAGACAATAAGACATTGGGACACAAGAATTCCATCCCTCTTGAGCCTTACCTCAAGTGGGTACGAACCCGCGCCAAAAGTCTTATGATGCCTTATCCCTCCATTCTCCCAGTGATTATAGAGCTTGTTATGGAAGGAGAGGTTCCATACACCCTCCTACATCCTGACATGCCAACATCACTCGAAGATTTACAAAGAGTTGGATACAGTTCAAGGGAGAGCACGATACTTTTGAAGCTCAATTCTATGCAAGCGAGAAGAAGGTTTTGGAACTCACTCGGCTACTTCACGAAGAGCAAACTCTCAACACCTACATTGCACCAAAGAGGATGCACAACGTTTTTTTACCTTAGAATTTTGTATTATTTTGCCCAAGGGGAATTGATGTACTAACAAATTCTATCTTATTAATATGACGTGTGTTTCTTTTTTTGTTTAAAACAATTTTGAATTTCTGAATCCTTGAAAACATTACATGAATACATATCATTCATCATATGCATAAACAGGTCTTCACGCCAAGTTTCCTTATCTCTCTGCTGTTTATTTCAGCAAGATGGATATTGAACAGACGATCAAAGATTTGCAAGCTCATAATTCACAATTTCAATAACTACTCTTGACCCTAGCCAAGGGGCAGGAGGAACTAAAGACTCTGCTAGAGAAAGAGAAAGAGAAAAAGAAGAAGAAGTGAGCCAGTGTGGTTATCATGGGCAGAAGGTTTGAAGGACAAGCCAGACGGACCTTGGAATTCCCATCAACATCTAAAGAGGGGGAAGGAAAATGTAAGGGAACGGCAGTGCCATCAGATTCTGAAGCAAAAGAAGAAGATGATGAGGACTACTCTGAACAACAGTATCCTCCGGCCGATGACAAATATAAAAACCTGGAAGAACGTCTAGCTGCTATGGAAGTGCAAAGAGTACCTGGGCTGTATTTTGAGGAGTTAGGGTTGGTTTTTGGAATTGTAATCCCTCCTAAGTTTAAAGTACCTCTATTTTCTAAGTACGATGGGGTGTCTTGTCCCAAGATGCACCTACGATCTTATGTCAGGAAAATTCAACCACATTCTTCTGACAAAGATTTGTGAGTCCACTTTTTCCAGGACAGTTTGTCGGGGACACACCTGGATTGGTTCTACCAGTTAGAGAGAGCAGGTGTCCATAATTGGGAAGACTTAGCAGCTGCCTTTTATAAACAATATCAATACAACTCCGACTTGGCGCTAACCCGTACTCAGCTACAGAGTATGGCTATGGCTACCAATGAGGGCTTCAAAGACTACGCCCAAAAATGGAGGGATTTAGCCGGAAGGGTGCAACCACCTTTATCTGAAAGAGAGATAGTGGACATGTTCTTGGGGACTCTGTCAGGTCCTTTCTTTAATCACTTGATTGGAAGATCCTCTGCAGGTTTGACTGAGTTGATTCTAACTGGCGAAAGGGTGGAAGCCGATATTAGAAGCGGGAAAATTCAGAAAGATGCGTCTACCTCTGACGTTGCAAAAAAGCCCTTCACTGGAAAGAAGGAAGTGTCTGTTGTCTATGCCCATAGGAATCAGGGAGGAATTCAAAGACGACCAACAGTGGGGGCCGTTATGATTCAAAAGATGGCATCAGACCAGCCGAGAAACAACCAGCCGAGAAATGATCAGCCGAGAAATAACCAACAAAGGTTGGAAAGGCCTGTAAGGCAATTCACCAAAATAAACATGAGTCCTGCTCAAGTCTTACCACATCTCTTGAAGTTAAACCTGGCCATGCTAAAGGAGGCCCCTAAAAATCCTAACACTGCTTCTCCACATTACCATCCCAACGCCAGATGTGCATACCATTCAGAAAGTCCAGGGCACGACACCAACAACTGTTGGGCCCTGAAGAACAAGATTCAAGATCTGATTGACGCAAAGGAAGTTGAATTTGAAGCTCCCGAAAAGCCGAATGTTATCTCCTCTCCGATGCCTAGGCATGGACACAATGCCAATGATGTGGATGAACTGTTAACTCCTCCCATAACCATCAAGTTAAATTTGTTAAAAGTTGGGGTGTTCTCAGGTTGTGACCAAGATTGCCATGCTTGCCTGTCCTCCCCATTTGACCGTCCTCTGTTGAAGAAAGGAATCCAACAACTGATTGATAACAAGGAAATTTTGTTTGAGAAAGCTCCCGTCTCACCCATTCCAATTCCAGAAGTTTCAATAATAACCATATACGCCAATCCTTCCAGGGTTCCTAAAAAACCCGTTAGGATTACATATGCTCTAGTGACTACTCCATTGAAGATAACAATGCCCGGGCCAACCTCATACAAAACTGATAAAATGGTACCATGGAACTATGGTGGAGAAATCTACTACCATGGTGTCAAACAGATTGAGCAGACCATTGAAGAAGAAAGCTCTGAGGAGGATAATCCTGACATCAGTAACATTGTCGGAACAAGCAAAATTACTCGTAGTGGGAGAATCTTTTCTCTATAGATTACTCCTCCAACAGCAGTCTTTGGACCCGCGGCCATTCCGAAGATTACACCTATACCAGTAACTGTACCTGCAAGTATACCCGCCAACAATAACAATACAATTCCCATCCTTACTTCCGCTGCTGAGAAAAAAGGAAAGAATGTTCAATAGGAGCCTGTCTTGACGAAGGCTCAGTCACTAGTTATTCTTGATACATCCCAGAAAGAGATGGAAGAAATTCTGAGGATCATTAAGAAAAGTGATTTTGATGTTGTTGAACAACTGGGACAGACCCCCTCCAAAATATCTATGTTAGCCCTGTTGTTATGCTCTGAGGCACATGCTAAAGCTTTGGTCAAGTTTTTGAAGACGGCCCACGTGCCACAGGAAACCTCCACTGATCAGTTCCAGGAATGTGTGGCTAGTTTAACAGCTGACAATGGTCTAGGATTCTACGATGCAGATTTAACTTCGAAAGGGAGAAAACATAATGATGTTTTGCATGTCTCGGTGGAATGCAAAGGGACGACCCTAGCACATGTCTTGGTTGATACTGGGTCATCTTTAAATGTCTTGCCGAAGAAAGCCTTGGATAGGTTGGATTGTGAAGGCTTAACTCTGAAACCCAACAATATAATTGTCAGAGCCTTTGATGGTTCTAAAAGGATGGTCCATGGGGAGGTGGACATTCCGATTAAGGTGGAAACTGAAACCTTCAACTCCATATTCTATGTGATGGACATCCGTCCTTCCTATTCTTGCCTGCTCGGAAGACCTTGGATCCACCATGCTGGAGCTGTCACTTCTACTCTGCATCAAATGCTCAAGTACCCTGTCCAGGGGAAATTCATAACTGTTCACGGTGAAGAGGAATACATGATTAGTCATCTGAATTCTTTTCGATACATAGAATTGGATGGCGAATTCATAGAAACCCCTTTCCAACACTTTGAGGAAGTTCCTCAGGAAATAGCGGCAACTAAAGCAATGTCCTCAACTGTTGTGATCACAAGACCACCACCTCAAATGTCGTCTCTCAAGGATGCTAGGGCAGTAGTGGAAGAAGGCGGATCCACTATCTGGGGGAAGCTTCCCGACTTTCCTTTCAAATCAGACAAATTCGGCTTGGGATTTACTTCGACTAGTCAGAAGGCCGTGCACCGCTCCCGAGCCGGAGGGCCACCTGTGAAGATCAGCCACCGAGGGATTAATGCACTAGAGGACAGTGAAGAAGAGGGCAACTTGGAAGACTGGATTTTCCCTACTGTTGATGGAGGACTGTGCAACTGGGAAGCAAAAGACTTTTTCCGATTACTTTCATACCATAATAATTTATCTTTTCCATTTCTGTTGGACTGTAATAATTCACAAACAATTCATACTTTTTTCAACCTTGTGTCTTACCCGAGGCACATAGGTCCATTTGTAAGGGTTCTTATTTCATTTCATATGTCATTTTAATGAATCATGGATGCTTTTCATATTTAAACCTTTTGTGCTCTTTGTCATTTTGTTTGTTTTAAGATGGCTATGCCCTTACACGCACCCATACTCACAAATGCAGGTACCCTTCCATTCCAGAACCCATGGGTAACGATACTGTTATAGCCTTCAGTGACTCTGAAGATCTGATCAACCAAGCCGAATACGAAGGTGAGGAAGATTGTGAGGTGCCAGGGGAATTGGCCAGATTATTACAACAAGAGGAAAGAGCAATTCAGCCTCATGAAGAGCAGTTGGATACAATTAACTTGGGTACTGAGGATGATAAAAAGGAAATCAAGATAGGCGCCAACCTAGAGCCGAGTGTCAAGGAGCGCCTAATTCAGCTATTGCATGATTATGTTGAGATCTTCTCCTGGTCATATGAAGACATGCCGGGAATCGAACAGACATTGTGGTACACCGTTTCCCCACAAGAGAAGACTGTCCACCAGTAAAACAAAAGGTCCGCCGCATGAGGCCTGACATGTCCGAGAAGATCAAAGCAGAAGTTATGAAGCAGTTCAATGCTGGCTTTCTGGCTGTTACTTCCTATCCACAATGGGTTGCTAACATTGTGCCCGTGCCTAAGAAGGACATCAAAGTGAGAATGTGCATGGATTATAGAGATCTAAACAGGGCCAGCCCTAAAGATGATTTTCCACTTCGGCACATTGACATCCTGGTTGACAATACAGCTTAACACAAAGTATTTTCTTTCATGGACGGATTCTCAGGCTATAACCAGATCAAAATGGCACCTGAGGACATGGAGAAAAATACTTTTGTCACACAGTGGGGTACGTTCTGCTACAAAGTGATGCCATTCGGACTGAAGAATGCCGGGGAAACCTATCAACGCGCCATGGTAGCTTTGTTTCATGATATAATACATCATGATATAGAGGTCTACGTAGATAACATGATAACCCGATCACAAACTGAAGAAGAAACCCTTGATCACTTGCAAAATTTGTTTGTCAGGTTGAAGGAGTACAAGCTCAGATTGAACACAAACAAGTGCACATTCGGGGACCGATCCGGTAAACTCTTGGGTTTCATTGCCAGCAACAAAGGCATCGAGGTTGATCCTGCCAAAGTCAAAGCTGTACAAGAAATGCCTGCTTCTCGCACTGAGAAGGAGGTCAGAGGTTTCTTGGGACGCCTAAACTACATCGCTAGGTTCATTTCTCACCTAACATCTACCTGTGAACCAATCTTCAAGCTATTGAAGAAAGATCAGGTAGTTAAATGGAATGATGACTGTCAAATTGCTTTCGATAAAATCAAGGAGTATTTGCTAGAACCTCCTATATTGATGCCACCCGTCGAGGGAAGACCGCTAATCATGTATCTGACCGTCCTAGAGAATTTAATGGGGTGCATACTGGGGCAACATGACGAGTCTGGCCTAAAAGAGCATGCCATTTATTACCTTAGCAAAAATTTTACCGACTGTGAGACCCGATACTCACTGCTCGAGAAAACTTGATGCGCTTTGGTATGGGCTGCTCGCCGGCTAAGGAAGTACATGTTGACTCATACCACTTTGCTGATATCTAAGATGGATCCGATAAAGTACATCTTTGAGAAGCCTGCTCTATCCGGGAGGATAGCCAGATGGCAGATGATCCTAACGGAATATGACATACAGTACACGACCCAAAAATCTATAAAGGGAAGTGTGCTAGCCGATCATCTGGCTCATCAAGCTGTAGAAGATTACCAATCCATGAAGTTCGACTTCCCTGACGAAGACATCATGACATTGGACAACATTGAAGATATCAACCCGTATGATGGACCTGAACAAGGATCCCGATGGACCCTGTACTTTGATGGGGCCTCCAATGCACTTGGTAACGATATCGGTGTTGTGCTTATATCTCCAGAAGATTGCCATACTCCTTTCACCGCCAGACTTTGCTTCCACTGTACGAACAACATGGTAGAGTATGAAGCATGCATATTTGGACTCAAGGCTGCCATAGACTTGGGAATCAAATTCTTAGATGTGTTTGGGGACTCGGCTTTGGTCATCAGTCAGATCAAAGGAGAGTGGGATACTAAACATCCAAACCTCATCCCTTACAAATAACATATTTTGACATTGTTACCACATTTCGAGCAGATTACCTTCGAGCACTTCCCGCGAGAAGAAAATCAGCTAACAAATGCTCTAGCTACGATGTCATCCATGTTTAAACTTGATTGGGACAATGAGGCTCCCCAAATCTCCATTGAACGGATGGATGAACCAGCACATTGTCACAGATTAACACCGAAGAAGTAGTGGACCAGCCGTGGTTTCATGAAGTCAAAAGGTATCTCGAGGCTCAAGAGTATCCTGAAGGAGCTTCAGTCAATGATAAAAGTTCTTAAGGAGATTCTCAGCTAAGTTCTTCCTAAGTAATGGCATCTTGTACAAGCGCAATCATGATTCTTTTCTGCTTCGTTGTGTGGACAAAGCTGAAGCTTAAAAGATCATGGCTGAATTGCATGAAGGTACCTTAGGCACTCACTCTAGCGGGCATACGATGGCAAAGAAGATTCTACGGGCAGGCAACTACTGGTCTACCATGGAATCTGTCTGCTATCAACACTCCCGGACTTGTCATAAGTGTCAAATCTATGCAGACAAGGTACACGTGCCTCCGGTTCCTCTAAACGTCTTAACAGCTCCTTGGCCCTTCGCTATGTGGGGAATCGACATGATTGGAGAGATCAAGCCTACAACATCCAATGGACACCGCTTCATTCTGGTGGCCATTGACTACTTCACCAAGTGGGTCGAAGCAGCTTCCTTCGCATTCGTTACTAAGAATGTGGTTGCCCGCTTCATCAAATAGAATTTTATTTGCCGGTACGGTATCCCCTAAAGGATCATCACTGATAACGGTACAAACCTTAACAATACTATGATCACCGTTTTATGCGAGCAGTTCAAAATTCAACATCACAATTCATCCCCCTATCGGCCAAAGATGAATGGTGCAGTCGAAGCTGCGAACAAAAATATCAAGAAGATCATACAAAAGATGACAGTCACCTATAAGAACTGGCATGAGATGCTACCGTTTTCTCTTCACGGGTACCGTACCACGGCACGCACATCAACTGGGGAAACACCCTATTCCTTGGTATATGGCATGGAAGCTGTTTTACCTATTGAGGTTCAGATTCCTTCCTTGAGAATCATGAAGCATGCTGGTTTGAGTGAAGAAGATTGGATTCAGACCCGGCTTGATCAGCTAAACTTAATTGACGAGAAGAGACTTACTGCTGTTTGCCACGGTCAGACGTATCAAAAACGAATGATCAAGGCTTTCAAGAAGAAAGTCAGACGCCATATATATCAAGTTAGAGATCTAGTGATCAAGTGCATTATCTTGCCACAGAGTGATCCCAGGGGAAAATGGACTCCTTCCTACGAAGGACCATTTGTAATCAAGAACATCTTTTCTGGTGAGGCAATGATCTTAACCACCATGGACGGCGACGAATTGCCGCACCCTGCGAATGCAGACATAGTCAAAAGATACTACGCATAAATGACCTGCTAGGTTGACACACCTAGGCAAAAAAAAGGGCATCCCGGTGAATCGAAAACCCGAAAGGGCGGTTCAGCCAAAATTAGGGATAAATAAAAAAAATCTGTACACCCGGCAAGTTGAAAACCCGAAAGGGCGACTTGAGCAAAAAAGGGTTTCCCGGTGGACTGAAAACCCAAAAGGGCGGTCCAGGCAAAAGTTAGGGAATTAAAGCGTATGACTATGTCTCGTCGGATCACTTTAAGAACAATCTCTTCACTGACAAACCTGGAACTTCTGATCAATCCAATCATCTTCGGACGAGGCAGCGAATGGATAAGATATTCGGAGATACGAAGGCTATAGTAGAATGGGAACCCCATGGGATTTTTACACACATAGCTATCTTTCTTTGTATAAATTTTTCTTACTTTTATAACACCATCCTCTTACTAGGATGTCTGTCTCCTTTGTACAAAACACTTATTCAAAGTAAATACAAAGATATCTCTTTCAAAGTACAAAAACTATTTGACTTCTTATTTTACACTTGTGTTTTTATTTGCAAAAACGTCCAATGATTCGTTGATGAACATATGCATTTGAACATAATTACTGTTTACAAATAAACAAAGTGGAAAAGAACAATTACTGACAGACTGAAAGGATAGGAAAACGTCTTTAGGCTATTCCATGAGCAATCTCTACAGTACATCATCTAGATCCCCAGCGGAACTAAAATTTCAAACTCCCAATCCCCAGCGAAGCAAAAACTTTGAGTTACAGATCCCCAGCGGAGCTGAAACCTTCTTCCCCAGTCGAGTCAAGATTTCCAACTACCAATCCCCAGTGGAGACCATCCAGTTTCTCCAAATTCCCCAGCAAGTTATCTTGAAGTCTGAAAACCAACCAGATAACAGTTAACTTTTATCTCTCCCCAACCTAGGATAACTCCCTAGTAGAGTGGCAGACGACCGAAACTCCTGAGCCTACTCCTCAGCAGTAAACCTTCTTCCCCACAGAGTTTTCAATACTCCTCAACAAATTGAAGATTCCCATTCTCAATCCCCCAGTGAAGTCACCAAAGTTTTCATTGGTCCCCAACAAAATGAAGATTCTCATTCTTGATTCCCCGCAGAAGTCATCAAAGTTTCCCCTATTCTCCAGTAGAATAAGGATTCCCATTGTGTAACCCCCAGTAGAAGTCATCAAAGTTTCCCCTATTCTCCAGTAGAATAAGGATTCCCATTGTGTAACCCCCAGTAGAAGTCATCAAAGTTCTCTGGATTTCCCAAGCAAATTTCTCCAGCAGTTTGGCATTACTCTCACAACATAATTTTTGCCAATGCTCCAACTTCAAGACATGAAGGATCCCTACATCCCCACAGAAGTTTCCAAGGATTTCTTACCATCAGCAATCAAGGATTTTTAATCCCCAACAGTCGCCCATGATTTATTTTCCCCGACAGCAGTCAAGGGTTTTGTTATCCCCAGCTGTCAAGGATTTATTTTCCTCAGCGAGATAGCTAATCAGCTTACATGCGCATACATTACATCCATATATCATAGACATTGATAAAACACATATATTGAATCATACATTTCATGCAATATAACTTTGTGTTTCAGCTAACATTTTACCCTTTTTAGGATAAGATTAACAAGCTACCATTAACAATATACAATCATGATACAGTACAGATACACTCCAGACACGGAAGTCATTCTGTTACTTATTCAATTTCAAGTCCAGATACACTCCAGACACGGAAGTCATTATGTCACTTATTTAATTTCAAGTTCAGATACGCTTCAGATATAGATGCCATCCTGATACTTATTCAGATTTCAACTATCAGATACAAATTAGATACGCTCCAGACACGGAAGCCATTCTACTTCTCATTCAGATCAAACTTCTAGATACAGTATAGATACACTCCAGACACGGAAGTCATTCTTCCACTCATTCAAATCTCAACTTCAGATACAGTTCAGATACGCCCCAAACACGGTTGCCATTCTGTCACTTATTCTGATTTTCCCCAGCTCAGAGACGCTCCAGACACGGATGCTATTCTTTTGCTCATTCAGATACAAAGTTCAGATACAGCTCAGAGACACTCTAGACACGGATGTTATTCTTTTGCTCATTCAGATACAAACTTCAGATACAACCCAGATACGTCCCAGATACGGACACTATTCTGATGCTTTTTCTCTTGACTTACAACTTACAATTCAACAAACATTCTTGGATGGCATCTTTAAGCCCATCTCCAACAACATTCTATCACATCTCCAAATGACATCTTTAATCCCATTCCCTCAACTACATTTTTGACGAGTGCAAATTTACGGGCACTCTAGTGTCCAATCATCTTTTACCTTCGAGTCACGAGCGGAAAACTCGCCAATCTAACTCTTCAGGTTCAAGAAGATTGAACAGGGGCAACTGTTGTACCCCAAAATTTTACCTCTCATTTATCAAGGTTTTTTTTCTCACAATACTTCCTAGACTCAAGACAAGATTAGGGTTTGCTCAGTTCAAAGCATCACCTTGCACTGATGATCTGAAATTAGGGTTTAAGTTTGCACAAGTATTTTTGGACCATCAATGCTTCATGTGACTTTCATACACCATCTTGGACCCCTAAGATTTCTCATACCAAGTTTCAAGCCTTGAATCACATTTTTGCCCAGTCAATTGGACAGTTGACCTAAAAATCAGCTGTATTGGGGAAAAAGTCAACCATGGTCAATTTACAGTCAAACTTCATAATTTTTGATCCACAACAACATTCTAGGCTCCTATGTACCATTTTATCAAGTTTGGATCACAACTCCTCAAGAAATTTGATCATATCATCAAAAGGGCAAAATGGTCAAAATTAGGGTTTTGATTGAGAAAGGGCAATTTCTGATTTTTTAACCTAGCCAATGGCCAATTGGGTTCAAGCATGATCTAAAGGACTCAATGGCATCATCTTGACCTAATCACATAGTTCAAAAGATCTCAAATGCATAGGATTGACAGATGAATTTTGCAGTCAACTGATCAAAAGTCAACTGTGTACTGAAAAGTCAAACTTTGACTTTTTGGTTAAAATCAAGTGCCAAGGGTCATAATTCATCAAGATATGTAAAAATGTGAAACTTGTTGACCAAGAAACCTAAAATTGCAAATTAGGGTTTTAATTTGAAATTTTCCATAACTTAGAATTTTTCTAAGTGTGGAAAATTTCTTATTTTCCCCAACTTTCCCCAACTTTTTCACCATGATGCAATTGGATTCAAAGAAAACTTCCAAAATGAAAGTGTAGTCCTCCATGAAATCTACAACTTTGATTCACAAAGTTTTCCCAAAAGATTCTTGGATCTCAAGTTATGAATTTGTGAATAGGGGTCCATGAACTTTTTAACTTAGTGAAATTTTACCCTTGTTTAGGCAGGTTTTTGACCTAACTTCATGGCAACTTTTCAACTAGTTCCAAGTGGTATCTCAAAATAAATTTCAAATATGGATTGTAGAGCATTTTACAAGATTTCCAAAATGTCCAATAACTCTCCAAGATCATTTGTGGTTAGGGAGAATCGAAGAAGAGAAAATGGCATTTTGTCACTTTTGTTCAAGCCATTTTCACAATGGTTCAAGTTGCAAATCAGATCCTAGAATGCTTTTACCTTGTATTACAGGTCCTAATCCCTTCTATACTCTATAATTTAATGCTAACTCAGTGGTTAAAGCCTTTGTTTTCACTTTTGAAGCATTGCACGAAGAATTATTCCATAAATGGCCAAAAGTGCACATTACCATTTTGATAAAGCATGCTTTTGCAACTTTATAATTCTCGAGCCATGGACCTGATCTTTTGTTGTAAGCAAGATCCACAAATATCAGGCAATGTTTACCAACTCTCATTAGACCTAGAACTAGCAAGTACAGGTCTTGAGCTTGGTCACTTCAACCTTTCTTCAAAAACAAGAAAAGTGGCAAAAGTCAAAAAACTTGTACAAGCTGATAAAGGCAAGGCTTGGCATCATTCAGAACGACTTCACAAACTTGTTGCAAGCCAATACACGAATTCATAGCATTTGAAACTCTCCCAAACACAAAAAACACAAATTTCTACCCAAACAGGGCAGCTTCTGCAAAATCAAAGCCAACTTCATTTTGGCTCGTGCATTTTGCCATTCAACACTTCAAACATCTTCCATACATCACATCTAAACTATCCAAGCCTTTGTCTTGCAACTGTAACCTCTATTTTATACATCACCATTTTCAAACTTGAAGGTTGTAGGTTGACTTCTACAGAGAGTTTCAAGCATCCTCAAGGCAAGCTAAGCATTGGAAAAGGTTAAGGGAACTTCAAGGAAGCTCACACGATCCTCAGGCCTCACTCAAAGTCCCCACATTGCCATATCCAAACTCAGCTGAACAAGGTATTTTCAAATCTCTATCTCCTTATTTAGGCATCCTTAAGTCACGATTTGTGAAGCAAAAATGTAGTCCTTAACTTGTTGAAGCTGTACATATGCATAGTTGTCATTTATATTAACCGAGTAGTGAGAATTTGAAGCTTGAAGTTCATGAAAAATTTAGGTCAGAAATTAGGGGTGATAAAATTCTCCATGATCCTTGAGAGTTAGATTATGTTTTTTATATCATTGGAATCGTGAGATTCCAAGCTACATTTTTTATGTTGCAAGTTTTTGCTTTTGTGCAAAGAATAGAGAGTTGCAGGATTGGACATAAACACGCGCAAGGATGAAGCCAAGGACAGGGATGAAGATGGTTGTCTGGGCCTGGCGCACCTGGGCCTGTTGTTTTACTACCCTTACCCCCCAGTTTACTTTTGCACCCCCCTGATTCATATTTTCTTATTTTTGCATATTTTCTCATATTTTTTCATATTTTTGACTTTAATAATTTTTTCCAATGATAAAAAATCCCCAAAAATATTTTCTTTATTTTTTTGCATTTTATTATATTTTTATTTTATTTTTTTGGCATAATAAATAGTTTGTTAGGATATTATACTTTATTTTCTTAAATAAAACTTGTAAATAATTTAAAAATGCTATACATTTTTATTTTTATTATTCATATACATAAAATATTATTTCCATACATATTTTAATTTTTAATATTTGTTAATAATATTATTTAATATTTATTTGTATAAAAAATGGACAAAAATAATATTAGAAAACAATATTTTCCTTTAAATAAAAAACTAGGGTTTCCCCTTTTCAAAAATAACCATGTTATTTTTTCTCTTTTTTTAGGAATTAAATAATATTATTCTCTCTACATAAAACAAAAACAAAACTTTTTTGCATATTTACATTTTTATTGCATTTTTAATATTTGTTTATTTATTTAATTTACAAATATTCAATTGGGTTGTAATAATTTCTAGGGTTTTATTTTGAGCAATATCCCCCATTCAAAACTTGTATCCCCCCTCCCATAATATTGTTGTAATAGCTTAGATTTACTATTACGCAATTTATCGCATTTATACCATGTTAGTAAATTAGGATTTTGTATGATAAGACAAAATCAAACAAATAACAAAGACCTAATACAAGACAAACAAAATGCATGAAAAATGATAACACATTACACACAAGCACCTCTAGGGTTTCACCCACTTGGTTGCCTAAACAAAATGGCCATGGTATGCATGCAAGGTATCTTGGCAAAATCAAACAAAACAAAAGATCATAGTCCCTCGATGACGCTATCACAAGTTGCCTAAAACAAATGATCTTAGTCCCTCAAAACTTGCTAAGATACTTGGAAATATTGCTATCATGGTCATACGATGATCCACACCCGTCCCATTTAACATCCAAAGATAGGATTGTCTACCAAAACAATGGTAGGTCAACAACATCAAAGGAATAAAAATGTACAAGAAGACTTTTGAGTAGGTAGAATTCTTCTAGTTACTTGATCAATTTGCAAACAATCCTTGCTATTTTCAAACAAACACACACACATTTTCAAAACATTTTGAAACAACTTTCAAAACATTGAAACATTTTTCAAAAGACAAACATCTTTGTATACATTCTTACAAACGAGAATCATTACAAAGATTGCCTAAACGATGGCCTCTTTTTCAAAATATTTTCAAAACCACACAAAGCACCATTTCAAACAATTTAAAAAGCAAAGCAAGTGATCTAAACAAGTAACTAGGAGCCCATGGAAAACCATGGATGAAAAGGGTGCTAGCACCTTCCCTTTTCATAATCTACCCCCCGAACTCAAGAAAACATCTCAAAGGCCTTTCCTGTGCTTTTTTACCTTTCCTTTTGGATAAAATAAAAGTCGGTGGCGACTCTTGCTAACCGCAACATTTGCAAACACAAATGCAAAACCTCAAGTCAGTTCTCCCACTGCATCACACACTTAAGCTGAATGTGTTCTTGAAGCTGCGTGAGTCAATGTGTGTATGTGTGGTACCATGAGTAAACTGAAAGTATTACTGCAATCAGTTTAAGGGAATAATTTGTTGGGATTATTATAGTTCCAGTAGAAATTTTCAAAATGCAGTCAGTTAATAAATCCTAGTATTTAGGACATGTTGATAGAGTTTGACTATTTTCTTAGTCATTTACCACCTTATTAGAATCAGTAAAATGTGGGTTGTTTGTTTCCTATTTTTTTCTCATTGTAAGGCTTATATAAGCCAACTATTTTGCTTCAAATAATATTAATTCATTTTCATATATTTTACGCGAATTGAGTTGTGCTTAGAGTTTACAACAATCCCGCTTACAAACTATCACGAGAACTACTCAGAAAGACCAAAATCCACCAACTGAAACTTAACGCAAATGATACAACAGTTCCTTACAAAAATTGTAAAAGTTACACTTAATAATAGAAATGTTCCCAATCCGGGCCCATTTCCAAACATTTAACTTAATATCTTAACCTAAACCATAAACAGAAGGATTTAAACCATTAAAAATAGCTTTTTTTTCTTGTACTCTATATGTTCCACAAAACTGTCAACCAAACGACACTCACCCTGCTTTTCTTCATCCCTAACTTCTCACATTCCACCAACCAATTATGCAGGAAACCCCAAATCTGCCCGTTGAAATCGCACGCGACCCCTAACCAGTCAAATATATTATACCACAGAGTTTTAGAAAAAGACAATGCCAGAAAAGATGCATCAAAAATTCTGAGTCCTCTAAATAAAAGTGACACAGAGATTCTAGTGGCGTGAGATTCACTCTGCAGATTATATACTGAAATTTTAAATTAATACATGGGAAAAGTTTATTACCCGCACATGATGCAATGTCTTGTCTTTTTATAAAGTGTCTTGTCTTCTGTCTTAATAATACTACGGAAAGCCTTTATTACATGCAACAACCGACATTAAAATTTGAATTATGTATAAATTTTGATTTAAAAAATTACAAAGATCTATGTTTTTCTCTCTAAGTAATTATTATATTTTTATCAATTTTTTATAGTAATTATGTAATAGTTCAATACCAAAGAAATTGAAACTAAGTTAGTAAAATTATCCATATACGAGTAATATTTACTATGGCAACCACTACAAGATAAAGGCTCTCCAGCCACGTGATTTTGCCATGTGATTTTCATGTGGCTAAATAAAGCCAGTTGCGACGTGAAAATCACGTGGCAACATGTTTTACTAATATAATTAAGAAGCATGAAGTTTGTCAGTCTTTTTTTATTAAAAAAAAATGTTACGACGTGGGATTCACGTGGCTACTAAAAATACAATAACAATAATTAAATTACTCTAACGTTCAGATATTTGTCATTTTTAAATTTTGAAAAAGAAAGTTGCGACGTGTTTTTCACATCGCAACATTTAAGAGGGAAAAATCACATTTTTCTAGACTGGCGTGTTCAGGCTTTGAAGGATGTGAAGAAAGAGAAAATAGTTGTTGGGATTGTTGCGACGTGAAATCACGTGGCAACGTTGCGGCGTGATTTTCACGTCGCTACATGTTGTATATATTTCTTTCAAACACGCTCATAAACAGACAGTAGCGCTATTTTATTTCAAGAACTTCTTCTTCAACCCTCCTCCTTCCATCCCTCCATAACCATTTTCTTGTTCATAAAATTTGTTCTTCTCCAAAATTAAATCCCTTCAATCTCCATTAATTATTGTTTTAAGGTAAATTCAATTCAATTTTGTCTGTATTTTGTTAACAGCTTTTTATTTATTGTATTATTGGATGTAATTTTTTTTCAATTTTTCTTTGAATAGAAGAAGATTGCAAAAAGGGACAAGAAGATTGAAGAAGTTACAAGATAAAAGGTATTTCTTGAATTTTTTTTTTGAATTTAATATATTTTCTGAATTTAGTTAATTTTTAGGTTGAATTTGAGTTAAAATTTTAGGTTGAATTTGGGTTATATTTTCTGAATTTGGGTTAAATTTTAGGTTTAATTATTTAGTTTGTAATAAATTTTAAAATAAAAAAGATTATATTGTTATTACTTTATATTTTATATCTTTATAACCATTTAAAATTTAAGTTGATTATATTCTTAGGGGTATATAATAAAAATTTAGTAATAAGTAAATTAATGTTACAAAATAAATAATAATAAATATAGTAATTAGTGAAAAACACAAATAAATAAATATGTGATGAATAACAGTTATAATTATTAATTTATGTAGTAACGTTAGTGATAAATTTTAAGTGTTTAAATTAAATTTTTAGGAGTTTATAAATTTTAAGTGTTTAAATTAAATTTTTAGGAGTTTAAGTGTTTAAATTTTTAGGAGTTTATAAATTTTAAGTGTTTAAATTAAATTTTAAGTGTTTAAAAATAAATAAATATTTTTAGGAGTTTATAAATTTTAAGTGTTTAAATTAAATTTTTAGGAATTTAAGTGTTTAAATTTTTAGGAGTTTATAAATTTTAAGTGTTTAAATTAAATTTTAAGTGTTTAAAAATAAATAAATAATTTTAGGAGTTTATAAATTTTAAGTGTTTAAATTAAATTTTTAGGAGTTTAAGTGTTTAAATTTTTAGGAGTTTATAAATTTTAAGTGTTTAAATTAAATTTTAAGTGTTTAAAAATAAATAAATATTTTTAGGAGTTTATAAATTTTAAGTGTTTAAATTAAATTTTTAGGAGTTTAAGTGTTTAAATTTTTAGGAATTTATAAATTTTAAGTGTTTAAATTAAATTTTAAGTGTTTATCCGTCCAGCAGCCTGGAGGATCCACCTCTTCACGACCCACACAGACGGGTCGCACCCCACATCCCACACATGTACCTGCATCCGATGATCATGCAGAGTCGGATGATGACGATCTTGGTGTGGATGATGATCAGATAGATGAGAGAGATCTTCGAGGGGATGATGATCCGAGTGAGATTCATACCATTGATGGGAGATTTTGGATTTGGCCTGAAGGGAACTCGTAAGTTTCTTATTTATTGATTTTTATTTATAAGTACACATTTCCATTTTTAATATAACTTTATGTAATTAATTATGCTAATTCAATTATTGTTGTTTTAGTTTTGGGCCGAGTCGGACTGCTGTTAGGGTTATAAATTATATAATTCAACAGAATTATACAAAATTTTTGAAGAGTTTTAGAGAAGTTTTCGATAAAGAAGAATGGTTTAAGCAATTTCAGGTATAATTAATTTATTTCTTAAGTTATTTTTATTTAAATGACCTTTTCATTATTGTTATAATTTATCTAACTATTTATTTTAATGTCATACAACATTGCAGGCGAAATGTGTTTGGGATCCACTGAACCATAACAAAGTAAAAAAAATTATTTTGGCAGGAGTTCAAGACGACTTTCTGACATGCTACGACGTGTTAGAGAGAACTGACAACTTTTGGGCATTCGTCCCAAATGGATAGGCAAAGAAGTTTTTGAACAACTTCTTAAGTATTGGGAATCAAATGAGTTTAAGGCTAAATCTGAAAATGCAAAGAAGATGAGGGCATCGGAAAAAGGGGGTTGCCTTAATGATGTTGGAAGTATTAGTACTGTTGAGTATGCTCGACGCATAGTAATTATTACCACTTTTTAAAGTCATATTTGGATTTATAACATATTATTAATTTAAGTTAATTTTTTTATTTAGGCTAAGCGTTTGGGGAGACAACCATTGATGACTGAGCTGGTTACGGAAACTCGGACAAAGAAATCGGGAGGATTTATTGACGAGCGTACAAAAAAAGCCCTGGTAAGTAAATTTATGTTTATATTTTTTTTAAGCAATTTTGTGACGTGATTTTCACGTAGCAAGTGACATGTTGTGGCGTGAAAATTGAATGACAACTGATAAGTTGTGGCGTTACAATCACGTGGCTATTTGTTTTTTATTATTTTTTTTATTTAATTTAATTTCATTAATTTTACTTATAAATTTAACTTGATTTTTTTATTGTATGTGTAGGAGGATTATCAGGCCTTGCTTGTAGAATTTCTGACCCATAATCCTCGGTATACTCCTCCTCCGGGAAAACTGGTTCATCCAGATGTGGATTTCTATATTTGAAGTCAAGTTGTTTGTTGCGGCGTGAATTTCACGTGACAACGTTGTGACATGTTTTTCACACCGCAACAAAATCGCCACGCGCTTTCCAGCAACATGTTTCTTAAGGTGGCAAAAATGAAGTTGTGGCGTGATTTAGGTGTTAGCGACGTGAGATTCACGTGACAAAACACAACTTATTTTGTAGTGAACCAAGTTAAAATGTATTCTATTCTAAAATCAGGACACTTTTCTATTTAAATTTTAAAGAGTATACATTTTGAAATTGTATTTTCTATTATAAAAGAATTTTCACATTTGTAAAAAAAATTAAAATAATGATTTATTCAATAAACCATTAAATAATTTTATTGTAATTATAATATTCATTTGTATTGCAAAAACTTCATTTAATATGTTTTATTATATCTTAAATATTTATGAAAAAAATACATAAGTTCATCAATTTACTCTGATTTAAAATATCAATTTTGAAATTTTAAAGTAAATTGTCGTAGCTCCAAATAATTTTAATTTTTAATGACGTTATTTTTATAAACGGAAATAAATTTATTATTAATTCAAATAAGTTTATAAATAATGATAAAAAAAATAATATTTATATAAAAAATATATTATTAATTAAAATATTTTTATATATAGAAAAATTATAAGTGATAATTTATAATCTCTTTTAAAAATAATAAATATTATTGATTAACCAATTTTATTAAAAAATAATATTTATATAAAAAATATATTATTAATTAAAATATTTTTATATATAGAAAAATTATAAGTGATAATTTATAATCTCTTTTAAAAATAATAAATATTATTGATTAACCAATTTTATTTTTTATTTTATTTTTATTATATTTTAGAAACAATTCGCACACCATAATTCGCATCAGTATCATGCTAGTTGAGTTGAATTTTGTTAATTATTTTTTTAGTTATTTTTTTTATGCTTGAATTACACGAGTCATAGTGAATAAGTTCAGCGACTTATTATTTAGAAAACCACCACTATCTATTTACCCAAGCCAAACTAGTTTTCATTAATAAAAAAATGGATGAATTATATTAGACTTTTTTAGAAAAAAAATTTGGTGTATTTTTTAAATATAGTTTATATTTTTTTTCAATGAAGTATAATAAGTGTATAATTTTCTTATATAAATATATAATTTCTTTTTATTTTTATTTTTTAAAAATATTTTGATATATTTTTCATATTTTTATTGAATAAAAGTATGAGTCACACTTATAAAATTGTATATAAATATATTTTTTATATAATTAATTATCTACTCTAGGTGAACTAAATTCGACATCATTTATATTTAAGAAAAAATACAACAAAATTAGAATTAATATGTCATTCTATTCTGTATCTATATTCGGGCAAAACATTTCTCCTGTGTAGTTTTCACCGGAGAGGGAGCAGTCTATATATTCATTATTAATTTTTCTTTTATTTGTTTGTTAAAATTTTTGTGTGGTTAAGATTTAATTGAAAAATCTTTATATTGGAGACAATCCCCACCCTCTATAATCTGATGCAAAAAGATATCGTACACAATTCTCTTTTTGTTTTATATTTAGTACAATTTAAATAATGAGTTACATTATGGAATATTTTTTTCAAATAATTATTTTTTTTTTAAAAGATTTCTCAAATAACTATTTTTTCAAAAATTTTACTAAAATGACCATTTTTCAAATAAAAAAATTTCGTCATACAGAATAGTAGTCATTCTGTGTGGCGCATGCATTCATTTTTAAGAGGAAGCGTCACACTGCATGGTTTGTCCTCCTCTGTAAAGTCATGCAGTGTGACGCATGCATGTGTTTTTAAACATTGTCAAACCAAGGAGGGTGGCACCTCCTCTCTAAAAATACATGCATGCGTCACACTGCATGGTTTTAAAGAGGAGGACAAGCCATTCAGTGTGGCACCTCCTCTTAAAAATGAATGCATGCGTGTAGCGATAAAAAATGTAGCGGGGTAAATCAGAGATCAAATTATTAATTAATTCGTCTCACAAAAGCAAGAGTCGCCACCGCGCTTTATTATTTCCAAGGGAAAAGGGAAAAGAGCGAAATAAAACCCTAAAGTATGCAATGTAAAATAATACTTTTAAAAGTAATGAAAATACAAGGCGTTTTTGAAGAGAGGTCTATGGTTCGGGGGTTGGTTATACAATGGGAAGGTATTAGCACCCAATGCATCTATAGTATCCTATAGGAACCTTTTGAAATATCTGTTTATTGGAATTTGTTTGTTTGACTAAAAATAAATTATTTTGGCCAAAGAGGGGTACGGACGGGTTTTTGAAGATACGACGACCTAATGTCGAAGTTTTGACTTAAAAGGTATGAGCTTTGAAAAATTGAATATTTGGGAAGGTTATCTTAAGTTTTAATGAAATGAAGGTATTCGCGTGATTTGAATTTGAGGACATGAAGTCAACAAATTTAATCATTTTTTCTCTTGGATTTAGACGTAAACAGAATAACCAAGTAAAGACTGAATAATCAAACCGAAA
The DNA here is from genome assembly GCA_948472305.1 of Vicia faba. Lineage (NCBI taxonomy): Eukaryota > Viridiplantae > Streptophyta > Magnoliopsida > Fabales > Fabaceae > Vicia > Vicia faba. The sequence goes on from OX451735.1 coordinate 165,748,798, forward strand.
ATTAGATAGATAATGATTAAGTAGCTAAATGATATATAACCACAACAATGATTAAATAACAGACTAACTGGTGTGAACATGCATTTTTATATTTTTGTTTAATATGTACAAAGCAAGAGAATTTAATTAAAGAAAAGAAAATGTTTTTAAATTTTTCTATTTTTATGTATTTTTTAGTATTAATATGCAAATAATAAAATATACTAATGTCTTATACTAACTCAAGTTTTTTAACTAATCTTTTTATACATAAAGTCTTAATTAATATATAAAAAAGTAAATTTTGTGTATAAACAAAATTAAATTAAAGATAGTTTTAAGCTTTTAATTATATTATGTATTATTGTATTATATACAAATTAATTTTAAGAAAAGAGAAATATTTAACTTAAAAAATTTGTTTTTATGTATTACTATTTCTATATACAAAAACTTTTTTAGTTAAAAGAAAATGCAAACTAAAAAAAAACTATTTTTTGTATCCTTTTATAAATACTCTAAATTAATTTTACATCAAAAATAGGAAGAGTTTTAAAAAGGGTTAAGTTTAAATAAGAAAAAAAAATGCTATGGGCAAAGGAAGAGGGGCCAAGGGGGCTAAACGACCCAATCAGAATGGATATGGGGGGTGCGAATTGGGAAAACGCCTGGGCTTAGGGGGCAAATGAACGGGTTTGTGGCCCAATGCTTCAATAAGTTTTGTTTTAGGGTTAAATGAATATTGTTCATTTGGGTTATCTTAGGGTTTACAGCGCCGTTCTTCGTTCATCACTTCGTCTTCTTCGTTCGTCACATGCCTCTGCCTCTGAGTTTCCCTTGCCCATGGCCACCGACGTCCTCAAACTTCCTCTTCCCTCCAAATAATCGCTAGGGCGACAGATTCAAGGTAATAAACTTCGTTTTAATCTCATTAGGGTTTTGTTATTTTCATGTTATGATTTCGCCCCTTATTGATTCTGATTTCATATTGTTATGGTTATTTGAGGTGCGTGAAAGAAAGAGAGGGAGAGATATTACCTTTAGAGACGGAGGAGGAAAGGGTTGAGAAAAGCTGTGGCGGCCAAGACGGTGAGGGACGGTGCTGAGTTAGCTTTGCTTGGAGACCCTGGTTTGTGTTTCTTTGGCCCTTAGGTTTGATGATGATTTGACCTGAGAACCTTTTGTTGATACCACTTTTCTTCTTCTGATTATCTTGATGCCTCGCTTCTGTTTGCTTTGTATACTTCTTTATCTCCTCTTCCTCTGTTGACCCTAGTTGCCTTGTGTTTGGTTGCCTTATGTATGCTTGGCTTATGTTCGATATTTGCTTGTTGGTATTGAGTTGCCTTGCTTCTGTTTGCCCAGTGATGAAGATTTTTCTGAGGGCTCGTAGCCTTTGAATGCCTGCTTAGTTGCCTTTGTTATCTCCTCTTCCTCTTGGTTGCCTTCTGTATGCTTGGCTTATGTTCGATATTTGCTTGTTGGTATTGAGTTGCCTTGCTTTTGTTTGCCCAGTGATGAAGATTTTTCTGAGGGCTTGTGTGGGTTTGGAATTTGGTTTTGTTGAGGAACTGACAGTTTGGTGCTTGAGGCTTTAGTTGACAGGTTATGTGTTTGGATAATTTTTTGGTTAGGCTATGATGCTGTTTGGGATATGGCTTTCAGCAGGTTGAAGGCTTGACATGGTTAAGGTTTTTGGCTTTGTGTTACAGGTTATGGTTTTAGGGCGTTGGACAGCAGGTTGTATGTTGTTTTGAATGCAGGTTCTTGAGGTTTTTGTACTTTGAGAATAGGCTTGTGGTATTTTGTTTTTACAGGTTCTCGTTTAAGGCTTCCAACAGGTTTTTGAACTCTTGCCCTTTTTTGAAAGGTTTTGTGTTGTTATAATATCCGTTTGCTGGCCTGCCTTTGGATGGTTCAGGTTTTCGTTGTTTTGTCAATTTTCTTTGATACTTCTGCCATTCTACTGTTTCATTCAGTTTGTTTTGTATCTTTTTCTATGCCTATTTTTTTACTGTGTTACTGCAGTTTTGTTTTCTATATCTTTTCTGCCTAAAGTCAAAACCTGTAAACCCAATTCTTTTCTCTCTTCTCTCTCCATAGTACAGCTTAAACATTAAAATAATGTTATGTACTTTAGTTCTGAAAAAGCAAAAAGGCTGGGAAATGATGAAACTGGAAATATTTGGCTTGCATATATGGTTTTAATCTGCATATTTCCTTCTTTAGCTTTCCTGCATCTGTTACAGTATAGAGGAGCCTTTGTATTTTGACCTCCTCCCATATTTTGGACAGTTTACGTTGGACTTTGTTTTGACAATTTAAAACTTTACACATGCTGTTGGTTTTGAAATATGCAGTTGATTTTGAACTATGCAGTTGATTTTAGCAAAAATGAATTTGTGCATTTCAAATACTTGTGCATTCATATTTATCAATAATATTCATCCCTTTTTTGTGAACCGGGAGAAATCCTGTGATTTGCAAAGAGGGTAAAACTGATTCCGTCCGTTTGCTTTTAATGATGAACTCTAAATTAATTGTCTGCTTTTAATTATATATCTATTTCTGATTTTTTTTCTTCTTTAATTATTCTTTGCAGATAAAATCAAAGGTGCATCAAAGGAGTATTGGATAGAAGATGAAGATTTAGCACTTAGAAAAATTAGGATAGTTTTTTTATTTCACTTTAAACATTTGTACAATTATCATTGTAAATACTTTGTAAATAAATACGGTATTTAAACAACAATTGTAACAATTAGAATAAAGATGAATAAAACTCTACTATTTTACCGGTTAATTCTTTTCTCCTTTCCAATTATTTACTTTATTATTTATAATTCTTTAAATTATAATAATTGAAAATAAATTCCAACTATTTAAACTCAGAATAATAAATAATTAAATAAACATTGTTTTAGCATTGATCAATTAATAAACTTTTTTTTCAATTATTTACTTTATTATTTATAATTCTTTAAATTATAATAACTAAAAATGAATTCCAACTATTTAAACTCAGAATAATAAATAATTAAATAAACATTGTTTTCAAAAATAATCAGCTCTTGACTTCTAAAGAAAAGTTGTAGTTGTCAAGGAGAATCATAGGTAAAATAACAACTAAAATTGTCGAAATTTGAAAAAGTTATGAATTTTTAAAATCTGCTTTAAAAAATTGATAAATTAGGTCAAATCGCTTGTGAACGCTTGCAATGTAATGATGCAGATGGGAGATGGTATCTTAGGTCAAAATTTGGGGTACAACAGCTGCCCCTATTTAAGTTTCTTCTATCCGGAGATATGAAGATTAAAATCTTCGTCTCGACGAGATTGAAGGTACTTAAATACATAATACGCAATTTTTGCCCTAAGATACCGCCATTATGTTTGTGATATGAATGTAGTAATTGAATTCACAGAGAAAGATATTGTATGAAACAAGATAATGCTGGAGAAATCAAACACCAACAAAACACAGGGACATAGATTATACACTACTGGGGAAATGAGCCATCGACTTCAAATAATAGACTCTTGACGGCGAATAAAAATTTGAGAGAATACGACCTCTGACCCTAACAAAGAAGGCATCTTGCATAGGCCACAAAAACAGATTATCGACCCAAAATAACGGTGAGTTCACAACTCAAGGTCAAAGATAGACACAAAAGTATCAATTTTGCTGGCGACGGATTACCGACTTCTGAAGGTAAAGATTCATAACAAACTTCTCTGCGAGATTTCCAGAGATATACTAATTAATGCTGAAATAATAATATGGTTGTAAATACACAAGCTGCTCAAATAAAGAAGCTGCCACTTGTTGTCTTCCAAAAATACTATGACATACAAGCTGCTCAAATAAAGAAGCTGCCACTTGCCGTCGTCCAGGGATGTCAATAACATACAAGCTGCTCAAATAAAGAAGCCGCCACTTGCTATCTTCCAAAATACTATAACATACAAGCTGCTCAGATAAAGAAGCTGCCACTTGTTGTCTTCCAAAAATACTATGACATACAAGCTGCTCAAAATAAGAAGCTGCCACCTGTTGTCTTCCAAAAATACTATGACATACAAGCTGCTCAAATAAAGAAGCTGCCCCTTGTTGTCTTCCCAAAAATACTATGACATACAAGCTGCTCAAATAAAGAAGCTGCCCCTTGTTGTCTTCCCAAAAATAATAACGTACAAGTTGCTCATGAAGAGACTGCCGCTTGCCGTTTTCCAAAATAATAATAACGTACAAGTTGCTCATGAAGAGACCGCCGCTTGTCGTTTTCCAAAAATAATAACGTACAAGTTTCTCATGAAGAGACCGCCGCTTGTCGTTTTCTAACAATGTCTATAACGTACAAGTTGCTCATGAAGAGACCGCCGCTTGTCGTTTTTCCAAATAATAATAACGTACAAGTTGCTCATGAAGAGACCTCCGCTTGTCGTTTTCTAACGATGTCTATAACGTACAAGTTGCTCATGAAGAGACCGCCGCTTGTCATTTTCCAAAAATAATAACGTACAAGTTGCTCATGAAGAGACCGCCGCTTGTCGTTTTCTAACGATGTCTATAACGTACAAGTTGCTCATGAAGAGACCTCCGCTTGTCGTTTTCCAAAAATAATAACGTACAAGTTGCTCATGAAGAGACCGCCGCTTGTCGTTTTCTAACGATGTCTATAACGTACAAGTTGCTCATGAAGAGACCGCCGCTTGTCGTTTTCTGAAGAATAACTCAGAAGGAAATTGCGATGATACTGGCAGAGAATAAAATCTTCATCAAAGGGAAACATGAATAGATCCTTCCCGAGGAGATCAAATACTTAAATGTGCAAAATAAATGCACCATTCGTCTAGGTCGCGACTTCATTGGGGAAAATCATGAGGTAGCCTATGCAAGAGACAACAACTTCCTTCAGGAATAAACCAGAGAGAAAACAGTCAAACAAAACTCCACCCAATGAGAAAGTAACTTGATCGGGGGATTCATCCTATCCAGAAATGGACAAGGTAGGCTAAATCAAAAAAACATCCACGAGGATTAGCTCAGTTGGGGAATTTAGAAAGGAGCACATTTTCTGCCTAAGCTAACCTTCTACTCGGAAAGAACATGTACATTGTCTTAATAAACAAAGTATACAACCCAAAATCAACGACAAATGTGAATATGCATGCGTGATATAAGTGTAAATGAGTAAATGAATGTTATGCTGACAAAACGAACAAATGGAATATCTTGAAGACGATAAGATGTCACGAAAAGATAGATACTCGGCCAATCTTAAAAAGACGGAAAATAACTGGAACTGGGACCACAAAGCAACGTCAGAGCGTATCACGCTACAAGGCTCAAGTCTTCTGAGGAGAAAAGTATTCAAATCCAATCTTCTAATACCAATAGATTACTGGCATGAGACAAAGCGTACCACACTTTAGAAATCGCCCAAATAAAGGTAACCAAAACAACGCTTAACTGGAACAACTGGGGAGTCACCAAACTTAGTACCACGAGAAACGCAAGTTTACACAACCAACACATCATGACGATTTTGAAATAAAACATGTTCATCATGCAAGGATAAATTACTGTATTGTTTTGCATTTCATGGCTTGACCATCCTCGGAACAACTGTTAATATTCCTTTCATTATTCATGACACATTTTTAAAATAAGAATACTTTAAATAACTTTGTTTCAAATATTGCCGTAAAAATTAAAATTTTGCCCACAAAAGGTAAATGCTCAAATTTCATTAATAAGATGGTAGTTCGCTAACAACGCGACTCCAACGGTTTACAAAAGTTTGGGAAATAGTACATGAAAGAAAGGGTTATGCAAAAACAATGATTACTATTCTCCCTAACAACTTCGAATTCCGAAATATGCCCATATGCCACAGCCGGTCTGACCAAAAGCTTGCCTAAGCCGCCCCTTCGGGTTTCAACTTAGCGAACTGTCCACTCAAACCTAAGCGAAATACTTCTTGACTGCATCGGCGTTCATGGAGCACGGGAGCTCTTCACCGTCCATATTTGTGAGAATCAAGGCACCTCCAGAGAAAACTTTCTTAACGACATACGGTCCTTCATAATTCGGAGCCCACTTGCCCCTAGAATCAGGTTGGAAAGATAATATCTTTTTGAGCACAAGGTCACCTTCTCTGAACTCGCGTGGTCGAATCTTCTTATCAAAAGCCTTCTTCATTCTCTGCTGATATAATTGACCGTGACACAATGCTGTCAATCTCTTTTCCTCAATTAAATTCAACTGATCATATCTACTTTGACACCATTCAGCCTCAGAAAGTTTAGCTTCCATCAAAACTCTCATAGACGGAATCTCGACCTCCACGGGGAGTACTGCTTCCATACCGTAAACTAGGGAAAATGGGGTTGCACCTGTCGAAGTTCGAACTGAAGTACGGTATCCATGTAAAGCAAACGGAAGCATTTCATGCCAATCTTTATAAGTTACCACCATCTTCTGGATAATCTTTTTGATGTTCTTGTTAGCAGCTTCAACTGCCCCATTCATCTTCGGTCTGTAAGGAGAAGAATTATGATGTTCGATCTTGAACTCCTCACAAAGCTCTTTCATCATCTTGTTATTCAAATTCGAACCATTATCAGTGATGATCTTGCTCGAGATACCGTATCGACAAATGATCTGATTCTTGATAAATCTGACTACCACCTGTCTGGTTACATTAGCATAAGATGCTGCTTCCATCCATTTAGTAAAATAATCGATCGCTACCAAGATGAAACGATGACCATTCGAAGCTTTGGGTTCAATCATTCCAATCATATCAATGCCCCACATAGAGAAAGGCCAAGGTGAAGAGATAACGTTAAGGAGGGTCGGTGGCACATGTATCTTGTCCGCATAAATCTGGCATTTATGAAATTTCTTCACATATTTGCAGCAATCAGATTCCATTGTCATCCAAAAGTAACCCGCTCTCAACATCTTTTTAGCCATTGCATGTCCGTTGGCATGAGTACCAAAAGATCCTTCATGTACTTCTTGCATCAGCATGTCTGCTTCATGTCTGTCTACACATCTGAGCAAGACCATGTCGTAATTCCTCTTATACAATACTTCTTCATTGAGGAAGAAACTGCTTGCTAATCTTCTCAATGTCTTCCTATCTTTATTGGATGCCCCAGGCGGGTACTCTTGAGTTTGAAGAACACGTTTAATGTCATAGAACCATGGTTTGTCGTCGGTAACCTCTTCTACTGAGAACACATGAGCAGGTCTGTCGAGGCGCATAACCCGGATTGTAGGCACGTCGTTCCAACCATTCACTTGAAACATTGAAGACAAAGTAGCTAAAGCATCAGCCATTTGGTTTTCATCTCTAGGGATATGATGTAATTCCACTTTGTTGAAGAAAGTTAACAATCTTCTAGCATAGTCTCTGTAAGGGATCAAACCAGGATGACGAGTCTCCCATTCTCCTTTGATTTGATTAATTACCAATGCCGAATCTCCGTAAATATCAAGAACCTTAATCCTTAGATCCACTGCTTCTTCGAGACCCATAATACATGCCTCATATTCAGCCATGTTGTTCGTGCAGTCAAACTTCAATCTCGCCGTGAACGGGATATGAGTACCTCGGGGAGTGACGATGATCGCCCCAATTCCATTTCCATAAGAATTTACAGCTCCGTCAAAAATTAAACCCCAATGGGATTCGGGATCAGGTCCTTCTTCAGGTAACGGCTCTTCACAATCTTTAGCTTTCAAGTACATAACATCTTCATCTGGGAAATCAAACTTGATGGATTGATAATCGTCAATTGGTTGGTGAGCCAAATGGTCGGCTAAAATACTCCCTTTGATTGCTTTCTGAGTGTGATACTCAATGTCATATTCGGACAACAACATCTGCCAACAGGCTATTCTTCCAGATAAGGCGGGCTTCTCAAAGATATACTTGATCGGATCCATTTTGGAGATCAACCAAGTGGTGTGGTTAATCATATACTGGCGCAGACGGCGAGCAGCCCAAGCCAAAGCACAACAGGTTTTCTCAAGTATTGAGTATCGAGACTCACAGTCTGTGAATTTCTTACTCAGATAATATATGGCATGTTTCTTTCTTCCAGTCTCATCTTGTTGACCAAGCACACATCCCATGGAATCTTCCAATATAGTCAGGTACATAATCAAAGGTCTTCCTTCCACCGGAGGAATCAAAATGGGAGGTTCAAGTAAATATTCTTTGATGCTATCAAAAGCTCTCTGACAATCTTCTGTCCACACACATCCTTGGTTCTTTCGGAGAAGCTTGAAAATCGGCCCACAGGTAGCAGTCATATGAGATATAAATCTAGAAATATAGTTCAGTCTCCCAAGGAATCCTCTTACTTGTTTTTCCGTCTTGGGTGCGGGCATTTCCCGAATAGCTTTGACTTTATCAGGATCTACCTCAATACCTTTCTGACTGACAATGAAACCCAGAAGTCTTCCAGAACGAACACCAAAAGTGCACTTGTTGGGATTCAGACGGAGTTTATACTTTCTCAAACGCTGGAATAACTTCAATAAATGTTCCAAATGATCTTCTTCAGTTTGTGATTTGGAAATCATGTCATCTACATACACTTCTATCTCTTAATGCATCATATCATGGAACAAAGCAGTCATGGCCCTTTGGTATGTTGGACCAGCATTCCTCAAACCAAACGGCATAACCTGATAACAAAATGTTCCCCACGGTGTAATGAAAGCTGTCTTCTCCATATCTTCTGGTGCCATCTTGATTTGATTGTAACCAGAGAAACCATCCATGAAAGAAAAGACTTTGAACTTTGCGGTACTGTCGACCAATACGTCAATATGCGGTAATGGGAAGTCATCCTTTGGGCTAGCTCTATTCAGATCTCTATAGTCTACACACATTCGAACTTTGCCATCTTTCTTAGCAACAGGAACTATATTGGCTAACCACTGAGGATAGACCGATGTAACAAGGAAACCTGCATTAATTTGTTTTTGAACTTCTTCTTTGATCTTGTCAGCCATATCGGGACGAGTCCTTCTCAACTTCTGCTTAATCGGCGGACATTCAGGTCTCAACGGTAAACGATGCTCCATAATACTGTTGTCCAAACCTGGCATATCTTGGTAGGACCAAGCAAACACATCAACATACTCTTTGAGAAGCTCCAACATTTTCTCTTTGACCTCTGGGATAAGCAATGCTCCGACTTTGACTTCCTTTTTATCTTCTTCACCACCCAAATTGATCAACTCTATAGGTTCTTCAAACGGCTGAATAGTCTTTTCATCGTGCTCAAGTAAACGGGAAATTTCATCAGGAATCTCTTCACTATCCTCTTCTTCGGCTCTGAACACAGGGAATTCAAAGTTGGGAGAGGGCATAGGATCATTGTTTTTAATGGTTAAGTCATGGATTAATCTGCACATATGATTATGCTTTATTTTAGAAATCGATTAATATGAATGTTGTACAAATGAAACAAAATATTATTATATTTTCCTATTACTGCCAATTAATTTTCATTACTATTTCCCGGAAAAAGTGAAAAAATAAAACAGTAGTGGACAAAATAACATTTTTATTCATGAAGGGAAATACTTGAAACAAAGAGCCCAGACATTTTCTCTTTTGCCTTGGGCAGAGCAAAAGGATTTATTTTCAACATAGCCCGACACAAATACTTTTCGCCTTGGGCATAGCGAATTTTTTTTTTCAAAAATAAAACAAAACATTACTCAGAAATGTGCATCACAACAGGAACATCAACAGCAATCCAGTTCTGGAAAACCACTCTGTGCGTTACAAAATCGGGTAAATCCTCTTCAGAATCGTCTCCTATTATAGCATCAACTTCAGGAGGAGTCGGATGGATAAAACCTGCACTTCGGAAAACTTCTTGTATCGGACGGGTAACTACTTCCTGCTTGACTCTTGTAGACACGGGATGAAAACCAAGACCTTCTCCAGACTTGTTCTCGGGAAAAGTCAACACCTGGCCCCAACCTTCAGCCGAGCCACTTTCAACCACTCGTCGCGCATCCTCAAAAGAAGAAATAGATGTCCCTTGCTTCTTCACTTCATTATTAGCAACAGATAGAGCTTGGAATTGGGTTCCAACATCCTCATCAGCATCAATAAAAGAGAAAGATGACAAATGGCTTACCATCATAGCCTGCTCTCCACCAATCATTACTAGCTTTCCATGCCTTACAAACTTCAATCTTTGATGGAGCGTGGAAGTGACTGCCCCTGCATCATGGATCCATGGACGACCCAATAGGCAACTGTAGGCGGCACGAATATCCATTACTTGAAAAGTGATCTGAAAAGTATGGGGACCAATTATTATAGGAAGATCCACTTCACCAATGACAGTCTTCCTAGAGCCATCAAACACTTTGACAATTACCCCACTAGGTCTCATGGGAGCACCTTGATATGAGAGTCGAGATAATGCAGTTTTGGGCATTACATTTAACGACGAACCTGTATCTACCAACACACTTGATAAAGTATCATTTCCACAATTTATTGAGATATGCAAAGCCATATTATGGTTTCTTCCCTCCTCCGGAAGCTCTTCATCACTGAAACCAAGATTGTTACACGAAGTAATATTTCCCACAATTCCATCAAATTGGTCAACCGTCATATCATGATCCACGAATGCCTGGTCCAAGACCTTCATCAAAGCTTCTCTATGGGCACCAGAATCTCTCAGTAAAGCAAGCAAAGAAATCTTGGAAGGAGTTTGCAATAGTTGGTCCACAATCTTATATTCACTTCTCTTGATGAGCTTCAGAATCTCATCATCATCGGGATGTGGGATAGGTTCATTGGATCGGCCTATCTCAACCCTTGGTTCAACATTTCTCGCTGGAATTTCTGCCGGTATGGGCCTCCTGACTTGAACTTCTGGTCTCTTCAAAGGTATTGCTGCAAAGACACGTCCGCTTCTCGTAACTCTACTCACATCAGCGATGTTAACAAAAGACGACCTTGTTGGTATAGGGACTTCTACCCCCATTCTCAATCATTGTGGCATTATATTTATACGGTATAGCTTGGTCTGAGTTGTAAGGCACAGGACCAGGTGGATAAATGATCAAAGGAGCAACAGGTGCAGTCTGACTGTCGTAAACGATCTCTACTGGTTCAGGCAAGTTGAATTGCGGTATTATAACATTCACTTCATCCGCCGGATCTCTGTCATGTGTAATAGTGATAACCCTCTGGTCTAACAATTTTTGAATATCCTCCTTCACAATAGGGCAATCAATCTCTCTTGAACAAAATTCATAAACATCATAATCATGCTGGTGCCTAAAAAAGGCAAGTCTTCTTAAGCTCTGATGTAACCTGATCAACGAATCTCTTATGTGTTCAACTTGAAAAACTCGAAACTTTCCTGGACAACCTTCCACCATATTCACTGATGCTGCCCCATGTCGAGGCAAAGGATTATCTCTAACATTTGGGTTAACATCCTTGAAAGACAAGATACCATTCTTAATCAACCTCTGCACGTCCGCCTTTAAAGCAAAACAATTTTCAATGTTGTACCCCGGCGACCCTTGATGATATTCACAAAACTGATCTGCCTTGTACCATGGAGAAGTACTATTTGGTGCGACAGGAGGAGGCTTCGTCGTTATGAGGTTTTTTCTGATCAAGGCGAGGAACAACTCAGTATAAGTCATGGGAATGGCATCGAATTGCGGTTTCCTTGGTGAACGGTTCTGGTTGTTGAATTGATAAGCCTGTTGTCGAGGCTGCTGCTGAAATGGCCGTTTCTGAGTTGGTGGGGTTTGATGAGTTGGGGTCACCAACATTGGGCGGACAGCCGGAGTGACTGCCGCAACGTGTGAGTAACCTCTCCTCGGTCTCCCTGGGAAGATCACGCTGAAATCCTGCTCTTTTCTTTTTGGGAAAACACTTCCAAACTTCCTGGTAATGCTAGACGGACTTCCTTCTTTAACCAAACGTCCTTCACGAATCCCTTCCTCCAACCGCATGCCCATACTTACCATTTCGGTGAAGTCACTGGGTGCGCTGACAATCATTCTTTCATAGTAAAAGGAACCTAAAGTCTTCAAGAATATCTTTGTCATCTCTTTCTCCTCAAGAGGAGGATAGATTTGAGCAGTAATTTCGCGCCACCTCTGGGCGTATTCCTTAAAGGACTCTCTGTCTCTCTGGGACATCGCCCGGAGTTGATCCCTGTCTGGCGCCATGTCGACGTTGTACTTATACTGGTGAACAAAAGCTTCACTAAGATCGTTGAAGTTGCGGATCCGAGTGTTGTCCAAACCTATATACCACTTTAAAGCGGCACCAGTCAAACTGTCTTGAAAATAGTGAATTAACAAGTCATGATCATCCGAATATGTAGACATCTTTCTCACGTACATAGTCAAATGACTCCGAGGACACGAATCACCCTTATACCTCTCAAAGTCTGGCACTTTGAATTTTGCTGGAATCTTGACATTCGGAACTAAACACATGTCATGAGTGTTTTTTCCAAACAAATCCTTCCCCTTTAACGCTCTGAGCTCCCTCTGCATTTCTTGGAACTGGTCTTGAAATTCTTCCGTTCTATCAAAAAGACCCAGATTTTCAGCAGGCTCGGCAGGATAAGTAGGTTCATTCAAGTATGGCATAGAGTGAACCACATGAGAGACAGTTGTCATCACTGGTTGTAGGAAGGGTGCCACAGACGGGATTATCGGCGGCATAACGGTTGTCTCTGGTTGAGGAAAAGACATAGTAGGTTGAACCAAAGGCTGCATGACAGGCTGATACCCTTATGGCACAAAGTTAAAAGGCATTCCCCACGGAAAACCTTTTGGCATCTGATGTTGAAGCGGAGAGTTGACTTGAGTCACAGATGTAGGAACGGTGACAGTCTCGGAAACCACAGTAGTTGAAGTCTGAATCTCAGCAGCTGTAGTCGATGGCTGATTCTGAGCAGCCATCAAACTTTCCACTAGCGCAGTTAACTTTTCCATCCCGACACGAAGGGTAGCGACCTCCTCACGAAGCTCGTGGTTTTCCTATTCCAGATCTTCCATCTTCCTCTGACGATTGGCTCGGGTATCGTATCGATGAGACAGCTTGACAATCTATCGGAGTGGAAAAAGAAATAAGGATAAGACTCTAGAAAACATGTGAAGTGGAATGTTGGATGATGCATGATATGTGATGCAAATGATAATTCATTTTGATAGTTTTTCAAGGAACTTCAATAATTTTGCACACATCAATGGTAAAGGAATTTGGAACAACAAAAAAAACTCACTTCATTAATCAAAAGCGGTAAATTACAACTTACAACCTTGGAACAACAAAACAATAAATTACAACTTTGGGATAACAACCCAATAATAAAGCAATAAACTACAACTTTGGGACATGAAGCCCATAATAAAGCAGTAAATTACAACTTTGGAACATGAAGCCCATAATAAAAGCAGTAAATTACAACTTCGGAACATGAAGCCCTTTTACAGAGTTTTTCAAAATGACATCAGTAAAATAAAACTAAGAACTAAAGATCACTCAGAATCATCAGATGGGGGACCAAATGCCAACTGTAACTGGAGTTTCCTGATCTTCTCTTCATAAAAGTATTCCATCTCTTTCTTCTCAGCTACCAGTCGATCAATGATTTCCTTTTGTAGATTAGGAACGAGAGCAACGCTTACCGAACCTTCCTTCTTTCTCTTCCTTTCACTAGCATATTTCTTCAGTAAAGCATCCTTTTGACGAAGCTTCTCATCATGATCAATGAACCATCCGTCTTGAATAAATAGCAAATCCTCCTTTTCCTTTAGTTGTCGAGCCAGGACCCGATTCTCATATTCAGACATATTATACTTTTCTTTCCAAGCGTCTCTCTCGGACTTCATCCTAGCCAAATTTCCTTGGTATTCTCCCATATTCTCGATAGGGATATCAACAGATGATGATGCAACAATAGGGAATAAAGGTTTCTCAAGTTTATAGGGCATCTTGAGAGCACAAGCCCTAGCACGGACCCATTGTAGGTAAGGCTCCAAAGAAACGGCACCCCTATGTCCTAACATGTCTCTCCCTTTCCTATGGATGTGGCGCCAAGTTCCTTCGATCTCCCTCTTAGCTGCCTGGTGATCTTGTCCTTCTTGTAGAAAGAAACCACTCACATGGATGTTGTTTGGCTTGTCCCTCATCGGGTATCCAAACTGACGGTGCGCGAGAACATGATTATAGTTAATTCCTCCTTTCGTACCAAAAAGGGGCACGTTAGGAAAAGCACCACAGCTATCGATGATCTTCACATCATAGTAAGCTCGATTATACCAATCAATGTCGAAATGAGTGAGAGCCATAATTTTTGGCGCCCATCGCGGCTCCTTCTCGAGATCCCAGAAAACATCAGACCTGGGTAGATGAGAAACATACCACTGATACAGCAACGGTGCACAACAAATAATCATCCCTCCTTGATAAGAGTTTCGAAGATGGATGGAGTAGTAGGTATCTCCTAGGAGCGTAGGGACCGGATTTCCAATCAAGAAAATTCGGATGGCGTTGATATCCACAAACTTATCAACGTTAGGGAACAAGAATAGACCATAAGCGAGTAAAGCAAAGACGTCTTCAAAGGCAATAGTATCTTTTATCTCAGTGAAATGTCGAGCTTTCCTCAACAAAAACTGCGCAGACAAGCCTCGGATTCCTCCCTTTGTAGTCATGTTCTCCTCTATCTCTGACTTCTTCAAGTGGGTGATGGTCGCTATCTCATGAGATTTTGGTTCCTCTTCCAAACCAGAAAAAGGAACACAGTCGGTGATCGGCAAACCGAGTATGTAGGAGTACTCTTCTAAGGTGGGCATTAACTGGTAATCCGGAAAGGTGAAACATCGATACAAAGGATCGTAAAATTGGACCAACGTACCAAGGATGCCTTCCTTCATCTTGTGCTTCATGAGAGGTATAATGGACCCATACTTTTTCTGAAAATCCGTCGGGTTCTTGATCTTAGGAATTAAACTCTTCAGTTCTTCAATCTCGGGCTCCTTAAAACTAAAACTTCGAGTGTTTCTCCTTCCAAATTCCATAATAATAGTACCTGAGATGTCTGCAAAAATCATTCTTAAGTTCCTTGAAAAACAAGTTTTTACAAAAAATGTTGATGAATGCATGGATGAATGATAATGCAACAGTTACACAAAAGTTCACAAATATGGGGTTCAAAGGTTCAACGTTTCGAGCATGGAGTCAAAGGTAAATCCCACCCCAAGGTATGTACTACGGTTTAATCACACCTGTAAGACAAGGTTTAAGAGTTCCCAGAGTCTACATTCCTCCTTCGGATATTACCAACGTCTTGATTACTCAATAATTAGCAATATTCTCAAGAGAAACTCATCCGAGCGTAGCATCACGTAACAACTACTTCCGAATTACTCCGTTATAGTCTCCGCGCTACACCTAAAAGGCCAAGATGGGTCAGGGTTCTACGGTTCTCAATTTCTCTGGCTCCTAGGTCAAAAATAATAATGTCTTCCCGATTACTCGGTAAACAAATATTATGTTCAAAAGGGCCTTCCATTGAGTGGGGGATCTCATGCCTCCTTCTTCGGGATTACTCCCTCAAAGTTAACATGACTATACCGTCCGTCCTATTCTTAAGTGTAACTTAATCCGGGTATAGGATTCGTCCTTTGCAAAAAACCCAAACAACCCCAATTTAAACACATAATCAAACAAAACAAATAATAATAAAACAGATAAAACAAACTAGGCTTAACCCACTTAGGGATGGACCAGCAAGAGGTCAATCTGTCCCCAGCAGAGTCGCCAATTCTGTAGCGATAAAAAATGTAGCGGGGTAAATCGGAGATCGAATTATTAATTAATTCGTCTCACAAAAGCAAGAGTCGCCACCGCGCTTTATTATTTCCAAGGGAAAAGGGAAAAGAGCGAAATAAAACCCTAAAGTATGCAATGTAAAATAATACTTTTAAAAGTAATGAAAATACAAGGCGTTTTTGAAGAGAGGTCTATGGTTCGGGGGTTGGTTATACAATGGAAAGGTATTAGCACCCAATGCATCTATAGTATCCTATAGGAACCTTTTGAAATATCTGTTTATTGGAATTTGTTTGTTTGACTAAAAATAAATTGTTTTGGCCAAAGAGGGGTACAGACGGGTTTTTGAAGATACGACAACCTAATGTCGAAGTTTTGACTTAAAAGGTATGAGCTTTGAAAAATTGAATATTTGGGAAGGTTATCTTAAGTTTTAATGAAATGAAGGTATTCGCGTGATTTGGATTTGAGGACATGAAGTCAACAAATTTAATCATTTTTTCTCTTGGATTTAGACGTAAACAGAATAACCAAGTAAAGACTGAATAATCAAACAGAAAATTAGATAGATAATGATTAAGTAGCTAAATGATATATAACCACAACAATGATTAAATAACAGACTAACTGGTGTGAACATGCATTTTTATATTTTTGTTTAATATGTACAAAGCAAGAGAATTTAATTAAAGAAAAGAAAATGTTTTTAAATTTTTCTATTTTTATGTATTTTTTAGTATTAATATGCAAATAATAAAATATACTAATGTCTTATACTAACTCAAGTTTTTTAACTAATCTTTTTATACATAAAGTCTTAATTAATATATAAAAAAGTAAATTTTGTGTATAAACAAAATTAAATTAAAGATAGTTTTAAGCTTTTAATTATATTATGTATTATTGTATTATATACAAATTAATTTTAAGAAAAGAGAAATATTTAACTTAAAAAATTTGTTTTTATGTATTACTATTTCTATATACAAAAACTTTTTTAGTTAAAAGAAAATGCAAACTAAAAAAAAACTATTTTTTGTATCCTTTTATAAATACTCTAAATTAATTTTACATCAAAAATAGGAAGAGTTTTAAAAGGGGTTAAGTTTAAATAAGAAAAAAAAATGCTATGGGCAAAGGAAGAGGGGCCAAGGGGGCTAAACGGCCTAATCAGAATGGATATGGGGGGTGCGAATTGGGAAAACGCCTGGGCTTAGGGGGCAAATGAACGGGTTTGTGGCCCAATGCTTCAATAAGTTTTGTTTTAGGGTTAAATGAATATTGTTCATTTGGGTTATCTTAGGGTTTACAGCGCCGTTCTTCGTTCATCACTTCGTCTTCTTCGTTCGTCACATGCCTCCGCCTCTGAGTTTCCCTTGCCCATGGCCACCGGCGTCCTCAAACTTCCTCTTCCCTCCAAATAATCTCTAGGGCGACAGATTCAAGGTAATAAACTTCGTTTTAATCTCATTAAGGTTTTGTTATTTTCATGTTATGATTTCGCCCCTTATTGATTTTGATTTCATATTATTATGGTTAATTGAGGTGCGTGAAAGAAAGAGAGGGAGAGATATTACCTTTGGAGACGGAGGAGGAAAGGGTTGAGAAAAGCTGTGGCGGCCAAGACGGTGAGGGACGGTGCTGAGTTAGCTTTGCTTGGAGACCCTGGTTTGTGTTTCTTTGGCCCTTAGGTTTGATGATGATTTGACCTGAGAACCTTTTGTTGATACCACTTTTCTTCTTCTGATTATCTTGATGCCTCGCTTTTGTTTGCTTTGTATACTTCTTTATCTCCTCTTCCTCTGTTGACCCTAGTTGCCTTGTGTTTGGTTGCCTTCTGTATGCTTGGCTTATGTTCGATATTTGCTTGTTGGTATTGAGTTGCCTTGCTTCTGTTTACCCAGTGATGAAGATTTTTCTGAGGGCTTGTAGCCTTTGAATGCCTGCTTAGTTGCCTTTGTTATCTCCTCTTCCTCTTGGTTGCCTTCTGTATGCTTGGCTTATGTTCGATATTTGCTTGTTGGTATTGAGTTGCCTTGCTTCTGTTTGCCCAGTGATGAATATTTTTCTGAGGGCTTGTGTGGGTTTGGAATTTGGTTTTGGTGAGGAACTGACAGTTTGGTGCTTAAGGCTTTAGTTGACAGGTTATGTATTTGGATAATTTTCTGGTTAGGCTATGATGCTGTTTGGGATATGGCTTTCAGCAGGTTGAAGGCTTGACATGGTTAAGGTTTTTGGCTTTGTGTTACAGGTTATGGTTTTAGGGCGTTGGACAGCAGGTTGTATGTTGTTTTGAATGCAGGTTCTTGAGGTTTTTGTACTTTGAGAATAGGCTTGTGGTATTTTGTTTTTACAGGTTCTCGTTTAAGGCTTCCAACAGGTTTTTGAACTCTTGCCCTTTTTTGAAAGGTTTTGTGTTGTTACAATATCCGTTTGCTGGCCTGCCTTTGGATGGTTCAGGTTTTCGTTGTTTTGTCAATTTTCTTTGATACTTCTGCCCTTCTACTGTTTCATTCAGTTTGTTTTGTATCTTTTTCTATGCCTATTTTTTTACTGTGTTACTGCAGTTTTGTTTTCTATATCTTTTCTGCCTAAAGTCAAAACCTGTAAACCCAATTCTTTTCTCTCTTCTCTCTCCATAGTACAGCTTAAACATTAAAATAATGTTATGTACTTTAGTTCTGAAAAAGCAAAAAGGCTGGGAAATGATGAAACTGGAAATATTTGGCTTGCATATATGGTTTTAATCTGCATATTTCCTTCTTTAGCTTTCCTGCATCTGTTACAGTATAGAGGAGCCTTTGTATTTTGACCTCCTCCCATATTTTGGACAGTTTATGTTGGACTTTGTTTTGACAATTTAAAACTTTACACATGCTGTTGGTTTTGAAATATGCAGTTGATTTTGAACTATGCAGTTGATTTTGACAAAAATGAATTTGTGCATTTCAAATACTTGTGCATTCATATTTATCAATAATATTCATCCCTTTTTTGTGAACCGGGAGAAATCCCGTGATTTGCAAAGAGGGTAAAACTGATTCCGGCCGTTTGCTTTTAATGATGAACTCTAAATTAATTGTCTGCTTTTAATTAAATATCTATTTCTGATTTTTTTTCTTCTTTAATTATTCTTTGCAGATAAAATCAAAGGTGCATCAAAGGAGTATTGGATAGAAGATGAAGATTTAGCACTTAGAAAAATTAGGATAGTTTTTTTTATTTCACTTTAAACATTTGTACAATTATCATTGTAAATACTTTGTAAATAAATACGGTATTTAAACAACAATTGTAACAATTAGAATAAAGATGAATAAAACTCTACTATTTTACCGGTTAATTCTTTTCTCCTTTCCAATTATTTACTTTATTATTTATAATTATTTAAATTATAATAATTGAAAATAAATTCCAACTATTTAAACTCAGAATAATAAATAATTAAATAAACATTGTTTTAGCATTGATCAATTAATAAACTTTTTTTTCAATTATTTACTTTATTATTTATAATTCTTTAAATTATAATAACTGAAAATGAATTCCAACTATTTAAACTCAGAATAATAAATAATTAAATAAACATTGTTTTCAAAAATAATCAGCTCTTGACTTCTAAAGAAAAGTTGTAGTTGTCAAGGAGAATCATAGGTAAAATAACAACTAAAATTGTCGAAATTTGAAAAAGTTATGAATTTTTAAAATCTGCTTTAAAAAATTGATAAAATAGGTCAAATCGCTTGTGAACGCTTGCAATGTAATGATGCAGATGGGAGCGCTGTGTGAATCTCATCAAACTTTGATGCGTTACCAACTTCTAGTCTTTCCATACGCTCAAGGATTTCAGTCTGAAACAGCCTCATCTCCTCTGTATTGCGCTTGATATCATCTTGCATCTCTTTGTATTGTGGAGCGGCCATGGTTGATGAAAGCACCAATGAAACAGTACTGACAGTATAGTAAAAAAATGAGGAAGAGAAAATAACTTTCTAATTGAACTTTTAGCAAATAGTCGGCGTACAAGGACCCAGATGTGAAAAGAGAATTTGAGGGAGAAGAATAACAATCCTACAAATCACATAACATAAATTATTCCCCTAGTACACTATATGTAGCTGGCATCATGGTTTCACAAATTCCTTCCACATGCTGTGCGGTTTTCTCACTCTCTCTCCTCTGCACGGTAACCTCCCACCACTAGTGATAGAATCATTCTTTTCTTCCACGTTTTGTGGGTCCTCTAACACATTTGTTGACTCATCTGCTGTTTCTAGAAGGCTCCTATCGTTTGGTCTCATTACAATACCATCCCCATTAAACACAACCTTGTCCTCAAGGTTGTAGGAAGGAAACTTCTTCTGCAAGTCATCAACGTCTTCCCACGTTGCTTCAGATGCTGTATGTTGATTCCACTGGACTAGAACCTGATGAATTTCCTGATTACCTTTGACTATGGTACGAGCTTGTAATACCTCCCTGGGTTGTATGATGGGTCCATTTTCAGACATGGTGAGTGGTAAAGGCATGTATTGATTTTGAGGCACACCTTTGAATGGTTTTAGCTGAGATATGTGAAAAACAGGATGGATTTTGGCATGTTCAGGTAGCTTGAGCTTATAGGAAACTTCTCCTACTCGTGCTATGATCTCAAATGGTCCAAAGTATCT
Source organism: Vicia faba (assembly GCA_948472305.1). Lineage (NCBI taxonomy): Eukaryota > Viridiplantae > Streptophyta > Magnoliopsida > Fabales > Fabaceae > Vicia > Vicia faba. Next base: position 165,769,322 of record OX451735.1, read on the forward strand.
CATTCTCAACTTCTGATTCTTTCTCAATGCAACAGATTGTTGCCTATATGGCTGGAGTTTCACCAAGACTAATTCACCTACCTGTAAGGTCACATCTAGTCTATGTTTATCAGCTTGTTTTTTCATATATTGCTGAGCTCTCTCTAATTGAACTTTCAACTGATGCAGCAATCTATCCCTCTCCATCAACTCCTCTTGAAGTGTTGGAGGGTCATTAGCATATGGTTCGTATCTTGTCAGAGTTGGTGGATCTCTCCCATATAGAGCCTTGAATGGAGTCATTCCAATGCTAGTTTGTAAAGCTGAATTGTACCAAAATTCAGCCCATGATAAAGCTTTAAACCAAGACTTAGGATTGTGGAAAGTGAAGCACCTAAGGAACAACTCTAACCCTTTGTTAAGAACTTCAGACTGGCCATCCGATTGAGGATGATAAGCAGAAGTCATTGCTAATGTAGTTCCCTGTAGCTTGAATAGATGTTGCCAAAAAGAGCTTGTGAACACCTTATCTCTATCAGAAACGATGGATTTCGGCATGCCATGTAATTTCACCACATTCTGCATGAAGATTTCAGCAACAGATCTACTAGAGTAGTCACTTTTCATTGGTAAGAAATGAGCATACTTTGTCAGTCTATCAATGACTACCAATATAGTAGTATAGCCAAAAGACATCGGTAAACCCATAATAAAGTCCATGGCTACATCCTCCCAAACTTGTGATGGTATAGGTAATGGCTGTAATAATCCAGCAGGCAAGGTATTGGCTGTTTTAGCTTGTTGACACACCGTGCAATTTTGTACATATTGGGATACATCTTTCTTCATGGCAGGCCAATAGAATTGAGCCTTAATTCTGGCCATAGATCTAGTAACTCCAGCATGACCACCTATTGGAGATGAGTGGAATTCATTTAAGACTTGCTGAACCAACTCTTTATGTTGAGGGATGACAATTCTATTCTTCCAATATAGTAAGCCTTCTTTGAAAGTGTAATGTAAATAAGCATTTCCCTGCTTTATGCATTTATCTATGACCTCTTTCCATTGGCTATCTGCTTTCAACCCTTCTTTAATTGCTTGAATAAATTGACACTGTGGCTCGGACCATGATAGTGCCATTAATCTAGACAAGGCATCTGCTGCAATATTTTCTTTGCCGGGCTTGTACTCTATGGTAAAATCATACCCCAAGAATTTATGTAACCATTGTTGTTGCTCTGGTGTCTGTAGAGACTGGTCCATTAAACTCCTCAAGCTCTTTTGATCGGTACGAATGATGAATCTATGTCCGAGCAAATAGTGCCTGAACTTAGCTATTGCTTCAGATATAGCTAACATTTCCCTAAAGTAAGCCGATTTCTTTTGATTTCTAGGGACTATTTTCTTTGAAAAGTAAGCAATAGGGTGACCATCTTGATGCAACACTGCACCCACCCCTACACCAGAAGCATCTGTTTCTAAAATAAAGGGCTTTTGAAAATTTGGCAAGGCCAACACAGGAGCAGAAATCATGACAGTTTTCAATTGATTAAAAGCTGTCTCAGCTTGTTCATTCCACACATAACTTTCTTTTTTTAGTAAATCAGTCAAAGGAGCGGCAATCTTAGCATAAGATTTTATAAATCTCCTATAGTAGCCCGTGAGACCTAAGAACCCTCTTAATTGCTTCATATTTTTAGGTAAGGGCCAATCTTGAACAACTTGTATTTTGTCCTTGTCCATGGAAACACCCTGTCCAGTTACCACATGTCCAAGGTACTCAATCTCTGAGACCCCAAAGGAACACTTAGACAGTTTGACAAACATTGTATTGGCTTGCAGTATGCCTAATACATTATCTAAATGATTCAAATGCTCCTGCCATGTCGGGCTATAGACTAGTATGTCAAGCGCTGTGTGAATCTCATCAAACTTTGATGTGTTACCAACTTCTAGTCTTTCCATACGCTCAAGGATTTCAGTCTGAAACAGTCTCATCTCCTCTGTATTGCGCTTGATATCATCTTGCATCTCTTTGTATTGTGGAGCGACCATGGTTGATGAAAGCACCAATGAAACAGTACTGACAGTATAGTAAAAAAATGAGGAAGAGAAAATAACTTTCTAATTGAACTTTTAGCAAATAGTCGGCGTACAAGGACCCAGATGTGAAAAGAGAATTTGAGGGAGAAGAATAACAATCCTACAAATCACATAACAGAAATTATTCCCCTAGTACACTATATGTAGCTGGCATCATGGTTTCACAAATTCCTTCCACATGCTGTGCGGTTTTCTCGCTCTCTCTCCTCTGCGCGGTAACCTCCCACCACTAGTGATAGAATCATTCTTTTCTTCCACGTTTTGTGGGTCCTCTAACACATTTGTTGACTCATCTGCTGTTTCTAGAAGGCTCCTATCGTTTGGTCTCATTACAATTATATACTGAAATTTTAAATTAATACATAGGAAAACTTTATTACCCGCACGTGGTGCAGTGTCTTCTCTTTTTATAGAGTGTCTTGTCTTCGGTCTTAATAATACTATGGGAAGACTTTATTACATGCAACAACCGACATTAAAATTTGAATTATGTATAATTTTGATTTAAAAAATTGCAAAGATCTATATTTTTCTCTCTAAGTAATTATTATATTTTTATCAATTTTTTTAGTAATTATGTAATAGTTCAATACTAAAGAAATTGAAACTAAGTTAGTAAAATTATCCATATACGAGTAATATTTACACGGGCAACTAAGTTAAAATGTATTCTATTCTAAAATCAGAACACTTTTCTATTTAAATTTTAAAGAGTATACTTGAAATTATATTTTCTACTATAAAAGAATTTTCACATTTAGAATTTTTTTTTTTTAATAAATCATTAAATAATTTTATTGTAATTATATTATAAATTTGTATTGCAAAAACTTTATTTAATATGTTTTATTATTATCTTAAATATTTATGAAAAAGATAGATAAGTTTATCAATTTACTCTGATTAAAAATATCAATTTTGAAATTTCAAAGTAAATTATCGTAGCTCCAAATAATATTTAATGATGTTATTTTTATAAATGAAAATAAATTTATTATTGGTTCAAATAATTTTATAAATAATAATAATAATAATAATATTTATATATGGGAAAAAAGCATTATTAATTAAAATATTTTTATATATAAAAAAATTACAGACGACAGTTTATAATCTCTTTTAAAAATAACAAATATTATTGATTGATCAATTCTATTTTTTATTTCAGTTTTATTATATTTTAGAAACAATATGTATATCATAATTCGCACGAATATCATGTTAGTTGAGTTGAATTTTGTTAGTTATTTTTTTATGCTTGAATTACATGAGTCATAGTGAATAAGTTCAGCGACTTCATTATTTAAAAAACCACCACTATCTATTCACCCAAGCCAAACTAGTTTTCATTAATAAAAAAATGGATGAGTTATATTAGACTTTTTTTAGGAAAAATTTTTGGTGTATTTTTTAGATATAATTTATATATTTTTTTTCATCGGAGAAGGAGCGGTCTATATATTCATTATTAATTTTTCTTTTATTTGTTTGTTAATATTTTTGTGTGGTTAAGATTTAATTGAAAAAACTTTATATTGGAGACAATCCCCACTCTCTATATTCTGATGCAAAAAAAATATTGTACACAATTCTCTTTTTGTTTTATATTCAGTACAATTTAAATAATGAGTTACATTATGAGTATGAGGGACAATAAAAGAAGACAATAATTGAAATGTGTGATATGATTCATGTTACAAATGGGACACACTAATAGTAAATGTGAAACATGTCACTCAACTATTGTTCTGAGGCAAAATATCATTATCTTTAGTTAGTTTTATGGCAATATAGCAATAGTGTGGGGCTTCTGTCTGTTCTAACACTTCTAAATTTGGAAGAGAGATGAGGAAAAAAAAAAACATAGAGATGAAAAAGGAAAGAAATAATGTGGTAATCTTTTTAGGTGCCGTACGTGTCAGTACTGTGTCTGTTGCATTATTGGATGATATGTACCGTACAAGAACAGGTAGTAGGATGGGTCCATATATAGAGTAGTGCTCACTATTTTGACTTCTAAAATTGTATTTCTTTTTAATTTTTTTTGGCCTTTTATACATATAAATTTTTTTAATAATTATTATCACTTTTTATGCTATGATTTTTTTTATAATATCTTTAATTTTTAATTATTTTGATATACTTTTTTTCCCTTCATAATAAATAATTAAATATAATTTTGATAAAATTATAATCGTTATTATATTAACTTTGTAAATAACAATTAAAAAGAAACATTAATTTTTTCAAAAATAACAATTAAAAAGGAGTTGAGACAGTAACATCGGAATCAGTATGAAATTTGTTGGAAAAATAAAAAGTGAAACACGTAAATATTGATATTGATGTATGGATAAAGAATAATGATAAACATTTAAAGGGTTTTAAGCAAAAATTAATAATGTTGTACTCCCTTCGGTCTTATTTATAAATAAAAGTATTTTAAATTTTTTGGCCTTAAATATAAGTAAAATATTAACAAATTTAGATATATTTAATGTTTGTATTTTAAAATTATCCCTGCATTAATTATTTAATAGTGTTAGTGAATGATAATTTAATTGAAAATATGCTGATAATTATACTATCTCTCTTACATGAAATCAAAAAAATTAAATAAACACAATTGTTTTTTTAATAAACGTGAAATTTATCCTTTTTCTTATAAATCATGTCGAAATAGTACATTATAAAGAAGAGATTGCAAGATACATTCGAGAGCAATCTACAAAAGTGATTATAAAAGATTATAAGATGAATTAAAAAATAATTTAAATTTATAAGAATGTTCTATTTTACCAAAATGTTTTTAAATTTCTCCACCTCCCAAATCAACAAATTTAAGGTGTTTAGAAGTGTTTTCTAATTTTCTTAAATATTTTAGAAAAGTCTTTCAATTTATTAAAATAATAAATTTTAAGAATCTTCCAATTTGTTTCTCTAAATTTCTCTCTTTAGAAAATTTTCTAATACAACTAAAGAGATAGAAAATCATATTTATATTGGCTCAAAAATCGATAATCTGCCTCATGGACTTGAAATGTGCCATGTAATACCCTGATTTTTATTAAATTATTTTTATTAAGTAAATTGTGTGATGTGTGTATTTACATGTATGGATGAGTTGTATTATATGTTGTGATGTCCTGTTGAGGAGTAGTTATCTTAGAAATAAAGAAAATAAGATATTGAAGGTGTATGACCCAAAGTGTAGAGGAATAAGAGTGAAGGGAGATTATTATTAGAATATTAGAATAATAATATTAGTTATAATAATTTAATTATTATTTTAATTCTTATAAGGAGAAGGACATAAGTGTAATATGCTATTAAGGGTCTAAGGGTTAGATTAGTAAAACAAGGAAAAAGAGAAAGGATTTGGTCTAAGTGCAATCATAGAAACGAGAGAAGAGACAAAACACATTTGGGAAAAGAGGAACAAGGAAGAGGGAAAATGCTAGGGCTAAGAGAATCACCATTATTGAGAAGTAGAAGAATCTCAAGGAAACTCTAAGGTAAAGGTGTGGTTTTCTATTGGTTAGGGATTGCATGAAATATATATGGGTGGATAGTTGTTAATCTCTATGATTTTCATCTCTTTTGGCGTTCTCAGTACAATTGACGTGTCAACGTCAGTGTTTATAATTGATGTAATTGACATGTGAAATTGTGTGTTAAATTGTGATTTTAGTGTATTAAAATGCTATTGATAATGTATGTGGATGTGCACTAAAATTGGGTATCTAAATTATGTGTTGTGGGATGTTTGAGACTGATTGAATTATGAAAAGAATTGATTTTTGTAACAGGAAATAGCAAAAAAACTGCTTTTACACATGGTGTAACCGGTTACCAGTATGGGGGTATCCAGTTACCAAATAAAGAAACATAAGTGTGTGTTTTGTTTACAGGAGATGTAACCAGTTACCAGGATTTGGATAACCGGTTACCAAACACAGACAATGGCGTTGTTAGGCTGGTTACAGGGGTGTAACTAGTTACCGGTCTGAGGGTAACCAGTTACTACTGAGTATGGCAGAATCATTTTCAATACTTTAAAAATTTGTAACTTTTGTTTCGAGTATCCGATTAACGAATGGTTTGAATTGTTGGAAATCTAATTCAACATACTTTTTCTTTAAAAAAATTATAGCGCCAGAATTCCAACCATTTGATGCGTAGACACATGTTTTGTATGTGCCGAGCTGTATTGATTTTGTAGAATATTGTAAATGCAACATGAATGCATGATATATCTGTGGATTGTTATTGCTGCATATTTTATAGGTGGATGTTGTGTGTTGGACCATAGTGACGAAGTGCACCGGCCATGGCGAAGGTCGATGTGCATATTGTTATTGATTGTATGAGTTATACATATGTCACACATACATTTTGTATAAATGTGGAATTATCGTGTGTCCGACGGGGTGTGAGTGATATATCCAAATTCTATTTGGGAATCATATGATCGTATTCCCAATGGGGTGTGAGCAATGGAGATCGGTCGTGTTCCCAATAAGGTGTGAGCGATGAAGAGTGGAATGATCATGTGCTCGACGGGGTGCGAGTGATGTATCTGAATTTCGAAGGGAATTGATTTGGTGGGTTCTTATGAGCCAATGGTACCACATGAATTGAGTCGTATATGATATCTCATTACATTGCATAATATGCCATGTTGCATTGTTGATTGGTTGTTGTGAATTGTGTGATTATTTGTTCATGTGTTGAATTGTGTGGTGCAGATTGATGACCGGGTGAATGTTTAATAATTATGTGCTTAAATATATTTATGCATTATTTATGTGATTGAGAATCTCACCCTTATGTTAGAATAATGCTTTATACGACATCATGAAGATGCTTATGAATAGTTCAGAATCGAAGTGAGTGGAGACAAAGTCTTCCTTTTATTTTGTTAGAGTTGACGTCTGCTCTGATGTGTAACACTGGAGAACGACACAATATGTTTTTGGTTATGTTTGTGAGAGATTATGTGTAATCTCTAATGATGTTATGACTTTGGATATTTTTTTTAGAAACATGATTATGTTTTAAATGTTGATAATGGTTATATGTCGAATTGTTTCTGCTGTTTAAATTGAAAGTTGAAGTTTAATACTTGCATGGTTGTTATAATTATAATTGTTATAATTTCCAAAAAGTTATGTGTTACACGTCAACTGTATGAGAAATATTTTGTTGAGATCGTAATATCCTAAATACATGTATTTTGTTTTACTCTGATAATTACATGATAATACGTGGAGAATATTTAAGGTGTTACATTATTGGTATCAAAGCAGGTCGGTCCGTCCGACCAAGTTGTTGAGTTTTCAGTGTGTGATAGTGGAATACTGTCGAGTTTGTTTCTACTAACCATTATTGATGTTATTGGTGTGAAAAATAAGATGTATGGAAGAAACGATGTCCCACTTATTGTTGCTTTATAGGGTGTTGCTCAGGTTGTGCAACATCAGCCTAATGTTGGTGGGAATGGTGAATATCGCATCTTAGAAATATTTCAGAGGAATAATCCACCTATGTTCAAGGGTAGGTATGATTCTGATGGAGATGCACGCTTGGCTCAAAGATATTGAAAGTATCTTTAGGGTCATGGACTGTTCGGAGACATAAAAGGTGTCGTTTGGTATGCATATGCTAGCAGAAGAGGCTGATGACTGGTGGGTTAGCACCCGTCAGAGGCTGGAAGGTGTAGGTGAGGTTATTACTCGGGCTGTGTTCAGTAGGGAGTTTCTAAGGAAGTATTTTTCGGAGGATGTTCGTGGAAATAAAGAAATTGAGTTCTTGTAATTGAAACAAGGATATTCGTCTGTGACTGAGTATGCTGCTAAGTTCGTGGAACTGACAAAGTTTTATCCTCATTACAGTGAGGCAACTACTGAATTCTCCAAGTCTATCAATTTCGAGAATGGGTACGTCTGGAGATCAAGCGGGCTATAAGGTATCAGCAGATTCGTAAGTTTCCAGAATTGTTGAATAGCTATAGAATCTTCGAGGAAGATAGAAAAGTTCATTTGGATCACTATAAGAGTCTTAGTGAGACGAGAGGGAAACATCATCAGAACCGTGGAAAGCCTTACATTACTCCAACTGAAAAGGATAAGCAGAGAGCTCCTGATGGTAAGAGGCCAAGTGGGGGAGGTGCTTCTATTCCTTTTAAGTGTTATAGGTGTGGCGAAACGGGTCGTCGCACTAGAGAATGTACTGGTGACGAGAAGAAGTGTTTCCAATGTGGTAAGAAAGGACACATGACTGCTGATTAAAGAAATAAGGCAGTGACTTGTTATAATTGCGGCGAGACAGGACATATTAGTACTAATTGTCAGAAACCAAAGCAAGCTCGAGGAAAAGTGTTTGCTCTGACAGAGACTCAGACTTCCAGTGCTGACTGGTTGATTAGAGGTACATGTTTCTTTAATAGTATTCCCTTAATTACTATTATTGGTATTGGTGCTACACATTATTTTACTGCCGCTGATTGTGTGAAAAGATTGAGTCTTGTATTGTCGTATATGAGCAGAGGAATGGTTATCGATGTTTCAATGAAAGGATCAGTGACTACTTCTAGAGTTTGTTTGAATTGTTCTCTATCGATTTAAGATAGGGATTTCTGTGTTAACCTTATTTGTTTGCCACTAAAGGACTTGGATATTATCTCGGGAATGGACTGGTTGGAGACCAAACATGTTCATATCGATTGTTACAATAAATATGTGCGGTTTCTTACTCCTAGTGATGAGGAAGAGACCAAATTCTTGTCAAACTGAAAGAATTTTCGAAGAATGAAGCTTGGATGTTTGCTTTATTTGCATATTTGTCTGTTGAAAGCCAAGTGGTAATTGATGAGTTGTCGGTGGTGTGTGAGTTTCCAGACGTGTTTCCTGATGAGATTACAGACGTGCCTCCAGAAAGAGAAGTCAAGTTCTCCATTGATCTTGTACCGGGTACCAGACCTATTTCTATGACACTGTACATGATGTCGGTGTTGGAATTATCAGAATTGAAAAAGCAATTAAAAGATCTATTGGAAAAGAAGTTTGTGAGACTGAGTGTGTCACCTTAGGGAGTTCCAGTACTATTAGTAAAGAAGAAAGATGGTAGCATGAGGTTGTAAGTGGATTACCAACAGTTGAACAAAGTGATGATCAAGAACAAGTATCCATTGCCAAGAATATATGATTTGACGGATCAATTGGTAGGTGCTCGTATTTTCAACAAAATTGACTTGAGGTTGGGTTACTGTGGTCGGTGGGAATGAGAACTGACTGTTTTGGAATGCTGGTTCGCGTTTGCGTTTGTTTTTGCAAAATGTCGCGGTAAGCAAGAGTCGCCACCGCCTTTTATTTTATCCAACAAGGAAAGGACAAAAGCACAGAAAAATTCCTTTTCGAGATGTTTCTCGGGTTTGGGAGGTAGATTATAGAAAGGGAAGGTGTTAGCACCCTTTCTATCCGTGGTTATCCACGGGCTCTTAGGTACTTGCTCACTATGTTTTCAAAAGTTTGCTTTTCTTTGTGTTTGTGGGTTTTGAAAAGAGTTTTGTTTTTTGAAGAGAGTGTAAGTGCGAAAAGTTTTGTTTTGTTTTAAGAGGAGCAAGTACTTAAGAACATCTACCTACTCAAAAAGGAATTAAACTGTGCAAATGTCGTTTAGACAGTGCCATCCCACTATTGAGGAGTAGGTAGCACCGTCGTTGGAGTTTTCGGGTCAATTCGATTTAAGGGACGTGTGGTCACTAAAGCAACGTTAGGACGCCTTAGCGGTAATCCTAATGTCTTAGATCATTTTTCCGAGGCAACCGTTTCGAGGCAACTTATGATCTTTGGACAAAAGGACGACCTCTAAAACTTCCTATACTCAATGACCACGTTCGAGGAAACCAAGTGAGGTGTACCCTAAGAGTGGCATGTGCGAGTGTGTCAATTTTCAGTTTATATTATCTTTACATGTCATGGTGAGCTACTGTTGATTTTAAGTTAAGATAAATCTTGTCATGCAATCCTAGTTAGCATACATCTAAACAGTTAATATATGTATAGGAATTTAAAGTGCGGGAATTGTAAATCCTACGCTATTACAAGGCTTCGGGGAGGGGATTATTTACATGTCCAAAATTGGGGGAATAAAGCAGTAAAGTATAAAAGTCTTAGTTAAGCTATTACAAACCAGTAGGCAGTTACAACAAAATAAACGCGCGCGAATCTGAAAATAACCTCTAAAAATCCTAAGAATAAAATCTTTTTGTTGTTTTTTATATAAAAGAACATAAGGCCTAAGTCAATTAATTTTTTTAATTTTAAGAAAAATGTTAAAATAATTAATTAATTTATTTAAGAAATAAATATAGTTGGAAAAATAACTAGCCTAATGTTTTTGTGATTTTTTTTATTTTAATGTTAATTAAAAAGATAAAAAGATGTCAATGAAAACAAAAATAAAATACAAGGGGGATCCTTCGATCCAGGGAAAAAAAGGAGCTTAGAGCCAAGGAGAGAATGGAAGCTTCGATCTAAACAGGGTCATGGTTTTTTCGATTGGGCCAGGAAGTGGGCATGAACAACCTTCGATCCAGGGAAGGGGATTTCCCTTCGATCCTGGGAAAAACGCCTTCTTCGATCCAGGAGGACTATGGGAAGCTTCGATCCAGAGAAGGTGTCTCCTTCGATCTGGGATGCTATACCTGCAAAAGTATGTTAGCAAAATAAAACTCAGGGCCTAGTATCGAACCCCAGGCCCTTCGATCCTGCGTGCGCTGAGTCTTTTCAGGCTAAATCTGCAGCAAATGTTAGCAAACGAAGAACATGACCTTGGGCCAAACCCAAGCCCTTGAATTCTGTCTAGGATGGCAAATCGAATGGGATAGAAAATATGGAGGTGTTATGCAAAATGAAAAGTTTTGACAATTTACCCTCTCTTACCAGCAGATTGAATCTTCGATTTGGGTACTGGCTGGATGGGAGCACTTTCAATCTGAGGGCTTCTGGGTGTGGGCACCTTCGATCTGAAGGACTGCTTTGGCTTGGAAAATTCTGACAACCTTTGATGGATTCTGGGCAGCGTATCTCCAAATCTTCCCTGTTTCTTTTCTTTTCTCTATTTTTTCTGTGTTTTTTCGTCTCTGTTCTATAATTTTTGTAATGTTTTTGTTCCCCCCTGTTCTGTGTTTTTTTTCCGTGTTCTGCACTGCATGCTTGCCCCTGTATTTATAGGGGTGTGGGGGTCTAGTAACGGCAAGAGACAGCCAATTAAACAGGCCTTTAAAGCCATGAGACAAAAATCAGACATATTAAAATATTTCCTTTTTTGAAATATTCATGTCTCTTTGGAATCTAGAATGAACCTGGACACTTTTGACTTTCGAATGCCTTCAGGCCCTGCTCTTCGATTGGTCTTGGTTTGAACAGAATCACTCTGGTCGAATCAGCTCTTTAGGAACAGAAAAGGCAAGAATCTGGCCTTTAACTCAGGAATTAAATCCACAATCAGCATTTAATTATTTCTATATTTGCAATGGAAACATGCAATTTTCTCACGTTCAGTGTACCTGGACATGTTTTTTTTGGAGTGCCCTCTTGATGACCTCCTTCGAATGGCCCTTGTCCAAAGATCAATCGAAGGGTACTAATTAAAATTCCAATCGAAAGGCTTTGTTAACAGGTCAATCGAAAGGCTCCTTCAAAATACCAATCGAAGGGTCTTTCAGAATGCCAATTGAAGGCTTTGACGAAGTGCTTGTCCATAATGCCAATCGAAATGCTCCTTCAGAATACCAATCAAAGGGTCTTTCAGGATGCCAATCGAAGGCCTTGACATAATGCCAATCGAAGTGCTCCTTCAGAATACCAATTGAAGGGTCTTTCAGGATGCCAATCGAAGGCCTTGACATAATGCCAATCGAAGTGCTTGCCCATAATGCCAATCGAAGTGCTTGCCCATAATTCCAATCGAAAGGCTCCTTCAGAATACCAATCGAAGGGTCTTTCAGAATGCCAATCGAAAGGTACTTAAAGCACCACTCAAAAATTTTCTTTTTCCTTAGGCAAGGGTTTGTGATCAACCATGTAGGGGGGAGACTTTGGAAAACATGAGAGGGCAAATTTTGGGGTACAACAGTTGCCCCTGTTCAATTTTCTTAAACCTGAGGATATAGATTGGCTTTCGAGCCTTTCGTGATCCGAAGGTGGAAGATAATTGAACACTAGAGTGCCCAGAAATTTGCACTCGCATGGTGAAGTATCAACATTGTGATGTCGGGAATGGGCTTACAGATGCCATTTGGAGATTGTTGGTAGGAGGATGGGCTTATAGATGCCATCTGGAGATTGTTGGTAGGAGGATGGGCTTATAGATGCCATCTGGAGATTGTTGGTAGGAGGATGGGCTTATAGATGCCATCTGCAGGAGTGTCGATCGCATAAGAGATTCCTTAGCGAGAACTTGCCTACCTGTTGTTGTAGAAGATTCCGCTGGGGAAGTCTAACCTTGTTGAGATTTAGGAACCTGCCTGTACTTCAACTGAGAGAATGCTTCAGCTGAGTTTTAAGAACCTGTTTATAATTCAATTGGGGGGAAGCATCTTCATCAAGATCTAGGAACTGTCTCGTGCCCACCGGGAGTATACCGTTGAGGTTATAAAACTTGTCCACACTATGACGGAGGAGAACATCAAGATCTAGGAACTGACTCGTGCTCAATGGAGTATACCGTTGAGGTTATAGTACTCGTCCACACTATGACGTAGGGAAACATCTTCATCAAGATCTAGGAACTGTCTCGTGCCCACCGGGAGTATACCGCTGAGGTTATAAAACTTGTCCACACTATGACGAAGGAGAACCTCAAGATCTAGGAACTGACTCGTGCTCACCGGGAGTATACCGTTGAGGTTATAGAACTTGTCCTATCTGGTTCCAAGTATTAATATTCAATATCTTCATGTAGATAATTTTCCTGGCTTGTTACAGGTATTAATCTACAATCAGTCATCCACAAATAGTTTTCCTGGCTTACTACAGGTATTAAACTGGGACTTGAAAAGGTTGGTCGAGGAGATATCTGTCCTGGCTGGTTTCAGGTATTAATCTCTGACCTGAGAAAGAAAGTCTTCCTGGCTTGTTACAGGTATTAATCTTCAATCTCATCATGTAGATAGTTTTCCTGGCTGGTTTCAGGTATTAACCTACAATCAGTCGTCCACAGATATTTTTCCTGGCTTGCTACAGGTATTAAACTGGGACTTGAAAAGGTTGGTCAAGGAGATATCTGTCCTGGCTGGTTTCAGGTATTAATCTCTGACCTAAGAAAGAAAGGTCTTCCTGGCTTGTTACAGGTATTAATCTTCAATCTCTTCATGTAGATAATTTTCCTGGCTTGTTACAGGTATTAATCTACAATTAGTCGTCCACAGATATTTTTCCTGGCTTGCTATAGGTATTAAACTGGGACCTGAAAAGGTTGGTCGAGGAGATATCTGTCCTGGCTGGTTTCAGGTATTAATCTCTGACCTGAGAAAGAAAGTCTTACTGGCTTGTTACAGGTATTAATCTTCAATCTCATCATGTAGATAATTTTCCTGGCTTGCTACAGGTATTAATCTACAATCAGTCGTCCACAAATATTTTCCTGGCTTGCTACAGGTATTAAACTGGGACCTGAAAAGGTTGGTCGAGGAGATATCTGTCCTGGCTGGTTTCAGGTATTAATCTCTGACCTGAGAAAGAAAGGTCTTCCTGGCTTGTTACAGGTATTAATCTTCAATCTCTTCATGTAGATAATTTCCCTGGCTTGCTACAGGTATTAATCTACAATCTCTTCATGTAGATAATTTTCCTGGCTTGCTACAGGTATTAATCTACAATCAGTCGTCCACCGATATTTTCCTGGCTTGCTACAGGTATCAAACTGGGACTTTGAAAAGGTTGGTCGAGGAGATATCTGTCCTGGCTGGTTTCAGGTATTAAACTCTGACCTAAGAAAGAAAGTCTTCCTGGCTTGTTACAGGTATTAATCTTCAATCTCATCATGTAGATAATTTTCCTGGCTTGTTACAGGTATTAATCTATAATCAGTCGTCCATAAATATTTTCCTGGCTTGCTACAGGTATTAAACTGGGACCTGAAAAGGTTGATGGTAGCCATCTTTTGATTGACCTTTTCCTGAAAAAGGTAAACGTTAGTTGTATACACTTTATCATGTATGTAAATAGGAGGTATGAAATGTGAAATGTTTATGAATGTATTTTCGTCTGGGAAAATAAATCCTTGACAAATGTCGGGGAGTTTGTTAAATCCTGGACTGCTGTTGAAGAGTATGTGTGTCTTCAAACTTTGTTTAGAATGTTTCTGATGGGGATGACGAACGAAGATGGTTGTGAGAATAAACCTGTAGGAGAAAATAACTCCGTTGGGGGAATAAACATGGCGAAGAGATTACTCTGCAGGGAATTACTCTGTGGGGAAGAGATACTTCACTGAGATTTTAATGATAAACTCCGCTGGGGATTCCGTTGATAAGCTTTGTTGGGGATTTTGATGATGAACTCTGCTGGGGATAGAAAGAACTTTGCTGGGGATGATCTTTCAGTTGCAACTTGCTGAGGATAACCTGGTTAGACTCTTGTGAGGATAACCTCTGAATTTGGCTGGGGAGACTTATTTATGCTTCGCAGGGGATAAGCTTCCAGAATCTACTGGGGAAGATGATTCAACTCCATTGGGGAAACTTTTTTAGACTGCGCTGGGGAAATGGCTCCACTGGGGGTATCTTGCATTCTGCCGGGGAACATTCTTATATTCCGTTGAGGAATATTAAGACTGCCAGGGATACTCTTATGCTTGCTGGAGAATATCTTTATACTCCGCTGGGGAATATTAAGATCTTCTGGGGATACCAAGCCTTTTCGGAATGATGGTAGACCAACTCTGCTTGGGGAGAGTATTACTGATTCGTACATAGCTGCAAGTCTTAGCCGGGAGAGCTACCATTACTGCCTTATTCTGCGGGGAGTGAAAGTATCTTAGCCATATTCTTCAGCTGAATATATACCTTGGTACCTGGTGGACAGAGCAGCTGTACAGTTTGGACAATTTTATTGCCCTTGTTTCTGTGGGAGAAGGTGCCTGCGGAGGCCCTGTGGATCGAGTATTATCCCAACCTATGAGGTGCTTGGTAATTGCCGATTGAAATGACAAGTCTTCTTCTGGTAGGTAAGTGACGAGATGACGGGACATAGTCGTACGCTTTGATCCCTAATTTTTGCCTGGACCGCCCTTTCTGGTTTTCAGTCCATCGGGATACCCTTTTTTGCCCAAGCCTCCTTTTTAGGTTTTCGACTTGCTGGGTGTACAGACTTTTTCATTTTCATCCCTTATTTTTGCCCGAACCCTCTTGGTTCGCCGGGAATCCCTTATTTTTGCCTAGGCCAGTCAACCTAGCGGGTCTTTGATTATGCGTAGTACTTTTTTGACTATTGTGATCGGTGGATCTGAAACTGACTATTTAATGCTGGTTCGCGAAATGTCGCGGAAGCAAGAGTCACCACCGTCTTTTATTTTCTCCAACATGGACAGGACAAAAGCACAGCAAAATTCCTTATAAGATAATTTCTCGGTTCGGGAGGTAGATTTATAGAAAGGGAAGGTGTTAGCACCCTTTCTATCCATGGTTATCCATGGGCTCTTAGATACTTGCTCATTGTGTTTTCAAAATATTTGTTTGCTTTTCAAAGTGTGAGTGGGTTTGAAAAAGTTTCGTTTAAAGATTTCAGATCGACTCTTGTATCAGTCCTCAAGAGTGTTTGAAAAATTGTTTTGAAAGCTTTTTTGAAAGTGTCGGTGTGAAAAGAGTTTTGACTTGTTTTGTTAGAGCAAGTACCTACGAGTCATCTACCTACCCTAAGGAATTAGGCTGTGTAAATGTCCTTAAGGTAGTGCCATCCCATCATTGAGAGGTAGGTAGCACCACCGTTGGAGGTGTTCGGGTCAATTCGTTTGTAGGGACAGTGTGGTCACCAGAGCAACAGTAGGACACCTTAGAAGCTACCCTTATTCCATTGATCCTTTATTTTCCGAGGCAACCGTTTTGAGGCAACTGGATCATGTCATGGACATAAGGACTTACTAAAACGTCCTATACTCGACGACCACGTTTTGAGGGCAAGGCAACAGTGAGGCGTACCCTAAGAGTGGTGTGTGAATTGTGTGTCATTTTCAATTATGTTTTATCTTGATCATGCATTGGGTGAGCTACGCTTTGATTTTATTTGGGCCATTCATTCTTTCATGTGATTAGCAGTTTAAAGGTGCGGAAATTAAAATGCGGAAAATAAAGGTCCTACGCTATTACAAGGCGCGGGTCTATACATCGCCAAATTAACAAAGACCCGTTTTTGAATAAAATGCGGAAGATAAATGAAGTCCTAATTACTATTACAAGGCTTTGGCAATTACATAATAATTGAAATGAAAATAAAGGACAAACGCGCGAAGATAAATTAGAATCGAGAGTGCGAGGGCGTTGGACCCTTGAAAGAAATTAAATTGAAATTGAAAGTGAATTAATTATTTAACGAAGAAAGGAAGTTATTTTTTATGGTTTTTTGTATTTAATGGAAATAAATAGAATTAATTGAAATTAGTAATTAAATAAAACCCTAGTTCTAAATTGTTTTTAATTATTAAAGAAAAAATGTTTAAGTTTTAACCTAATTTACCCTAATTAATTAATGACATATTTATTTACAAAAATAATTAATAGTTAATAATAATAAGAAGAAGAAATTATTTATTGAAAAAAAGATAATAAAAATGTTAAAAACCCTAATTTCTATGTATTTTAGTTATTAAGAAAAAACATTAAAATTAAACCTAAAATTAAACCAAATTGATTATTAGAAATTTATTTACAAAAATATTAATGAACTAAATATTAAATAAACATTATTTTATTTTTTTGATTTCTGATTTTTTTTGGTTTTATTATGAAAATTATTTTTGGAATTTAAAGGAAATAATTAAAATGATTACAATAAAAAAGAAAGAAAGAATATACAAACAATGGGGGGTTTCTGCCCAATTTGGAGGTGTTATTGAAGCAGTTTGGCCCACTCAAATCCAGGCCTTGTTTGACTTTTCCAGCGCGTGTGTGGAACGGTTGACTAGCATCCATGATGAGCTGCATGTTCTGGCCTTGGGATTGGCCTTCTGGACACTTGGCAAGCAAGCAGGTGAGGGCGCTTGGTGGACCACTGGAGGACATACTGCATAGAAGCATGTTAAGAAAAATATTATGGAAAGAGTGGGGGACCTGGGAATCGAACCCAGGTCCCAATACCTGCATGCCAACACAACAGCCAACCCAACCAACGCGTTATCTTGATATTATAATGGAACGTGAATATTATAATGGGAAAAGCAATTATATGCTGAACAAATCAAAAAAAGCGCCAATTATTCAAACTGGCCAACCATCGTCCAACAGCTCAGCGTCTCCTTCCTTGTTTCTTCGTTTTGCCTGAAAATAATGAATAGATAGCGGGGGTTTTAAACCCCCACTAAACTCAAACAATAAAAATAGCGATTAGCTCCTAGGCAAATATAAAAAGGGCGCGAGTATTGGCTTTATCTCGTCTGAATGTCCTGAATCCAATGGTATAGGTTTGAACGGCCAATTGTTCCTTATGTGTGAAACCCCAAATCAAAGCTTCAGAAACCCTAAAAAGCTTTCATGGTGGATTCTTATACAGGGCTTAATACTTCAATCAAAGCATGCCATTAGCTTCAGAATACTCATGTTAGTATAAATCAACAATTAAAAATCACAAATGATGCATGAAATTTAAAACACGATTATGAATGATTTTATGAAAAGTGAGACTTCAATCTACCAATTCCTTGAGTATGGAGGCGTGGCTTTGATTGGAAAAGCTTCCTGGTAATGTCAGGAGTGTTTTGGAATAGCTTTTAGGCTTTGAAACGAGCTTTAGCTAGGTTTTCAGTTTCAAGTTTTTTTTTGTGAAAAATGCAAGTTTGTTCTATGCCTTCTGCGCAGCTTCTTGTGTGTTAGGCATTAGGGTTCAATTGTGCATATATGTGTGAATGAATTAGGTTAGAAAAACCAAGCCCAAAGCCTTTGCATTGATGATTTTGAATATTTGATTTTCCATGATCTTTTTCAAATCTCTTTTCCATGAAAACTTGCCTATTTGGAAGATTTGGTCTCCTGAGAAGGCACACGAAATCTTGAGCTCATAATAGAAGAATATGCTGCACAAAAAGATTCCAAAACCTTTGTTTAGTATTTTTCTCATATTTAATTTTAATTAAATGAATTAATAGGATTAAAAACTCAATTAATTAATTAAAAATAAGAAAATAACTCCCTTTTAGCTTAATGGGTCGTGCATAGCTTTTGGGTAATGATTCATGGAAGAAATTGAGGCCCATTAGCAATTTTGAGGCATTTGCAGCAAAGTTGACTTTTCAAAATTCCTAAAAATTTCCCAACTTCCACAAGTCATATCTTGCTCAATTTTTAAGCTTGGATCATGTTCTTGGACATTTTGGAAAGGTCTTGAAGTCCTCTAACCAATGCCTTTGGTCCCATGTCATTTTGATTTACCAATATCAAGTTATGGTCTTTGACTTAAAGTGCCTCTTTGTTGACTTTTGAAAATGACCTATAATGTTGAGATTGATAACTTTTTGTGAGAGCATTTCTTGGACTTGAAGTGTGAATACGAGTTGTAGGAATGTCATTCTCTTAAAAATGAGCTTTGGATGGAATTTTTCTGATAAACCATGTGGAAGTTATGCCCTGGTCAATTTGCAGTTGACTTTTTCAGCTGTCCAAAAATAGAAACTTTTGCATCTTGAGACTTTTTGAGCCATGACTTGAGAATCATGATCAAGAATTGATCAAATGATGTTTGTGGCTTCAAAATAAGATGTTGACCAAAAATTTTGACTTTTGACTGTCAAATGACCATTTTGCCCCTGCAGTTGACTGTGAAGCAATTAGGGTTTTTGACTGTGCAATTTGGTGCTGTGAGTCTTGAAACTTGACATATGGATGCTTGACAATGTTTATAGGCATGTGGGACTTGATTGGACCCTTGGAAACTTCAATTTCTTTGCCAGAACCAAAACCCTAGTTTTTGACTGTTAGGAGGCCATTGGACTATGCAACCTTTGGGAGATTTTGAACCTTGATCTTGGCAAATCTTGAAGAATATGGGAGGGCAAATTTTGGGGTACAACAACTATGTCCACACTCTCAGAGTGTAGGGAGTTGTCACTGTCAGTAGTGTTGTGTCTCCATACTACCAGAAGATGTTTGATCATGCAAGATTCGTTGCTGGAATTCATGTCCAATGCCCCAAGTGATTCAGACGGAGATCTGCCCCTGGCTATTTGGCATCTTTGAGAGACTCCTTGAATCTTGACTTGACTGCCCCAGATGATAGACAATGCTCATGCCGTGCCCCTTGGTTGGAAGTGTTTTTTCCACTTGAGGTGACTCTTTTTATTGAAAAGGTTTTTGTTCACAAGATATTCGTCGTGCGAATTTCTCTGCTGTTTGAACAAATAGTCATATGCAAATAATGTTATTTTAAGAATGAAAAGCTTATGTCTATCTTGAAGTTTTTGAAAATGCAGTTTTCAATAAAACAAGTGAATTTTTGTAAAATGTGATGCCAACTCAGGATTTTACAGCAAGCCCTACAGGAGTCAGGATACCTTTTGTAACAGTATGCTTTCGAACTAACCCATGCTTCAGCTAGGACTTTTTTAGGTTTATAACATGGCCTGGTTCATGGTTTAAGAAACAAAGGATAAAGGCTCAAAGTATATTTGTACCCACCCGCTCTTCGTGATGTTCTTCGATCCTAAACTCAACTAATCGTGCATTAGATCTTGTTTGAGTTTTTTCTCTGACATACCAGTGATGGTTCAGATACTGACAATTTATTTTGAACAGGCAGTCATTTTGTTGAGAGTTTGCAGGATCTCTTCCTTTCTGATTTTATTATCCCTGTCTTTTACCTGAACTGTTTCTTTTTGTGTTTACAGTCAGCGGGATGCCCCAGCTTTCTTAAGCCTCCTTTATAGGTTTTGGCTCAGTGGGCTTTTCTCTTTTGAGAGATTGACTGCCTATGAGATGAGGAACCGCCACTGTCTCTTGTTTTGGAAGGACTTCTTTGATGCCATTCATTATGCACCTGGATCAACTAAGAAAACTACCCTGCCCCAGGTTATAATTAAAGGTTTTAATTTGTGAAAAGAAAAACTCCAACTTCTTTGGATCAAAGGGGTTGACGAGGGATTATCTTCCTTATAACTCCACTGTTTAGGATTTGAAACAATGCCCGTACCTCATCAGCAGGGTCTATTCTAAAGCATACTATAAAGATCGTGGTATCGTCTTCGTCATCCTCCCTCAAAAGGCTTAGAATTTTTTAATCGAGAGTTGAACATCACAAAAAAAATAAAAGTAATTTGAATATAGTGAAAACAATTAATTCAAAACAGACACGTGTAATGCATTAATGAAATAAAAAAGTTTGACATGACAATAATTGTTTGAATAAGCAAGAAAAATACAACTTCAGAATTCAAATGAACAAAAGTCTCTTAGTTTGAACTAGTCATCTCAGATGGAGAATTCTCAGTGGAAGATTTTCATCTCGCCATCCGGCATGAACTCCAACACTCTTCCGTCAATCAAGTCTTGGATCTTGTTCTTCAGAGTCCAACAGTCGTCGGTGTCATGTCTAGGGCTATGGGAGTGGTATACACAAAATGCATCGGGACGATAGCCAGGAGCAGAGGTGTTGGGATTCCGGGGAGGATCCTTTAAAGTAATCAGATTGACCTCCAACAAGCGTTTCAGTATTAGAGATGATGGTATATCAGTCTCAGAGAAATGTCTTCCAGGCGTATTTCGCTTACGCCGATTACCCCGTTGATGCTGGCGAGGTTGATGCTGGGCTTGTGACCCTGAAGCAAGCTGAGGAGCTTTTCCCTTGTCTTCTTGCCCCAAAGGTGGTTGAATGATGACTTGATCTTCAACCCTAGTTGTTTGCCCCACTTGGTTATTTTGAAGCAGCTTGTTGACGAGGACCCTGAGCTCTTCTTGTCTTTGAGCTAAGTCTTGAATGAGAGCCATCTAGCCCACCAGCTGTCCCATGATCTGGATCTTCATTGTTGCCAACTCAATTTGCAGCCCTTCCAACTGATCATTCCTGATGCCTCCTGGATTCCCTAGGACCAAGCCCCTTGTGAGGAGAGCTTTTATTTCTTCTTGCCCCTGGGATAGGTTCAAGAACATTTCTTAAAGTTGGGCGTTTTGAGCCCGGAGATCTTGGTCGTCTGGTTGGAAAGCCATTGCTGAAATAAACAGCGAGAACATGAGAGACCTGTACTGGAAGACCTGTCATGCAATGATATGTATGATATATGTATGCAATGTTTTCAAGGATCTCGCGGGGTAAACAAGAAACTGTTAGAATTTAAATCTTGTAGCTTGATTGAAGGAACTTCATGTTGCTGAGAGTCCTTCTTCAAGAGTCAAGCTCACTATATCGAGTGGGTCATAGCCCCTGACTCAAGTTATCGTGCTTTGATTTCCAAACAACCTTGGCTAGAGGAAAATAAATCCCCTTTGCCCCTTGCTAGACTTTTGATTCACCATAACCTGCATCACAGACCCTTGAGATCCTTGAAATGGTTAAGGAAATGTTAAGGTATGGTGTTATGATGTGTATGCTACGCGTTTAAGCAAAAGTGTGAGGTGATGTAAGTAAACCCTGTAATAAATCTAGATTATTGGATAAGGATTGTAAACACAACCTGCAAGGAACCCATGTTATCAGATAACAAGAATGTGCAAGTAGTTCAAGTTTGAATGCACACAAGTCACATAAAAAGAGCCCTTAGATTTCAGGCTTGCATGAGGTTTCATAGGTAAGTACCCTCTTGAGTGTAGTTGGCTCAAAACCTGTCCTATAAATAGTAACCGGGTTCTAAGGAGCTCAATATCATTGGATTGTTTTCTATGTTCATCGTTTTGGTTTAGCCACTGAACTAGCGACCAAAATATTCCAAGAAAACAATCCTCAATGAGTGTTGTATCGAGTATCTACCAACTTCGGACTGCACCAAAGTCGATCATCTCACTACCCCTAAAAAGGCCAAGATGGTCAAGTAAGGTTCTAGGTCATTAGTGCTTAGTGACATCACTCAGCGGCCCCGTATTCTCTTTGATTGACTCAAAGGCTACCGGTACTCACAAATATGTCGCACTAATATAGCTATTGCTTCAACCGTGTCGGTATACCCCGCACAAATTCCACAACGTATTGCTATCTATGAATGTTTCACAAATCTGGGTTAGGATCTATAGAACTCCAATGCAAGCCCACAAAATTAAAAGCATACAAAGCAATACAATTGAAAACACAAGTGATCTAATCCTAAGGTACACCTCACTTATAGATTTTCCCCAGCAGAGTCGCCAGTTCTGTGGTCGGTGGGAATGAGAACTGACTGTTTTGGAATGCTGGTTCGCGTTTGCATTTGTTTTCGCAAAATGTCGCGGTAAGCAAGAGTCGCCACCGTCTTTTATTTTATCCAACAAGGAAAGGACAAAAGCACAGAAAAATTCCTTTTCGAGATGTTTCTCGGGTTCGGGAGGTAGATTATAGAAAGGGAAGGTGTTAGCACCCTTTCTATCTGTGGTTATCCACGGGCTCTTAGGTACTTGCTCACTATGTTTTCAAAAGTTTTCTTTTCTTTGTGTTTGTGGGTTTTGAAAAGAGTTTTGTTTTTTGAAGAGAGTGTAAGTGCGAAAAGTTTTGTTTTGTTTTAAGAGGAGCAAGTACTTAAGAACATCTACCTACTCAAAAAGGAATTAAACTGTGCAAATGTCCTTTAGACAGTGTCATCCCACTATTGAGGAGTAGGTAGCACCGTCGTTGGAGTTTTCGGGTCAATTCGATTTAAGGGACGTGTGGTCACTAAAGCAACGTTAGGACGCCTTAGCGGTAATCCTAATGTCTTAGATCATTTTTCTGAGGCAACCGTTTCGAGGCAACTTATGACCTTTGGACAAAAGGACGACCTCTAAAACTTCCTATACTCAATGACCACGTTCGAGGCAACCAAGTGAGGTGTACCCTAAGAGTGGCATGTGCGAGTGTGTCAATTTTCAATTTATATTATCTTTACATGTCATGGTGAGCTACTGTTGATTTTAAGTTAAGATAAATCTTGTCATGCAATCCTAGTTAGCATACATCTAAACAGTTAATATATGTACAGGAATTTAAAGTGCGGGAATTGTAAATCCTACGCTATTATAAGGCTTCGGGGAGGGGATTATTTACATGTCCAAAATTGGGGGAATAAAGCAGTAAAGTGTAAAAGTCTTAGTTAAGCTATTACAAACCAGTAGGCAGTTACAATAAAATAAACGCGCGCGAATCTGAAAATAACCTCTAAAAATCCTAAGAATAAAATCTTTTTGTTGTTTTTTATATAAAAGAACATAAGGCCTAAGTCAATTAATTTTTTTAATTTTAAGAAAAATGTTAAAATAATTAATTTATTTATTTAAGAAATAAATATAGTTGGAAAAACAACTAGCCTAATGTTTTTGTGATTTTTTTTATTTTAATGTTAATTAAAAAGATAAAAAGATGTCAGTGAAAACAAAAATAAAATGCAAGGGGGATCCTTCGATCCAGGGAAAAAAAGGAGCTTAGAGCCAAGGAGGGAATGGAAGCTTCGATCCAAACAGGGTCATGGTTCTTTCGATTGAGCCAGGAAGTGGGCATGAACAACCTTCGATCCAGGGAAGGGGATTTCCCTTCGATCCTGGGAAAAACGCCTTCTTCGATCCAGGAGGACTATTGGAAGCTTCGATCCAGAGAAGGTGTCTCCTTCGATCTAGGATGCTATACCTGCAAAAGTATGTTAGCAAAATAAAACTCAGGGCCTGGTATCGAACCCCAGGCCCTTCGATCCTGCGTGCGCTGAGTCTCTTCAGGCTAAATCTGCAGCAAATGTTAGCAAACGAAGAACATGACCTGGGGCCAAACCTAATCCCTTGAATTCTGTCTAGGATGGAAAATCGAATGGGATAGAAAATATGGAGGTGTTATGCAAAATGAAAAGTTTTGACAATTTACCCTCTCTTACCAGCAGATTGAATCTTCGATTTGGGTACTGGCTGGATGGGAGCACTTTCAATCTGAGGGCTTCTGGGCGTGGGCACCTTCGATCTGAAGGACTGCTTTGGCTTGGAAAATTCTGACAACCTTTGATGGATTCTGGGCAGCATATCTCCAAATCTTCCCTGTTTCTTTTCTTTTCTCTATTTTTTCTGTGTTTTTTCGTCTCTGTTCTATAATTTTTGTAATGTTTTTGTTCCCCCCTGTTCTGTGTTTTTCCCCCGTGTTCTGCACTGCATGCTTGCCCCTGTATTTATAGGGGTGTGGGGTCTAGTAACGGCAAGAGACACCCAATTAAACAGACCTTTAAAGCCATGAGACAAAAATCAGACATATTAAAATATTTCCTTTTTTGAAATATTCATGTCTCTTTGGAATCTGGAATGAACCTGGACACTTTTGACTTTCGAATGCCTTCAGGTCCTGCTCTTTGATTGGGTTTGAACAGAATCACTCTGGTCGAATCAACTCTTTAGGAACAGAAAAGGCAAGAATCTGGCCTTTAACTCAGGAATTAAATCCACAATCAGCATTTAATTATTTCTATATTTGCAAGGGAAATATGCCATTTTCTCACGTTCAGTGTACCTGGACATGTTTGTTTTGGAGTGCCCTCTTGATGACCTCCTTCGAATGGCCCTTGTCCAAAGATCAATCGAAGGGTACTAATTAAAATTCCAATCGAAAGGCTTTGTTAACAGGTCAATCGAAAGGCTCCTTCAGAATACCAATCGAAGGGTCTTTCAGAATGCCAATTGAAGGCTTTGACGAAGTGCTTGTCCATAATGCCAATCGAAATGCTCCTTCAGAATACCAATCGAAGGGTCTTTCAGGATGCCAATCGAAGGCCTTGACATAATGCCAATCTAAGTGCTCCTTCAGAATACCAATCGAAGGGTCTTTCAGGATTCCAATCAAAGGCCTTGACATAATGCCAATTGAAGTGCTTTCCCATAATGCCAATCGAAGTGCTTGCCCATAATGCCAATCGAAAGGCTCCTTCAGAATACCAATCGAAGGGTCTTTCAGAATGCCAATCGAAAGGTACTTAAAGCACCACTCAAAAAATTTATTTTTCCTTAGGCAAGGGTTTATGATCAACCATGTAGGGGGAAGACTTTGGAAAACATGAGAGGGCAAATTTTAGGGTACAACAGTTACCATCAGATTCAGGTGAAAGACGAAGACATTTAGAAGACGACTTTTAGAGCTCGGTATGGACACTATGACATTTTCACCAAAAGAGTCCATTAGGGTAATGCACCAAAAGAGTGTCACATGCTTCATAAAACAAACATCATTAATTCACATATTTCTCTGTAACACGTGCTTTTATTCTCATACTACATAATCATCTTTTCTTTCAAAATTTCAACACATAAATCAATTACTACGTAGAAGAATTCAAAGTCTCACCATACAGTACATTCACAATATCCATCAATATACCATTCATCATAAACTATTCATGAGTTATGGTTTCAAAAACAACTTAAATAAATTGATATAATTTATAATTGATAATCAACAAAAGGAATAAAAAACTCAATCAAACGTTCCCCAAAAACCTCGATGTTACATATTAGAGCAAGACCAACTTTATTCAACAGAAAATAAATAACACACTTTGAAGCTATCCTTTAAGCTTCATCGAACTATTCCTAATCACCTGCAAGTTACCCACGTATAGAGACAACATTTCTAAGCATAAAAGGTGGGCAATCATAAATCATTGTAAAAGATATAAGGAATAAATATAGTAGTTACACAATAATTATCAAAGATTCCACATATCATCATACTTCACATATATACTCACATTTTCACATTGTTAATTCATTCACAGCATCATTGTGTCATCAAATCAACAATCATCACCAAGACATCATTAATTCACACATCCTCAAAACATCACTTAATCAATCATCATGCAATGTCACAAATAATAATCATCATCAACAGTTCGTCAGATAGCACGAAATATATACAACATTTACTAATCAACAATCATGCAATGCCACATAAGATATAGTTCAACAACATAGACTCATGCATGTGGTATCAATTCTCTTGATGGGAACTGGGTCATCACCCTCCAAATATCCCCACCATAAGATCGATTCCCTCTTGAAACCAGAGAGCAACATGATAACACACTCAATCCATATAATGGAATTGAGGCCAACACTGGACTAACATCCACAACAACACTTGACTTGCATCCTAAATCAACATGGGCTGACCAAATCTATTCAAACTATGTCATGAATGCATGATATGCAACAACAAAATATCAAACGACTACGACTAGTCAAATCGCATCATCATTCATGTAATTCACCATAATGTCACCCTTCACATATCATGTATGCACATGAAAACATGCTTAACATTAACTTCATTTAACACATCACATATTCACCATCACATAATCATCACCATATAATTATCATCATGTAATCATCATCATATAATCATCGTCATATAATCATTATCATGTAATCATCATCATATAATCATAATCATATAATCATCATCATGTAATCATCATCATGTAATCATCATTGTGTAATCATCACCAAATACTTCATAATAAATGCATCATCATCATAACAACATCAATTCATCATAGAAAGCATAAATCATATTACATCAAGAAATAATCATATATGTTCATCAAAGAAAGCATACATCATATTACATCAAGGCATAATCATATCAATTCATCATAGAAAGCATACATCATATTACATCAACGCATAATCACATCACTTCATCATAGAACCATCACTATAAAAATAAATCATATGATTCATTTTATTTTACAAAATTATAGTTCATCTCATTATCTTTCTAACGCTTCGAACAAGGCTCGATTCAGACTTACGGTTCAAAAGTTATGATCAAAATGATTTCATAATACATAAACTAGGGAGCTGTTACAGGCACCCGTAATGGATATTACGACTTGTAATGATGAAAATACATAATTTCATTTTTTTGCATGTTTTTGGTATAAAATTTAGAGGATTATTACGGGTACCCGTAATGGGTGTTACGGGCCATGATAGAGCCAAGGAAAATATATTTTTCACGCGATTTTGTGCGATTTTTCTTGTTTTTCAGCCCTTCAACAGACCCCAAACCCCAAGTTTTGACCTCCAACAATCCCAAAACATATCATATCATATGGTACTTGAAATCAAGGGAAATAAACACGTCACAAATCATCATTCTCACCACAAGTCATTATACAACAACAACTATACATCTTCACATATATCAAGGGATCAAATCATGGTTTCTCATCATATTTCATCATAAAGCACAAAGAAATCCTACATATATATAAACCCCATATCAATTATAATAACATGGATCACCCCCTTACCTTAGATTTCCAGCAATTGATTCTTCTTCCTCGCGTTCTATTGGTTTCTCTTCTTCTTTCTCCGTGCCCTAACCTCTTGTCTCTTCTTCTAATTTCTATGATAGTACATAATGAATCCCTCAACCTCAACTTTTCTTTTTGTCAAACTTACCCCTTGGATCCCTAATAGGTCTTTCCATCTTTGGCCTCATCTAACCTCTTACAATTGACTACTTTGCCCTTATAGTCTCTAACACCAATATTACTCTATTTTACTAATTAAAACAATTCTAACTAATTATTCCAATTATACAAATATTACTTAAATAAACCACATAATCATCTTAATTCACTCTACCCCACAACACATCATCTCAATATATCATATTCAACAATACATCACATAATCACCAATAAATCTCAAATAATTACAATGACTCATATATTCACACTAAATCAATTAATTAACCAATTAAATAATTAATCAAGATTTTTGGAGTGTTACATGAATCATGTATTTCATAATTTTTTGGACATGTTTGTGGTGGTTTTTATTGACGACATAGTGATATACTCCAAGTCGAAGGAAGAACATGTTGAGTATTTGCGAGTGGTGTTGCAAGTGTTGAAAGAGAAGAAGTCATATGTGAAGTTATCAAAGTGTGAATTCTGGTTGCAAGAAGTTAGCTTTCTTGATCATGTTATTTAAGGTAATGGTATCGTTGTGGATCCATCCAAAGTGCATGTAGTGTTACAATGGGAGGCTCCTAAATTGGTTATTGAGATCATAAGCTTTTTGGACTTGGCTAGTTACTACCACATATTTATCGAAGGTTTTTCCAAGTTAGCACTTCCATTGACTCAGATGACTTGTAAAGGAAAGGTGTTTGTATGGGATATCCATTGTGAAGAAAGTTTCAGAGAGCTAAAGAAGAAGTTGACTATGACTCCAATTTTGATCTTACCAAATCCTAATGAATCATTTGTGGTATATTGTGATGCATCTTTGATGGGTTTATGCGGTGTGCTAATGCAAGACAACAAGGTTTCGGCTTATGCTTCACGACAAGTGAGAGTGCATGAGAAGAACTATCCTACTCATGATTTAGAATTAGCTACAGTGGTGTTTGTGTTAAAGATTTAGAGGAATTATCTCTATGGTTCCAGATTTGAAGTATTTAGTGATCACAAGATTTTGAAGTACCTTTTTTATTAGAAGGAATTGAATATGAGACACCAAAGGTGGTTAGAATTTCTGAAATATTATGACTTTGGCTTAAATTATCATCTCGGTAAAGCTAATGTCGTGGTTGATGCTTTAAGTCGGAAGTCCATGCATGTGTCTGCTATGATGGTTAGAGAGATGGATCTTATTGAGCAGTTTAGAGACTTGAGTATGGTTTATGAAATAATATCACAGAGCATGATGCTAGGTATGCTGAAGGTAAATAATGATTTTCTGGATAATGTTAAAGAAAGTCAAAAGTTGGATGGTAAATTCGTACTTGATGAGTTCAAGTAATCAAGCTGAAGAAAGTGATTTTAAAGTAGATGAACAGGGAGTGTTGAGGTTCAAAGGTAGAATTTGTATACCAAATGACCCTGAGTTGAAACATATGATTTTGGAAGAAAGCCATCGAAGTATCTTGAGTATCCACCTGGGGGCTACTAAGATGTATCAAAATTTGAAAAAGATATTTTGGTGGTCCGGATTGAAAAGAGATGTGGCATAGTTCGTGTATGCTTGTTTGACTTGGTAAAAGTCAAAAGTTGAGCACTAGAAACCTGCAAGATTGATGCAATCGTTAGAGGTTCCGAAATGGAAGTGAGATAGTATATCATTGAACTTTGTGACAGGGTTTCCAAGTACTCCAAGAGGACATGATACAATTTTGGTGATAATTGATAGACTGACGAAGTCGACTCATTTCTTTCTGATTAATATCATTTTTCCTGTACCAAAGTTGGCAGAGATTTACATCCTAGTGATTGTGAAGCTTAATGGGATTCCGTTGAGTATTATCTATGATAGAGATCCAAGATTTACTTCGGGCTTTTGGAAGAGTTGCAGGATGCATTGGGCTCTAAGCTGAGACTGAGTTCTGTATGTAGATGGATGGCTAGACGGAGAGGACTATTCAGTCATTGGAGAATTTGTTGAGGGCTTGTGTCCTTGAGCAGGGAGGTCTTGGGATAGTTATCTTCCACTAATAGAGTTTACTTATAACAACAATTTTTATTCTAGAAATGGGATGACACCTTTTGAGGCATTGTATGTTAGAAAGTGTAAAACACCTTTATGTTGGTATGAATCTGGTGGAACGTGATGCTTGGACCTGAGATTATTCCGCAAACTACAGAGATAGTGAAACTAATTCGGGAAAAGATGAAAGCATTGTAGTGTAGGCATAAGAGTTATTGTGATAAGAGAAGGAAGGATATTGAGTTTCAATAGGGAGGCCATGTGTTCTTGAGAGTCACACTAGTGACCGGTGTTGGACGCGCATTGAAATCGAAGACGCTTACTCCTCAGTTTATTGGTCCGTATCAGATTTTGGGCAAAAGTGGGAACTGTTGTTTATAAGGTGGGATTACCACCTAACCTTTTGAATTTCCATGACGTGTTCCATGTTTCGCAACTTTGAAAATACATTTCAGATCCGTCTCATATGATTCTGATGGATGACATACAAGTGCGAGATAATCTTACGGTTGAGACCTTGCCTGTGAGAATCGAAGACCGTGAAATGAAAAAGTTGAGGGGCAAGGAAATCGCTCTCGTGAAGGTAGTTTAGGGATGGGCTGCAGGAGAAAATATCATGTGGGAGTTGGAGAGTAGGATGCAAAAGTCGTATTCAGAGTTGTTCGTATCAAGTAATTTTTTTGAGGACGAAAATATTCTATGTGGGAGAGAGTTATAACACCCTGATTTTTAATAATTTTTATTAAATAAATTATGTGATGTGTGAATTTACATGCGTTCATGAGTTGTATTATATGTTGTGATGCATTATTGAGGGGTAGTTACCTTAAAAATAAAGAAAATAAGGTATTGGGGTGTATGACCAAAAGTGTAGAGGAATATGAGTGAAGGGAGATTATTATTATAATATTAGAATACTAATATTAATTATAATAATTAAATAATTATTATTTTAAATATATAAGGAGAAGGACATAAGTAGAGTATGATATTAGGGGTCTAAGGGTTAGATTAGTAAAACAAGGAAAAAGAGGAAGAGTTTGGTCTAAGTACAATCATAGAAACCGGAGAAGAGACATAACACATTTAGGAAAAGAGCAACAAGGAAGATGGAAAAGGCTAGGGCTAAGAGAATCACCATTGTTGAGAAGTAGAAGAATCTCAAGGAAACTCTAAGGTAAGGGTGGGGTTTTCTATTTCTTAGGGATTATATAAAATATATATGGGTGGGTAGTTGTTAATCTCTAAGATTTTCATCTCTTTTGGTGTTTTCAGTATAATTTACGTGTCAGTGTTAGTGTTTACAGTTGCTATAATTGACGTGTGAAATTATGTGTTAAATTGTGATTTTAGTGTATTAGAATGCTATTGATAATGTATGTGGATGTGCACTAAAATTGGGATCTGAATTATGTGTTGTGGGATGTTTAAGACTATTTGGATTATTAAAAGAATTGATTTTTGTAGCAGGAAATAGCAGAAAACTGATTTTTCATAGGGTGTAACCGGTTACCAGTATGGGAGTAAACGGTTACAACACAAAGAAATAGAAGTTTGTGTTTTGGTTACAGGAGGTGTAACCGGTTACCAGACAGAGACAATGGAATTGTTAGGTTGGTTACAGGGGGTGTAACCAGTTACCAGTCTGAGGGTAACCAGTTACCACTGAGTCTGGCAGAATCATTTTCAAAACATCAAAAATTCGTAACTTTTGTTTCGAGTGTCTGATTGACAAATGGTTCGAATCGTTGGAAAGCTAGTTCAACATACTTTTTCTTAATAATATTTTCAATTCCAGAATTCCAACCATTTGACGCATGGACACGTGTTTTGTATGTGCCTATCTATATTAATTTTGTAGAATATTGTAAATGAAGCGTGAATGTGTGATATATCTGTGGATTGTTATCACTGCATGTTTGACAGGTGGATATTATGTGTTGGCCCATAGTGGAAAAGTTCACCGACCATGGTGAAGGTCAATGTTCATATTGTTGTTGATTGTATGAGTTGTACATATGTCATGCATACATTTTGTACAAATGTGGGATTATCGTGTGTCTGGCGGGGTGTGAGAGATATATCCAGATTTTATTTGGGAATTGTACGATCGTGTGCCCAGTGAGATGTGAGTGATGGAGACCGATCGTGTTCCCAACGAGGTGTGAGCGATAAAGAGTGGACTGGTCGTGTTCCCGATGGAGTGTAAGTGATATATCCGAATTCCGACGAGAATTAATTTGGTGGGTTCTTATGAGCCGATGATACCACATGCATTGAGTCATATATGGTGTCTCATTTCATTTCATTTCATAATATGCCATGTTGCATTGTTGATTGTTTGTTGTGAATTTTATGATTATTTGTTCACGTGTTGAATTGTGTGGTGCAGATTGATGATCTTGTGAATGTTTAATAATTATGTGCTTATATATATTTATGCATTATTTATGTGATTGATAATCTCACCCTTCTACTGGAATGATGCTCTATACGATATTGTAGAGATACTCAGGAATAATTCAGAATCGAAGTAAGTGAAGACGAACTCTTCCTTTTATTTTGTTAGAGTCGGCATCTGCTCAGATGTGTAACACTGGGGAACATAACGATATATTTTTGGTTATGTTTGTGAGAGATTATGTGTAATCTCTAATGATGTTATGACTATGACTATTTTGTTTAGAAACATGATTATGTTTTAAATGTTGACAATGGTTATTTGTCGAATTGTTTCCATTGTTTAAATTGAAAGTTGAGGTTTAAGACTTACATGGTTGTTATAATTATACTTTTTATAATTTCCGAAAAAGTATGGTTATTAAAGTTGGTATTTTTGTTGAATACTTGATATTTTAAGGTATACTTTCACAATTCTCCACCTTGAGTCAAAATCGTTGAAGATGCTACTTTAACCAACAACCATATTGTTTCTCTCTCCAAATCTTGAACCAATATTTATTAAAATTGATTAAGTAACAAAAGCTTGAACCTTGATTCGAGCAATGATTTGGTAAATACATCCGTTATATTCTCTTTCGAAGCCACCTTCTGAACCACCTTCTCATTCAACTCGATTATATCCCTCTTGAAGTGCAAACAAATGTCAATGTGCTTTGCCTTATCTTGATTTCACACGTTCTTGGGTGATTCCTAACTCCTCATTCATGCCTCTCTCAACCCCATGATTTCATTGACCCCACCAAAAAGGGCAAGATATATTGATTTAGAAGTGTTACATAGAAGTATGAAAAAGTGTGAAAAGTGTATGTGTACCTTTTTCATTACACAAGTGAATAATGAAAAAAGTACACATACACTTTTCATACTTCACTCTACCCTTTTTTGGACCCATTCACTAACTTGAGCGATGGAGAGTTAACCTTGTAGGTCAACCCCTGTGTTCTACATCACTAGAGACTTGCCTATCTGTATGAAGAGTCCATTATAGTAATTCAAGTATAATTATAATTCCAATCCAGAACAATGGTTCTATATGTGGGAATTGAATTCTGATTCTCGCAAATTTCACAAATCAGCAGGAACATCATTTCCCGTCCAAGCGTGGCCAGTCATCCACATGTATCAATCGTTGGACATTACACGACTCTAGCAAAGAAGTTGGTAGCATCTGAGGGAGTTATAATAACTATAAAGTGTTTTAAAAACTGTTCGCCTCAACCTCATTCAACAAAATGACAGACTGAGACCTTTATCAATATCTTTGTTGAATCTTTTTTGCATTACCATTAATTTTTCAGTTTGAATCTCTTGCTTCATGGCATGAGAGTCTTTTTCCTTTTTCAAGGCATCTTCAGTCATGGTTAGTTGAAAGGTCAACATCTCCAAAGAGGTTTTTGCTTCTTCAAGAGACTTCTCTTTGAACTTCAAGGATGCTTATAACTCAGACACCCTGGCTACCAGAGTAGAGGAAGAGTCACGAGTGTCCACCTCTTTTTGAAGTCCAGACAACCTAACCATATCTATCTAAACGCTATAAATTATCATGGATTTTTGTGAATAATCATGGGCAGACATATCATACTTACCCTTCCAAGTATCTATCCACTTAGAGGGATTGCATAGATCCAGAATGTCCACTCGGCCCACAACTTCCATGGACATTAAAGAGGCACTGCAAACCATTTGGAAGGCCGCTTCTGAAATAAACTCCATCATCTATGCGTCAGGAAGTTACTAGAGGTAAGCAAGATACTGCTTAGGAACGTAAGCCTGTGCTTCTTACAAAGTGAGGGGTACTTGAGATTGAAGGACATCATGGAATTTGAAGAGATTAGATAAAGCTCCTACACCAAGAGCAACCAATTTCGTGGGAGAAGAGTCAAATAGCTTGAGAATTTTGTCTGTACTTTCCCCATAAGAAGTATATGAATCCCACTATTATAAAACACGCATATAACAACACCAAAGTCATCACGGTTTTCCCAAAAACCGTGGTGACATGTCTAAACTCTTGCGCTAACATTATTTTTATATATTTTAATTAAAAATTTTAAGGGTATAATAATGGTTAGTATTAACACCATGGTGATACAATGAAGCTTTCATGGGTTCGAACCTCATCGCCCTCAAATAGTTTATTACTTTGACGTTAATGCACGCCTTTTCATTTTTATTCATGTGTAACTAAAAATTAATAGAGATATCATTACGATTGTTTTTTACAACTGTAGTTACATACATACGCTTATTTATATATTTTAAACACTATAAGTATCCATTCTTCCATTGAAAAAAGAAACAAGACAAAACAACCCTAACACCAACGTCGTCATCATCGTCAGGAAGGAAGACAACAATACCGACACAGTACTCTCCTTTACGGTACATAAAATATATTGTTGTTGTTTAATTTCCTTTCAATGTAGCATTTAAAGATAAAGTCATCCAAAGGTTTTTCTATGTCTTCTTCTTATGTAAAATCTCAATCTGGAAATTTTTGTGGTTGTGATGGTTGTATGGTTTCGTAACAACGCAAGAAGGGACAAAATAAAGGAAGGCTTTTTTGGAGATGTTCATTTTGGAGGAGTGATGAAACTTGTAATTTGTTCATATGGGATGAAGACATGAGAGAAAATGTGGAAATGAAGATGAGAGCATTATGAAGTCAGAGTTGGAGATGTCCATTTTGAAGGTTATACATGAAGATTCAAAGAAGAAGAACAATAATTTGAAGAACAAACTGAAATCAGAGAGATTATCTAGAAATTTAAATATGTTATGTTTTCTTGTCTCCTTTTATGTTTAATGTTTACTTTATTATGAAATGTAATAGTTGAAGTTTCAATTAGTTATCTATTTTTTAGTATATTCGTTGAAATGTAATAGTTGAATTCTATTATTGATGTTGAAACTGCAGACGCATTAAGCTTAATAGGAATGCAACTAAAAGACGGTTTCTTACGAGTAAATTCATTGCAAACTGTTGGATTTTCCATTACTTATCTGTTTGTTTGTATATTAGTTGATAGATTTAAGTTGGTCGTTTAAGTTGATAACCTTTTATTACATATAAACTTTCATTACATAAACTTAATCAAATCTAAGTCCTCAGGCTGAGAAGAAGTTTAACCAATCATAGTTAGCCTCATCATCATATGAGAAAAAAATCACCTGCCTTCTCAAACTTCTTCTTTTTCTTCTTCTCCTCACCCTGAGAGCTCTCAAGTACAGTTCTGTTGCCCAAGATCGACTTCTTTCCTCATCTTAATTCTGAGGATTGTTTTGCACCACAACACCCTCTACAACAACAATATATTGATTCTCAGCATTGTTGGTAGCTTGAGAAGGAGAACTCATTTTCATTCCTTTGGATGAAGTTGGTTTTGTGTTCTTCTGCTTTTTATATTTTTTCTTATAATTCTTCATCTTCTCTTGGAATTTGGAAAGATTTCATGCATGTCAAGCTAGTATGTTCATTATTGGTTCTTTAATTCTATAAGCTTTCTCTTCTCTTGGAAGTTGGAAAGATTTTTGCTACCTCGAGCTGTTGAATGATTACATCTCCTTGTCTTTTCAAATTTCATTTTCCATTCTTTAATATTCCTTCTTACGTATATTTTGATGTAATAATGGTTTTGATATCAGTTTTCAAATGGTGTATTGTTGATTCTGGTATGATACATTTGAAATTTATTTATAAACAATATCACAACAGTCATTACTCTTAACCGTTGTTATACGACACATGCTATTCAGTTTACTACAATGGTCACTGGACTGTGATTGAAAGTAATGCATATAAAACAACATGCTATACAATAACGCATGGAACTACATGATTATATACCTAATCCAACCATTGTTAAAACCCTTTTTCATAGTAGTATCCCGATCTCTTTTAACATTTTCAGCAGAAGTCAAATCCCGGTCATCTCACTTTTCATCCGACCTAGTGGAATAAGTCTGGTCCCGACCTGAAAGAGTTGGATAAGATTGATTTGCGAGTGGGGTCTCAACGTCCCCTAGAGGTTTCATTAACAATACTCTTGTGGGAGTAAAAGTAGGAGCATAAGAAGAAGTGGTGGCCCTGACTTTGTGCTGAACTTTTTGTCTATCAGAGAGACCTTTCACTATAGCCATGGCACCCGGAGCCATTGAATATGTAATGGAAAATAAAAATACCATTATTTATTGATAAAGGATATAAAATGAAAATACAAATAAATGTTAACTTCATCTCCTCACCAAAAGTCCTCTCTTCTCATGAGCATCAACATTATCTACTATAACCCGAGTAGTAACGAACCACTTGTTTTGAATTAAAGGCCCAACATTTAAAGGGCCAATCCCTTCCTCATAACCGTGTCTCTTACAAAAAGCCACAAAGTTTTCCTTCATTGATATCTCATTTGAGGGTCAGAGAATCCATAGAAACATTGAAAGTATGGGATTCCTAGTTGAAGTAGATTCAAGCCCAACTTTTCTGAATCCAGTTCCCATAACTCATTATTCCCACCTAGGAAAAATTAGGTATGACACACTTCTCCCTAGAGAACCTACATAAGATGAGGTGAGCATCTGGAGTCCGAGGTTACACCAAGAAGAATTGATCTTTAAAGTCCCTCAATTCTCAAAATAATAACAAAAGTCATCTCCTGGTCTCAAAGCTTATCTCGAGAGGTACGACCCATACTAAAAAGGTGAAAGAAAAGGCTCATGGATGGCTTACAACCCCGATATTTGCACTAAAACTGGAATACTTCATGAATTTCCATGAATTAGGGTTAAATCTTATAATGTCTCAACACTTCTACTTTAAATTCGTTAAAAGGTAGTTTGGAACTTAGATGAGTAAACAGGCACTCGTAAAAGGTGATGGAACACCCATCAAAATGATTGCATATTCTCTTATAGGAGTCTATAAGAAAGACCTCTCATCTGAGGGGAGAAACTACTTCTATGAGAGTATTCCCCACTATGGATGAATTATAAAAACATATATTATCCATAACAAATATTTGTCCACCCAATGGTACCAATTCACATAAGTCGGCTCCCAAGACAGAAGACCTGCTTGATCCTTATTCGGCGGACAATGCTAACCAATCACCCCTGTCAAATTTAGAAGTTAGATTTGTCGCCCGATGATGGCCTCTTTGGGATCACAACCTTGTGAACTTCTATTTGAGTTAATAGAATTCCTAATAATTTTCTCATCCCGTGCGGTAATCTCCACATAAGGTAAAGGAGTGACATATGAGAGAGGTTGTCGTTGCCCCCCTAAGAAGCTGAAACATTGTTATCAAATCAAACATCATTAGAAGATTTCCCAACGCTCTCATCAGAGAAAAAGCTGGAAGAATCATTAGAAAAAATCCTCCCCAAAAATAGATTTACTAGAAGCGCCATTAGACTCAGATCTATCACAGATAACCACTAGACTTGAGAGGTATTATTCCCTTGAGAGGTATTATTTGAATCGTTTGAAAACTTTCCCCCCACATATAATAAAAGACCACCATCAACATAACTACTTCCTGAACTATCAAGTTGTTCTTTTATATTGGCCATCATAAAGATAAATGTATTGAAATTATGAAAAAGGAGTTAAGGTTTGGAAATGGTACCTAAGGCGAAGCTTGGTCAAATGAGCAAAGGAAAATAAAGGAAGCAAAAAAGTGAGAACAACTCAAAGGACACTCTGCTCCGATAGGGCAAGGGGACGCTGTAACTAGAGGTTACTAGAGGCTTGGAGAGAAAAATATATTTTCTTAAAGAACAAGTATACTTCAATCAATAATGATAGTGAAAGTCCATACAGATGGCTAAGTGACCCTTATATAGGAAAGAGTGAGCCAAGAAAACACTAACTCATATGAAAGGATAGTGGGAAGATAAAAAGCAACAATTAAATCATGCCTCAAAAATACCATGACACTCAAGTGTGCTTAAGCACCCTAGGGGGAAATATCCCTAACCTGCTAGCCTATGGCCATATGTTTCAAATTCACGTGAAATGTCCCAATGAGAAGAAATGAATTTAATGCACCTTTTTCCTTTCACCATTAGTTCAACACATCAATTATTAGTTGACTTAGTGATATAAGGCCGAAGAGGACTATGGAAGACTTCCCGTTTTCTATCTCCCGACAAGCCTCGAGGGCTATTATTCTGGATTGGCCAAGGACCCCATAAAAATAGGCCTACCTATTCTTCCAAAGAAGGTCTAATATCTTTTTCACGCAGGTCTATATATATCCACACGCGTAAGGAAAAAGTTACACACATTTTTCATACTTCACTCCACCCCTTTTTGGACTCATTCATTGAATTGGACGTTGAAGTTCTAATCTTGCAAGTCCACTGTTGCGTAGGCAGTTAACAAGTGCAATATTATCAAATCTACCAAGATTGGTAGTGCTTAAGATGAATTCAATAATATTTTATGGTTCTAAGTAAGGATTTATTATTGTTTTGTTGAAAAAAAGTAAATGACAAAATAAATGGAGATTTCAAACTTAAAAGTTAGAAAACTTGCTAGAGGTAGAGTTCATCATCATTTATTCTCATGAATAACCATTGGTTAGTAATATGCTTTTCTACTCAACTATTAATATTACTTCCTATTTCTCTCATTGTATCTTATCTCTTACTCAACGACATGAGATCAATTGTATTACCTAACGTGTGATCTCTTGCACTATTGAATACAATAACATTAAGTTTCAAAAGTGATATAAAGATATTGATTACCAATTATCAGTATTCTATAGATATTGAACTTAACCCTATCTCTAGGTATTAGAATCCAATAGACAGAGACTTGGATCTATATATACAACTGAAGTAATATATATATATATATATATATATATATTGATTAAACGCCTTTTTATTTTTAAATAACTTTCTCCCAGAGTTCAAATAAACAGTCGTGGTGATATGTGAAGGAGTGACACACTTCAAATCCCATCACAAACAATTTTATGTTTTTTCTTCACAAAAAGGGTGTTTTCCCTTAGTTTCTATTTTTAAATAAAAATTAAACTACTTTTTACCATGGCCCCAATTAACCCGTGTTTAAATATTACGGATATTTCACCACGGTTCCTTTTATCAACCGTGGCGAAATGATTTACCTATATAAGCTAATTTAATTCACTTCAGAATAGATTGCGCTATAAAGTGAAACCCTAACTTCTCTCAAAAATAAATCTCACAAAAATCCAACATATCTTTATAAAAATCCAATATAATTCTTTTGTATTTGCGGATATCTGCGGATAAAATCTCTCATGGATATGGGGTGGATAACTTAATGAATATCCACAGATAAAATACATAGATATTTAAATACATAATTCTTAATGGATATGGATGCGAGTTTAATGATATCCATATCCGCGAATATCTGTATCCATTAATAAATTATAAAAAATATTTAAATATCATTAGTTTATCAAACCTCTTTTCATCTTTTTAAAAAGATTGGTCTTCTTATATTTATTTTTTATTTTATTTTTAATTTTCTTTTAAGAAAACATTTCACATTTCATACAAATCATATTTGTCCATTTCATATTTAAACTTCTCCAATACTCCATACCCCACTTCAACTATTCCACCGTTCAACTAACCAATATTGTCCTTCCTCTGTCCAATTAGTGTCTTCCTTCCTACTCTTCACTCGTCCTCTCTTCTACCATAACTCACAATCACAATATCTTTTATTTGTTTTGGTTAAAAATAAAATGTATGGATATTATTTTTTCATGTTATCATGTTTTGGTGTAAAATAAGGAAACTAATGTATTGAAATTTTGTTGTTAAATTGAGAGTGAATTGATCAATACCCGCCTGAGAGAAGATGATGGTATTTCTCAATTTCTAAATCTCATATATGGTTTATGTTGTGGCAATCTTCAGGATATTTCTTCTCCACCCTCTGCCTTTAGTTTGTTGAGTAATCCACGTGCTTTCATGCCTCCAGTCTCCAGGCATTCCATGATAACCAATCCACTGTAGGATTCCTCTCCAAATTCCCTTAGTAAACTTACAGTCAAAGAATATGTGGTTAAGTGTTTCACTTTTTTTGGTAGAATTTGCAAGAGTGATCTGTAATTGTACCAAACTTAAAAAGTTTGTCTTTGGTGTTGAGTCTGCCCATTAGGGCCAGCCACAAAGTGAAGATAATTCTTGGTATTGCATGGTTGCCCAAAAGTATTTTCTTCCAGCTCACATGTTGCTTGTCTTCTCTCAAACACTTATATATATCTGCAGTTTTATACATACCTGTTTGCACCACATCATCCTAATAACTAGCTTGAACCATCTTCTCCTTGCGTTTCAGAATTCCTTTAAGAAGCCACAACATAGTTGTAGTTGGCATCCATTTCATCACATCCTGGCCTTTGAGATAGCAG
Organism: Vicia faba; assembly: GCA_948472305.1. Classification (NCBI taxonomy): domain Eukaryota; kingdom Viridiplantae; phylum Streptophyta; class Magnoliopsida; order Fabales; family Fabaceae; genus Vicia; species Vicia faba. Next base: position 165,810,122 of record OX451735.1, read on the forward strand.
GTGCTAATCCATTTGACCCAAAGCTTATCAGCTTTGGCTTGGAGGTTCCATATGAGCTTTCTAATAATGTCTTGGTTCTACTCCATCAAAGATGTGATATTCAACCCACCTATAGATTTATGATTACAGATAGTCTCTCATTCTATAGGTGCTTTTCTGCTCATCTTAAATGTGTTGCTCCACATAAAGTTGTGACATATAGTTTCAATATTTTTAAGGACACACTTAGGGATGGGAAAGACCAACATCCAATATGCAGTTACTAAAAAATTACACTTCTGATGAGTTGTTGCCTTCTTGCATAACTCAGAGTCTTTGATGTCAAGTGCCAAATCTTCCCAACTATTTTATCAACTAATGACCTGCACTGTTGCACATTGATTTTTCTACTGGAAAGAGGAACTCCCAGATATTTGAATGATAAGGTGCTGACAATGTAGCCTATTATATCCAATAGATCTCGTTGTAGGGACTCGTGAACTCCTCCATAATAGACCTTGCACTTGGTAGGGTTAGCCATTAATCCAGTGGAATATGAAAATTTGTGAAACTCCTTCATCATAAGCTTGACTGATTCTGCATCACCTCTAGTAAACAACAATAGATCATCAGCAAAACAGATATTAGTAATCCCAAGTTGTTCACACTTGAGGTGGTAGTTAACATTGGGTTGTGTTTGTAGCTTCTTTAAGTACCTATATAGATACTCCATTATCAACACAAACAACGTAGGTGATATGAGATCACCTTGCCTGAGGCCTCTCTTAGCTTGCGAGCAATCAATATGTTTATCATTAATGGGATAACTATAGGAAACAAATGTCACACAAACCATAATCCAGTTGATGAACTTAATAGGAGAATTCATCTCTCTTATAATTTCCTCCAGGGCTCTCCACTCCACAATGTCATAAGCTTTTTGAAGGTCAATTTGAATAACACGTCTAGGTGAGATGTGCTTCCTAGTATACCCTCTTAACAACTAATGAGCAATAATAATGTTGTCTTGAATCACTTTGCATGGCACAAAAGCATATTGGTTTTCATCCACCACTTAATTGATGACTTTACTTAATCTAGTGGTTAAGATCTTGGATATAATCTTGTAGAGGATAGTACAAGAAACAATGAGCCTCATCCCCTTCATAGTTCTTGTATTGTATGTTTTAGGTATAAATGTTACAAGAGCACAATTCACTGTTCTATACATCTTTCCATGATCAAAGAAATCATGAATAGCTGCCTTCACATCATTTCTCACAACATCCCAAACTGATTTGAAGTATTTAGAATTAAGACAATCAATACCTGAAACCTTAGTATCACCAATGTTGTTTAAAGCTTGCCAAATCTCTGGATTTGTCACAGGATGAATTAATTCATCTCTTTACTGATCATGCAATTGAGCTTAATTCCTCATAAGCTCTATATCAATATGAACAAGATGTTGTGAAGAATTACCCACCAAATTTCTATAAAATCTCAGCACCTTAATTTCAATATTTTTATCACCTATGATAGATTACCCATTAGAATCTTCTAGCCTATAGACACCTGTCGTCTTGATTTTACCTTTTACAATGAAATGGAAGTATGCATTGTTTCCATCCCCAACTTGAGCCACCTAACTTTATATTTTTATATTAGATTTTTTTTCTTTCATTTCAATTGCTTTAATGATTTCAAAAGTCCAATACTTTTGTGCATCTTAAATATATAATATATTAAAAAAAAATTGCAACAAATTTGGTATCCACTTATATCATATTAAAACATAATAATAATTGTACTAAAAACTCATCAAAACATATTAATTGGTATTAAAATTTAAATTTATGGTACATGGTTGGCATTATTGTTTGTACTATATGGTCATTATTATAATTATTATTATATTTTTTTGTATAATTAAAAAAATAAAAATAAATATACTTAAAATATTATATGAAATTCAAATACGAAAAATTGTTATTTTTTAATTATTTATATTATTAATATTTTTAATTTAAGATAATAATGATAATTTGATAGTTTAAAAAAAATCATAAAAAATCATAATTTAAAAATATACCTGAAAATATGTGTCAATGAACAAAATAAAAAGTGTGTTATTTATCATTAATTTTAACTTATATAATTCAAAATATTATTAGATTAATGTACATCATTAATAAATTCAGAATATTATTACTATATAGTTTCGATTAAAAAAGTAATTATAATATTTTGTGTATATATACAAAGATAAGAAAATATAGGAAAAATTAAACTAGTGTTTATTTTATAATTTATATTATTAATTCAGATTTATACAATTAAAACAAAATTAATCATATAAAATTAAATTATAATTTTTTTTCCGTATTTGGATAAATAGTACATTTCCCCCATATATATATATATATATATATATATATATATATATATATATATATATATATATATATATATATATATATATATATATATATATATATATATATATATATATATATATATATATATATATATATATATATATATATATATATATATATATATATATATATATATATATATATATATATATATATATATATATATATTTGTATACTATTTATCTAAATATGAAAAATATATATTTTATAATTTAATTTAAATATTTTAATACAAGAAAATATATGTTTTTTTATAAATTAGATTAAAATATTTTTAAATTAATAAGTGAATCTTTATATTATTTTAAACGAATGAATTTTCATTGATTTCAATATTTTTATAAATAATATAAAAATTAAAATAATATTTATATACATGAGAAAATATATTATTGATTAAAATATTTTTATATGTGAAAAAGATTATATTTATGATTCAAATATAAATAAAAATATATTTTTTCTTTTAAATAATAAATTCTTTTAATTAAAAAATTTGTTTTTTATTTTATTTTTATTACTTTTTAAAAATAAATATGCATAACACATAAATATCTATGGTTAAACATCAATATTTTATTAGTTTTTATATGTAACAAAACCAAATAGCTTACTAAATCTATAAAATAACAATCGTCCTCACAATCATGAATCCTTGTTGGTTCTTTCAGCATCCCAACTCCATAAAAATATGATTATTGAACTAAGATACTTACCCTTTTCTACCAAACTCATATCATCTAAATATTGAATGTGTACTAAACATATAAAACAATAAAATAATAAAATCATGTTTTTATATGTGTACAACAAACAGATCCTAAAATATAAGTTTTTTCTTATTATTTTTGTGAACTTTAATTATTAAAAATCACTCATCTTATATAACAAGTGAATGCATATGTTGGGAATAAGAATAAGATCATATCTAGGAGGCAAAGAAGCATTATCCACACTCTCCCATATCTAGTTGATATTATTAGCTAGGGCTAGCAACACGCGCCTTAGTGGCTACACTACACGTGACCACTTGCAAGATAAATCCAGTACTATGGTACCAACACATTACCAACCACAATTTGCCTTTTATTTTTTGTATTTAACAGAAAAAGTAAATGTCATGACATTATTAAGGTGTGTTTGGATTGGTTGGGAATAAAATTGATTTTAATAGAATTGATTACAAGATAATTAAGTTTTTGTAGAATTATTTTTTAATAGAGTTGAGTTAAAAGAATTAATTTTAGAAAAAGAATTAATTTTAGAAGAAGAATTAATTCTAATAATAATAAAATATATATTTTAAAATTATTCAGAATTAATTTTATATTTTTAAAATTATTTTGAGTGTTTTAAAAGTCAATTCAAATACGTTATTAATATAAAAAAATATTTAGATACAATTTCATATGTGTAACTCATATTTTTTTTCAATAAAAATATGATAAATATATTTAAATATCTTTTATATAGTAAAAATAGGAAAAAAAGTATATATATATATATATATATATATATATATATATATATATATATATATATATATATATATATATATATATATATATATATATATATATATATATATATATATATATATATATATATATATATATATATATATATATATTATATATATATATATATATATATATATATATATATTGGAAAAAAGTATAAGAAAATGTATTTAAATTTTTTCTATTAATATATTATAAATTTTTTTATAAAAATTGTATAAATTTTAAAATAATATTTTTTTAAAAAGATTGCTTTGAGTAGTTTTTTAGAAAATCAATTTTAATAAATGTTTTATTTTAAAATTATTTGATTTTGATAAATAAATATAGAAATCATACCTTTTACTAATTTTAAAAATCAGTATCTTTAAATAATTGAATATCAAGTGTAATTTTTTATAATTATGCCAAGCAAACTTGTATTCTTTCTCTTTTGTTTATCAGCTCTTTTTTTAAGGCGTGTATGATTGATAGAAAATGAAAGAAAGGAATACAATATTTTAAATTAAAATTGTTTGATTGAATTATTAAGAGAGAAAGGAAAGAGCCGAACAAATTCTGTCAAAGTCAATTTCAATTACCCTTCAAAATGAAATGATTTGGATGAGAGATAACATATGTTAAATTTTTGGACTTATATATAGTCTCGTTCCATGTCATTTTAAATATCAGTAGAATAAATAATGTTTGAAATAATTTATTGATGCGCAAAGAAGAGAGGAAAAACAAAAAAAATAAAAATTAAATAATAGTTATAAAATAAAGAATAATGATTTACAATGAATTTATATTGAACTATCTCATTAGACTATTTATACACAAAATAAAATCTTAAATATCCTCTAACAAAGATATAAAAAGATATAATAATATTCTCTAAAAAGATATTCCTAAAATATAGATTAATATCTAAAATATATCTAAAATATAGATTAAATCTAACACCATCCATTAATTTATACTTTATCTAAAATTGACAACACCAATTTCATCCTTTAAGCAAAGAAATTGATCAGTCTTGATAGCATTTGTTAGAACATCTGCCAGCTGCTTCTGGGTGCTACAGTGCACAACTTCTAATATTCTGCTCTGAACTCGATTCCTCAAAAAATGATATTTGGTCTCAACATGCTTGCTTCTTCCATGCAGCACTGGGTTCTTGGCAAGATTGATTGCAGACTTGTTATCAATCATCAGCTTCAGAGGTTTATCTACTTCGATCTTCAGATCTTGCAGCAAGTTCAGAATCCACACAGCTTGGCATGCAGTCAGAGCGCCAACAATATATTCAACTTCACAGGTTGACAGCGCAACAACATGTTGCTTCTTGGAACACCAAGAAATAGGACCTCCCAGAAATTTGAATAAATACCCATAATACTTCTTCTGTCAACTCTATCTACACACCAATTAGAGTCTGAATAACTGAAAAGTTCTGATTCGATCTTTCTTCTAGAAAGAAATAATACTCCACCCTTCATAGTTCCCTTTACATACCTTAGAATCCTGACAGCAGCTTGGTAATGAGACCACTTTGGTTTACTCATAAATCTGCTGACCATTCTAATTGCATAGCAAATATCAGGTCTGGTATTACACAAATACCTCAGAGAACCAACCATTTGTTTGAAGATTGTAGCATCCATATCCTCTTCATCAGAATCAGAGTCCAACTTCTTATTCGTATCAGCATGTGTGATAGCAACTTTGTAATTTTCTAGCTCAAATCTCTTCAGAAGCTCAAGTTCATACTTCGTCTGATGCAAAATGATTCCTTTCTCAGAGTACATAAATTCCATCCCTAGAAAGAAACTCATTTTCCCAAGATCTGTCATCACAAACGCATTCATCAGACTTTCTTGAACTCAGTTATCTCTTGTTCAAAACTTCCTGTGAGTAATATGTCATCAACATACAAACATGCCAGAATCATATTACCTTATGAAGTGTGCTGAACATAAACACCATACTCCATCTCACACTTCTAAAACCCTTGTTCCTTGAAAAATGAATAAATCTTCAAATTCCAAGCTTTGGGCGCTTGCTTCAATTCATACAAGGCTTTGTGTAATTTGAACACCATCCCTTCCTGATTATTTTTCTCAAATACAAGAGGTTATGATACATATACCTCTTCTTGTAATGGACCATTCAGAAATGCAGATTTTACATCTAAATGCATCATAGGCCAATTCCTGTTAACAACTATTGCAATCACTAGTCTGATTGTTTCATGTCTCGCTACAGGTGCAAACACTTCAAAGTAATCCATCCCAGGCTTCCGTGGAAAGCCTCTTGCTACTAATATTTCTTTGTGCTTGCCAATTGATCCATATGGCTTTAGCTTCTGCTTGAAAACCCTTCTGACGCTGATGGCTTTCTTGCCTTTTGGAAGTTCGGTCAACTTCCAAGTCTTGTTTCTCTCTATAACATCAAGTTCTTCTTTCATGGCCTGTAACTAAACTTGATGCTTAAGAGCCTCTTCCATACTCACGGGTTCATAGTCGACTAACATTGCACACTGAATAACTTCTCCTTCAGAGTCTACTTCAGTGTCTTGCAACATGTCAAACTCTGCAAATCTTCTTGGGATGCTTTTGACTCTTTGTTGCCTCTGAACTGAACCTTCAAAACTTTGGACACCAGAACTTTCCCATTTAGAAGCACTTGCTTCAGAAATTGGACTTTCTCCAGAACCTTGACTGTCTTCAAAGTCAAGATCACCATCAAAGTCAGAGTCAGAATCATATTCTCCTTCTGTATCTTCTTCAGAGTCTTTACCAGCTTCAGAAACATGTGTTTCTGACTTTTCTTCAGGAGTTCTCTCATCAGAGTCAGGATGAGACCTTTCCTAATTCCAAACTTCTGATTCCTTTACAATGACGTCTCTGTTGAACTCAACTTTGTTAGTTTCTTGGCAATAAAGTTTGTACGAACCTGTACTGTGGTACCCCACCAACAACATCACTTTACTTATATCATTCAACTTCTGTCTTCTGGCTTCTGGGACATGTTTGTAACATACAAGACCAAACACCTTCAGATGACTAACACTTTGCTTATCTCCAGTCCACTTCTAAATAGGAATTATTTCCTTCAATTTCTTTGTTGGACATCTATTGAGCACATAACATGCAGTTGCAACAGCTTCTCCCCACAGAGTATGAGGAAGCTTCTTCTCTTTTAGCATGCTTCTCACCATATCAAGCAAAGTACGGTTTCTTCTTTCAGAAAGACCATTGTGTTGAGGAGTATAGGGAGCAATAACCTCATGCTCAATTCCATTCTCCTCACAGAAACTTCTGAATTCTGTGGAATTATACTCACCACCACCATCAGTTCTAAGAATCTTTAGAGTCTGGCCACTATGATTCTCAGCCTTCAGTCTGAACTTCTTGAATTCAGCAAACACCTCGTGTTTGAACTTTATGAGATATGCCCATGTCATTCTGGTGAACTCATCAACAAATGACACAAAATATTTATTCGCTCCAGTTGATGCTACTGGAAAAGGAACGCACACATCAGAATGCACTACTCCCAAGGCATGTTTTGCTCTTGGAGCTACTTCTGATGCAAATGGTAATCTTGGTTGCTTCCCTTCCATGTACACCTTGCATTATTTTTCAGGCTTCTTGATTGTAGGAATTCCATGTATCAGATTCTTTGATTTCAGATGTCCTAAACTTCTGAAATTTGGATGACCAAATCTTCTATGCCACAACTCACTCTCCTTGACAACACTTATTGCACTAAGACATTCAGAGTATGCAGTTCTAACATTAACCTTGAATGTTCTGTTCCTTCCCTATTCTGACTCCATAATCAACTTCTGATTACAGTCATACAACTTCAGAAGATTGTCCTTCATGGTAACTGAAAAACCTTTCTCAATTAGTTGTCCCACACTCATCAAATTGCTTTTCATGCCAGGTACATACCATACATTCTGGATCACTGCTACTTTCCCATTGTTTATAATGATTATGACATTTCTCATACCTTATGCATTGAGGTATTTATCATCAGCACGTCTGATCTTTGTACTCTTCCCAGATTCAAAATTAATCAACTGTTTCTTGTTTCTAGTAAGATGGTTTGAACACCCTGTGTCCATATACCACCATTCTGATGAATTCAGATCATCAGGTTCAGAAGCCAACAATAGCACAAGTTCATCATCTGACTCTCCTCTGGCTATATTTTCTTCTTCTGACTTCCTTTCTTTGTTTGACCAACAATCTTTGGCATAGTGACCAAAGTTCTTGCAACAGTAACACTGAACATTCTTCTTGTCATACTTCTCCTTTCCCTTCTGGACATTCTTCTGCCTATCAGAGTCTGAATCTTCTGACCTTTAACCACCCTTAGTTTTATTTCTGGCTTCTGACCAAGCCTGCTTTTGATACTTCTTGCCAGAAGTTACTTTCAGAGCCTGCTGCTCTACTTTCCTCTCATAAGTTCTCGCAGTCATACGCAACTCATGCGCCTCTAGACTACTTTGAAGCTCTTCAACTCTCATGGTGCTCAGATCTTTTGAATGTTCAATTGCTACCACAATGTAATCAAACTGAGAAGTTAAAGATCTCAAGATTTTCTCAATGATTATTTGTTCAGAAAGAGTGTCTCCACAAGCTTTAATCTCATTAGTGATCAGAACCACTCTAGAGATGTACTCAGAAACCTTCTCATTGTCCTTCATGTTGAGATTCTCATATTTCTTTCTGAGAGACTGAAGCTTCACATTCTTCACTGATGCGTCACCACCATAACATCTGACCAGTGTGTCCCACGCAACCTTTGTTGTTTCATCAGCAATCTTCTCAAACACATTTGCATCCACACGTTGATGGATGTAGAACAACGACTTCTGATCTTTCTTCCTTAGAGCCCCATGTTTTATTTTTTGTGCCTCTGTTGCGTCTGCTTCTAACAGATCATAGCCATCAGTGACAAGATCTAACACACATTGAGAACCAAACAACACGCGCATTTGGATATTCCAACGATTCTAGTTTTTGCCATCAAATAATGGAAGCTTGGAATGGACATCGCCTCCATTCTCGTTCATATTCTACCTTGTGTGTTGTACCCCAAAATTTTCCCTCTCATTTATCAAATATTTTCTCAGAGATTTCTCTTGGTTCAAGACTGCACTAGGGTTGATCAGCTCAAGACACCTCCTCAAACCCTGATGGCCAAAATTAGGGTTTGAGATTGCACAAGGATAATTGAACTTTCAATGCTTCATATGAATTTAATAGATAATTATGGACCCCCAAGATTACTCATGTCAAGTTTCAAGCCTTGAATCACATTTTTGCTCAGTCAATTGAGCAGTTGACCTAAAAATCAACTATATTGGGGAAAAAGTCAACTATGGCCAATTTACAGTCAAACTTCATAATTTTTTATCCATATAAACATTATAGACTCATATGTATCATTTGATCAAGTTTGGATCATAATTCCTCAAGAAATTTGATCAAATCATTAAAAGGGCAAAATGGTCAAAATTAGGGTTTTGATTGAGAAAGGGCAATTTCTGATTTTTGACCTAGCAAATGGTCATTTGGTTTGAAGAATGATCTCAAGAGTTCAATTGCATCATTTTTACCTAATGCCATGACCTAAAACATTGCTCAATATCATTTGGATTCATAGTGAATTCTCAGTCAACTGATCAAAAGTCAACTGTATACTGAAAAGTCAAACTTTGACTTTTTGGTCAAAATCCAATGTCAAAGATTTCAGTTCATCAATACATGTCAAAATATGAAACTTATTCATCAAGAAATCAAAAAGTCAAGATTTCATTTTGCAAAGTCAAAGTATTCTAACTTAAAATTTTTTCTAAGTGTTTAAAACTTCATGTTTTTTCATAACTTTGTGCCAAATTTTCACCATGATGCAAGATGAGTCAAAAGAAACTTTCAACATGAAAGTTGTAGATATCCATGATATCTACAACATTTATTTACACAACTTCTTCTAAAATTGCTTGGATCTCAAGTTATTAACTCATGAAGTCATGGTCTTGAAATTGAACACTTAGTGAAATTTTGCCCTAGTTTTGGTCAAGATTTTGACCTAACTTCATGGAACTTTTTCATATAGTTCCAAGGGGAATTTTCAAAAGTGATTCAAAGAGGGGTTTCATAACACATTACAAGCTTTCCAAAATGTCCAAGAACTCTTTAAGATCATTCTTGAGCAGGGAGAATCAAAGAGAGAAAGTTAGGGTTTTCAAACTTGAATTACAAGTCATTTTATGATAAACAAGAATTCAAATCCAAGCCTATGCTACATGAATCTTACTTTGCAGGCTTCTAACCTCTAAATCTATCCATAATCAGAAGATTACACAACTATTTGAGCTATGATCCAAGTGTTTGAGTCTTTGTCCAAGTGATTATTCCATTAATGGAACAAAGTTTACACTTTCATTTTGGAAAAAGTGACTTTAATCACAAAGTCAATGCATAGAGCTTTGCACTTGTTCCTTCTGATCACAAGCAGTGTCAAAGGCAAAAGCAACATGTCTAGAGCCTCCCATAAACTCAGGCCATGCTTGTACTATGCTTTGAAACCATGTTTTCACTTTTCTTCAAAATCAAGTAACATAGCCATAACTCTATATCTTGTGTTTCTGACCTCCTCAAGTCCTCTAACCTTTTTCATATAACCATACAAGTTATTTCCAAGCTAACAGACGATTAAAAACACTCCCAAACTCCCTAAAAACTGAGACTGCACAAAACCTCCATTTTTGTGTCATTTCTGACTTTGAACTTCAATCTTGAAAACCACTCCTCCGTTTCTTGGCTTAACACTTCCAAAAGCTTCTTAGCATCATACACAAACCATTCCAATACCTGTTTGCAAACTGTAACACCATTTATACCATCCTCCATAACCAAAAACAAAGGTATGCATCTCGAATTCTCCAGACCATTCCAGCCACCCTCAGCTCAAGCCAGCCATTGCATTAGCTTCCTAGAGGTCCAAGGAAGCTAACCTGATCATCACCACTGCCTAAAACAAGCTCAAATCCATTTCACGATTTCCAGTTTTGAGGTATTTTTCTTGAACTTCTATCTTCATATTTAGGCATTGTTAGGCTTGCATTTGTGAAGATAAAATATAGACATCATTGCCCTGAAACTATACATGTCCATAGATTTCATTTATTTTGATTGAGCTAGGAGAATTTTGAGTTTGAACTTTCTGAAATATTTAGGTCAGAATTTGGTACTTTTAGAAATTCTCATTCATCTTTGATTTATAGCTTATGATATTTATATGGTTAAATTCGTGTGACAAAATTGAGCAATTTTCATGTTTACATTTTTGCAAATGGTTGAGAAATGAGCAAGTTACAGATCCTTTGGCTGGAGGTTGAAGATGAAGTCATTTTCAGAACTGGATTGATGTTATGTATTTGTTGTTTTGGTTATATTAACGGATATATAGCCACCCCAGTGATAAGGCAGCGCACGTTTCATGCTAAGAGCGTGGATTCAAGCCCCAGCGCTGCCACTTTTCCTTATTTTTTCACATTTTCTCTTGTTTTTGTCACAAAACAGATGCGTTGGGCCTCCAAACAGTTGGGCCTTGTATTTTTGCTAGCCTTCCACCCTCTTGACTGTTTTTAACACCCCTGGCCCAAATTTCTTTAATTATTTTCTTTTTTCTTATTATTATTTTTATTTCATTTCTTCTTTAATATTATTATTATTATTATTATTATTATTATTATTATTACTATTATTGTTTTCATAAATCATAAAAAAAGTCCAAATTTATTTTTATTTATTATTTATACTTATGTATTTTGTTTTCTCAATAAAATAAAAAGACTAAAAAAACATTTTCTTAAAATAAATTAATTCCTTTTTTAAATAAATAATTTTTAGACTTAGGATAAATTATTAAATTATTTTATTTTTTTAGTTAAAATTAATTTAGAACTTAGGTTATTTTAATTAATTAATCTTCATTTTATTTTCTTTAATTAAAAACCTTTTCATAAAAAAACTCTAAAAAATTCTTTTTCAAGTTAATTTCTTTTCTTAATTAGTTTAAGTTAATTTTATTTAATTTTAATTAATCATTTTCTTTAATTAGGTCAAGACAAAACCCCTTCATAAAAAACAACAAAAAACATTTCTTTTTCCATTTATATTTTTGCATTTTATTTTCAATTTTGTACAATATTTAATATGGTTGTAATAGATAATTGGGCTTACTTTTCTTGCAATCCCCATTTGTAAATTTGTACACCTCTCCCCTAAATGATATAATAGCGTAGTAATTTTACTTTTCACAATTTATCGCTTTATATAAATGCTAGTGTTAGGGTTTTTATGAGAAGATAAATTCAACAAGTAGCAAACCCTAATCAAAGACTAAACAAAGCATGAACATCAATACACTTGCACACAAGCACCCCTAGGGTAAATCCACTTGGTTGTCTTACAAAAATGGCCGTATTATGCATGTGAGGTATCTTAGCAAAAACAAGCAAAAATACAAGATCATAGTCCCTCGATGACGCTATAAAAATTTACCTTTCAAAATGATCTTAGTCCCTAAAGAAAGATGCTAAGATACCTTGTAACATTACTAATCATGGTTATACGATGACCCACACCCGTCCCGTTTACATCCAAAGATAGGGTTACTTACCAAATCAATGGTAAGATAACAATGTCAAAGGAAAGAGGAAATGAACATGAAAGACTTTTGAGTAGGTAGATTATTCCTAGTTGCTTGCTCAATTTCAAAACCAAAAACATCCTTGCTATTTTTCAAAACAAACACCAACACTTTCAAAAACATCTTTCAAACTTGAAATCATTTTCAAAAGATCAACACTTTGTATACATTCTTACGAACGAGAATCATTACAAAGTTTACCTAAACGATGGCGCCTTTTCAAAATATTTTCAAAAACCACACAAAACACAATTTCAAACAAAAGCAAGTGTTCTAGAAAGTAACTAAGATCCCACGGAAAACCATGGATGAAAAGGGTGCTAATACCTTCCCTTTTCATAATTTACCCCCCGAACTCAAGCAATAATCTCAAAGGTATTTCCTGTGCTTTTTCACCTTTCTTTTTAGATAAAAGAAAAGTCGGTGGCGACTCTTGCTAACCGCAATATTTGTAATAAAACGCAAAACAACCAAGTCAGTTCTCCCACCATATCACAGAACTGGCGACTCTGCTGGGGAAAATTCTAAAAGTGGGATTACCTTAGGGCTAGATCATATTTACTTGCTTTCTTTGTTTGACTTGTGTGCTTTACATTATTATTCTTTGTTTGCGTTTGAATCCTCTACCCGGATTTGGGATATCTTATAGGTAAGTAGCAATACATTGTGGAAACTGTGCGGGGTATACCGACATTGTCTAAGCAATAGCTATGTTAGTGCGACATATTTGTGGGTACCAGTAGCTCTTGAGTAGTCAAGGAGAATACAGGTCCACTGAGTGATGTCATGAAGCACTAATGAACTTTTAGAACCTTTACTTGACCAACTTAGCCTTCAGGACGTAGTGAGATGACCGACTTTGGTACAGTCCGAAGTTGGTAGATACTTAATACTACACTCACTGAGGTTTGGTTTTTTAGGATATTTCGGCTGCCATTAAAGAGGCTTGCGCTGAAACAATGCCCGAGAAAATAAACCAGTGATATTGAGCTCCTTAGAACCCGGTTACTATTTCTAGGACAGATTTGAGCCAACTAAACTTCAAGAGGGTACTTACCTATGAGACTCCATGGAAGCCTAAACCTAAGGACTTATTTGATTTGTTTGTGTATAGATACTTGTACATAACATCATAAACATCATAAACATCATACTCATACTCACTAACCATTTCAAGGATTTTTGGGATTTATCTTTGTTCTATTTTGTAGGACATGGATTCTATTCGCAGGAAAACCATTCAAGTCAATCTCGTAAGGATCCCTCCTCAACTCAAAGAGTTAGCATCAAGGATTCCTGAAAATTCTCTATTTACCGAAAGACATGGTCGCCTACTAAACTTGGATACCTCCAACACTGATGAAGACATGATGAAGGTGCTCTTTCAGTTCTTTGATCCCTTACACCATTGCTTCACATTTCTCGATTATCAACTTGTGTCGACTTTGGAAGAATTCTCCCAACTCTTGAGGATTCCCATTCTCAATCAACTACCTTTCAACGGTACGGAAAGGGATCCAAAGTCAGAAGAGATTGCTCAAGCCTTACACTTGCAACCATCTGATATCACAACTAATTGGGAAACAAGGAGTGGTGTCAAAGGTTTCCTAGCAAAATTCTTGTGTGAGAAAGCCCAAAACTATTGGAACTCTTTGGATTTGCAAGCCTTTGAGGAAATTGTGTCTCTCCTAATCTATGGGATGGTTTTGTTTCCAAATCCTGACTAACTCATATATATGAACACCATCAAAATCTTCATGTCTCGTTACCCGGTGCCTACTTTGCTAGGAGACATCCTACATTCCTTTCACACTCGTACTATGAGGAAAAGAGGTATCCTTATGTGTTGCACTCCTCTTTTGGCAAGATGGCTTATTTCACATCTTCCCTAATCTGTGTTAAAGAATGAGAAAGGTTCAAGATGGTCCTATATGTTGATGACGCTCAGACATTCAAATATTCATTGGTGTTCCCGCTCTTTGGAGAATGTTACTATTGTCGACCATTGTGGAGAATTCCCTAATGTCCCTTTACTTGGCATTAGAGGAGGTATCACCTACAACCCTTATTTATCCTTAAGACAATTTGGTTACGCCTGAAGGGATGGTCCATACGAGATGCTTATTCAAGGTCTGGTATTTGACTACGAGAGCGACAATCAAGGTCACCGTCATAGGTTTATCCGAGCCTGGAGGATGTTGAACAAGGTGGATAGCAAGACGTTAGGACACAAGAATTACATTCCTCTCGAGCCTTACCTTAAATGGGTACGATCTCATGCTCAGAAACTTGTGATGCCTTATCCCTCCATCTTACCAATCATTGTGGAGCCTATGGTTGAAGGAGATGTTCCCTACACTATCCTCCATCCCAACATGCCTACCTCTCTCGAAGACTTACAAAAGGGTTGGATCCAGCTGAAGGAAGAACAAGATACTTTCGAGGCTAATTCTATGCTAGTGAAAAGAGGGTCTTAGAGCTTACAAAGCAGCTACAAGAAGAGCAAAGTGTGGACGCCTATCTTGCACCGAAGAGGATGTGTTCAGTCTTTTTATCTTAGAAAGTTATTTTGTAAGCCCAAGAGGCATGATGTAATCTTTCTTGTTTTGTCTAATGAAAATTAATGTTTGTTCATCCTTTTGTCTATACAAATTTAAGTTTCATTAATCCTTGAAATCATTTGCATGTACATATCCCATGCATCATAACATGACAAGTTTTTTGCATAACAGGTTTCCTTATCTTTCTGTTGTTTATTTTAGCAAGATGGATCTAGAGCAAACTGTGAAAGATCTCCAAACCCAGAATTCTCAGTTTCAGGATACTCTACTAGCCCTAGCCAAGAGGCAGCAAGATATGATGGCTTTGCTGGCCGTTAAGAAGAAGCCAAAGAAGAAAGCTCTATTCAACATGGGTAGAAGGTTCAAGGAGACAGTCCGTTGAATCCCAGTAGAAGATTCATCTGAAGAGGACGAGAACCAGATTGGTGAGGTCAAGAGTACTCATGCTGATTGTATCAATGATCAAGTATCTGATGATGATTATTACAACAAGCAGTATCCACCCGCTGATGTCAAATACAAGCAGTTAGAAGACATATTGAAAGCTGTTGAAATCCAAGCCGTCCCCGGTTTAGATTTTGATGATTTGGGTTTGATTTCTTGGGTAGTCATTCCCTACAAATTCAAAATACCAATCTTTTCAAAGTACGATGGGGTTTCTTGTCCAAAACTCCATTTGAAATCTTATGTGCACAAGATACAGCCGCACACTACTGATAAGAAGCTCTGGGTTCACTTTTTCCAAGAGAGCTTAGCTGGAACGTAACTTGAATGGTTTTATCAGTTAGATGGTTCTCGTATCAATACTTGGGAGGATTTAGCTACTGCCTTCTACCATCAGTATCAGTACAACGCCAAATTGGCGCCAACGAGGGTTCAGTTACAAGATATGACCATGGGAAAAAATGAAGGATTTAAGGAATATGCATAAAAGTGGAGAGACCTTGCTAGTAGGGTCCAACCTCCCTTCACTGATAGGGAGCACATCGACATGTTCATGGGCACTTTATCTGGTCCTTTCTTTAATCTGTTGGTTGGCTGCTCTTCTTCTAGTTTCACTGAATTGATCTTAACTGGCGAAAGAGTTGAAAGTGGCATCAAAAGTGGGAAGATCTATGTGGCATCTACCTCCACTCCTAATCCTATGAAGAAACCTTTTCCTGCAAAGAAGGAAGTCAATGTTGTGTACAGGGCAATGGCCCATACCAAGAAGAATGATCATCCGTCTGTAAATGCTATCCGAATATCCAATCAGACTCCTACTCCAAGACCATCTACAAATCATCAATGTTTTGAAACTCCAAGAAGACAATTTACAAGGTTAGGCATGTCATTGTCTCAAGCCCTTCAACATTTGCTCAAGGCTAATTTAGTGACATTGCGCGATCCTCCCGCCAACCCTAACACCTCGTCACCAAACTATAATCCGGACACTAAGTGTGCTTACCATTCAAGCAGCCCCGTGCACGAGACTGACCAGTGTTGGGCCCTGAAGAACAAAATCCAGGATTTGATTGATAACAAAACTATTGAATTTGATCCTCCTTCAATGCTGAATGTAATCACTGCTCCAATATCGAAGCATGACAAAGGTGTTAATGCTGTCGAGGATGCAATTTTTGTTACGTCTGTTGAAGAATTGACTACTCCGCTGAACATAATCAAGAACAATCTATTGAAAGTTGGGATCTTCCCTGGCTGCGTAAAGGACTGTGTGTGCTGTACAAGATAACTAAATGGATATGAAGGGCTAAATAAAGGCATTCAACGCTTGATGGATAGCCACGAAATTCTATTTGAAAAGACTCCACTTTCCAAGAGTTTGATTAACAAATGTGAATACCTCTCCATTTTTACCATCTCAAACAAGCCTCTTAGGATCACCTCCAAAGGTCCTATTAGGATTTCAAACGAACCCACTGTTGCACGCTTAATAATTACCAATCCCGGGCCAATTCCCTACTCTTCAAATAAGGCAGTACCATGGAATTATGGTGCTAAGGTGTTCTATCATGGAATTAAACAAGATGCCTGGATCAAAGAAGAAAGAGATGACGATGTTGATAACATAGCTGGTTCAAGAAAAGTAACTAGAACTGGAAGAATATTTTCACCCAATATCTCACCACCAGTTGTTACAAGGACGTCCATCTGTATTAATGCTGCCAAGCCAAGTACTGATACAAGGGGGAAAGAGTAGGTTGTTGAGCCTGATGTGATTGAAGTACCCTCCAAGGACGTAGCTGATGAAGAACCCTCCGCTCGCGAGATGGACAGGATATTGAAGATCATAAAAATAAGCGACTTCAAGATTGTAGAACAGTTGTGGCAAACCCCTTCTAATATTTCAATGTTGTCAATGCTACTTTGCTCCGATACCCATGCTCGAACATTAATAAAGTTCCTGAAAAAGGCTCATGTCCCCCATGAGAAAACAACAGACCAATTTGAAAATTGCGTGGCTAGCCTGACAGCTGATAATGGCTTAGGATTTTCAGATGCTGACTTAACACCTCTCGGGAAGAATCACAATAAAGCTTTACATGTTTCTATTGAGTGCAAAGGGACTACCTTAGTACATTTGCTATTCGACACTGGTTCTTATCTGAATGTATTACCCAAGGGGGCGTTAGACCGTCTATACTATGAAGTTTTAATCTTGAAGCCAAGCGATATCATTGTAAGGGCATTTGACAGATCAAAGAGGATTGTTCATGGGGAAGTAGATCTTCCAATCAAAGTGGGCTCCCAAATCTTTAGCTCCATCTTCTATATCATGGATATTCGTCCTGCCTATTCTTGTCTGTTAGTTCGCCCGTGGATCCATAAAGTTGGGGCAGTAACCTCAACCCTCCACCAGAAACTCAAATATCCAGTCAAGGGAAGAATAGTCACCGTCTGTGGAGAAGAAGAGTTTATGGTGAGCCACCTTAACTCTTTAAAGTATGTAGATATGGATGGAGAATTCATTGAGACCCCGTGTCAATCCTTTGAGGTCGTGCCACTGATGATTGATGCTACCAAATGTTCTTCTGATGAGTCTAAAGTTGTTAAGGCCATGCCAAAGATGGTTTCAGTCAAGGACGCCCGCGCGGCAATTAAAGAAGAAAACTGTGATACTTGGGGGCAACTCCTTGATATCCCATTTAAAGAGGACAAGTATGATTTGGGCTTCACTGTTATACCCCAAAATTTTCCCTCTCATTTATCAAGAATTTGCTCACAAGATCTCCTTTGGCTCAAGACTGCACTAGGGTTGATCAACTCAAGACACCTCCTTAAACACTGATGACCAAAATTAGGGTTTGAGATTGCACAAGGATATTTGAACTTCCAATTTCCCATGTGACTTTAATAGATCATTATGGACCCTCAAGATTATTCATGTCAATTTTCAAGCTTTGGATCACACTTTTGCTCAGTCAATTGAGCAGTTGGCCTAAAAATCAGCTGTATTGGGGAAAAAGTCAATTGTGGCCAATTTACAGTCAAACTTCATAATTTTTTATCCAAATCAACATTTTAAAATCATATGTATCATTTGATCAAGTTTGGACCATAATTCCTCAAGAAATTTGATCAAATCTTCAAAAGGGCAAAATGGTCAATGTGATACGGTGGGAGAACTGACTTGGATGTTTGTGTTTTATCGCAAATGTTGCGGTTTAGCAAGAGTCTCCACCGACTTTTCTTTTATCCAACAAGGAAAGGTGAAAAAGCACAGGAAAGACCTTTAGAGATGCTTTCTTGAGTTCGGGGGGTAGATTATGAAAAGGGAAGGCATTAGCACCCTTTTCATCCATGGTTTTCCATGGACTCTTAGTTACTTGCTATATCACTTGCTTTTGTTTGAATGTGCTTGTAGTGTGGTTTTTGAAAGTATTTTGAAAATGTAACTTTGTAATGATTCTCGTTTCTATAAGAACGTATACAAAGTGTTTGTTTCGAAAATAGTTCAAAGATGTGTTTGTGAAATGTGTTTTTGAAAGTGATTTTGAAAAGGGTTTCCTTTGTAGTGGCTCTTGTTTCTATAAGAACGCGTACAAAGTGTTATTTTCAAAAGTGTTTCAAAAGGAGAGTGTTTGGTGTATAAAATGTTTTTGTTGTGAGCAAGCGAGTAACTGAGAGCGAACCTACCTACTCAAAAGGTCTTAGATGTGTTTTTCCTCCTCCTTTAGATGTTGCTATCTTACCATTGATTTGGTAAGAAGCCCCATCGTTGGATGTGAAGGGACAGATGTTGGGACATTTTTATAGTCATAGAAGGCAACCCATGGAACTTTTTAGAAATATTGTTTTAGGGACTAGATCGTTTACCGAAGGCAGCATCGAGGGTCATCGAGAGACTACGATCTTTTATCGAGGGTCTTTGCTAAAACGCCCATGTTCGAGGGACATGACTATTCTTAGATAGGCAACAAAGTGAGATTACCCTAAGGTTTCTAGTGTGAAAGTGTGTTTGGATTGCATGCATTTAGTCTTGCTTAGGGTTGTCTATTTGTTGTTTTTATCTTGCCATACACACCCTAATTACTAGCATTTACATTTGAAAGTGAAAAATTGCGGAAATGTAAAGTCCAACGCTATTACAATATTTAGGGGATGGGGTACATATTTATGAATGGGGATTGCAAATAAAATTAAACCCTAAATTATTATTACAACCATATCGAACGGGTAAGAATGTGCAAAAGATGTAAAATGGACTTATTTTAATTTTTTTAAGAAAATATTTTTGATCTTTTGTTTTAAGAAATAAAATAAAGCATGTAAAAAATAAAAAAAAAAGTTTTTTGGTGTCTTTTGATTAATGAAAAAAAGAATGTAATAGCAAAAATAGTGTGAAAAAGAAAAATAGAATTAGCATATTGCTGACTAAAGGAGGTCAGAAGTTCTGACTCTGGCCTGCTGCAAAACAGATATCCTGTTAGTGGAAAAAAAAAGGTGAAGTCAGAAGTTCTGGGTCTGCTGGGAACGAGGTAGTTTTCAGAAGTTTTGATACCACTGGCAACAAAGTAGATTTCAGAAGTTTTGATACCACTGGCAGAACTTGGTCTCCCTCTCCATACTAGTCAGAACATCTGCAACCTGATCATTTCTCAACAAAACAGAAGACGTGCTTATGACAGTTATAACAGGTGTCATAGTGTTTCAGAAACAAGAAATATCATAACTATAAATCAGAGGCAAGTATGAATTTGCTAATCCTAATTCCGAGTTCTAATTTCTTCAAGAAGTTCTGAACTAATTTACCCCCTACTTAGGCAGACAGATGCATGCAACCTCAGAATATGTACAACATCAGAAACATGATATCTACATTGTATTTTTGAACATGCACATCTGGTAATGCTTTAAGTAATGTGGTGAGAGTCAGCAGAAGCTTACCTTGCAGCTGAAAAGATTCTATGGAATATAGGTTGGTCCTGAATTCTGGTGAGGTTCTGAGCATCTTCTTCACATACTCAGTAGGATGGAGGTTCTCAGCTTTTGGTACAGCAAACAGGTGATGTTCTGATTTCTTTGAGTAGATGGATGGAGAATGTGAGGTAGTATGAATACAAGAGTTAGGGCAGTTTCTAATATGTGAATCAAAAACTGTGTGGATGGTTTTAGTCAAGAAATATTTGAGAACAAATGGAGTTTGAATGCAAGGAATCAAAAGTTAACAGGTCTTGTGTGTTGTGTTTACAGTTCTTGGAAATCTTGGGATTTTGGCAGGGGTTCAAGGCTTTTCTTTTTCAAAAATTTTCCGATCCCTTTTCAATGGCCAAAGGTGTTCTATTTATAAGCAAAGATTTTGTAGTTTTTGAGAGGTCAAGTAGCGCCAACATCATACGCTAGATGCTGACTTGTTCTTGAAGCATGTTCAAAAAAGGTGTGATAGTTGACAGTTTTTTAGCCTAGACCGAATTAGCAAGCAGGGATTAAGGAAAAGTAAACCCACAAGCAAAAAGTAACGCATGGACCCTCACATATTCCTGTACAAAAGTTGCTTTTAAGGATAACAAGGGTATTTCTATGCCACACGTGGAGAGATACTTTGGATAAAGACTCAAAAGTGGTTGTGAGCATTAAATGAGCATTAAATGATGATGAGATTTGTCAAAATCAGAAATTTTGTAATGTGAGATTTTGCATCATTGCTTAATTCTGGATCAGAAGTTCCATTTCAGCGTAACCTAGAACAAACATCCAGCTTCTGATCTTTGTGTCTTGTTGCCTCAGCATGCTATGAAGGATCCCTCAGACTTTCTAGTAAGCTTGTAGTATGCTTTGTAACCTTTTTTGATTTACCTTTGAAAACTCTGGGTTAGAAGTCCTGCTTCAACGTAGCATCCAATCTTCTGATCTTCTTATCTTCTGGCTCCACCATGTTCTTAAGGAGCCTTCAGACTTTCCAGCAAGCTTTGTATCATGCCTTAAAAACTTCTTTGATTTAACCCTGCAGACTCTGGCTGAGGCTTCATGCAAACTTGCCCAGAAGTTCTGACTAAACTCTGTCTTGAAAGTGTCCAGAATTTGCTGAGTATTTCAGTTTCAAGGATGTGTCTCTGAGGAGTTATAACTTGAAATTCCAACGTTTCTAGGAGAAGCTATATTCAGCAACATTCTAGATCTTGTGGGGGTCTATAACTCTTGTGTCAGAGGCTGATCCAGAATCAACTTGCATCAAGGTGAAAATCTGGCCAGAAGTTTTGAGTTTTGTCATGCTTCTTAAACACTTAGAAAAGTTCTAAGTATTTAAAATTTTGACTCTTCCCTTAATGAATTTGCTTTTGATTTTATTGATGAAACAAACTTCATATTTCAACATGTCTTGATGAAATATGATTCTTGAAACTTGGTTTTGGTCATAAAGCCAAAGTTTGACTTTTTTAGTGTGAAAATGACCATTTTGCCCTTGTGGGCAACTTTCTTGAAAAATTTGTAATTCAAAGCTTGGAATTGGATGGAAGCAAACCTGAGGATCCAGGGTGATTCCTTGAGAAAAAGAGAGGGAAAATTTTAGGGTACAAAAGCTGCCCCTGTTCAATCTTCTTAAACCTAAAGAGTTAGATTGGCGAGTTTTTGCCATTCGTGACTCGAAGGTGGAAGATGATTGGACACTAGAGTGCCCAGAAATTTGTACTCAGCGATGCGATGATAGGAGGAATGGGCTTAAAGATGCCATTTGGAGAGGTGACAGAATCTTGTTGCAGATGGGCTTGTAGATGCTGTGATCGGTGGAAATAGAACTGACTGTTTTTAGCTGGTTTCGCGAAATGTCGCGGTAAGCAAGAGTCGCCACCGTCTTTTATGTTCTCCAACATGGAAAGGACAAAAGCACAGCAAAATTCCTTCTTTGAGAATATTTCTCGGTTCGGGAGGTAGATTATAGAAAGGGAAGGTGTTAGCACCCTTTCTATCCGTGGTTATCCACGGGCTCTTAGGTACTTGCTCTTATGTTTTCAAAATCGTTTTCTTTTCAAGTGTGTGTGTGGGTTTTGAAAAAGTTTCGTTTGAAAGATTTCTAAGTAACTCTTGTATCTGTCCTCAAGAGTGTGTGAAAAATTTGTTTGAAAACTTTTAGAAAGTGTGAGGTGTGAAATGTATTTTTGTTCGTTTTGAGAAAGAGCAAGTACCAATGAGAATCTACCTACTATAAGGAATTAGGCTGTGTAAGAGTCCTTTAGATAATGCTATCCCACCATTGAGAGGTAGGTAGCACCATCGTTGGGGGTATTCGGGTCAATTCGATTAAGGAACAGTGTGGTCACCGAAGCAATGGTAGGACACCTTAGAAGTAACCCTAACGTCCTAGATCCTTTTTATCCAAGGTAACCGTTTCGAGGAAACTGGATCTTTTAGACAGAAGGGCGACCTATAAGACACCCTATACTTGATGACCACGTTCGAGGCAACCAGTAAGGCGTACCCTAGAAGTGGTATGTGCTTTGTGTGTTGTTTTTCAGTTAAGGTTATCTTGTACATGTTATTGGTGAGCTACAGATTGATTTTATTTACATACATTCTTTCATGCATTGTTAACAGTTAGGAGTGCGGAAAGTAAATTGCAGAAATGTAAATCTAGCTATTACAAGGCGCGGGTCTATACATCGCCAAAAAAACAAAAACCCGTTTTGGTAAATAAGTGCGAGAAATTAAATAAAGCGGTAAAATTCCTAATTAACTATTACATATCTGGAGACAGTTACATAAATAATCAAAATAAAATAAACGCGCGCGAATAAAAATTTAATCGGGAATGTCCTAAAGGTTTTGACCCTTTTGAGAAAGAAATTGAATTTTGTCCTTTTTTTTTTTGTAATTAATGAAATTAAAAACTAATAACTAACCAATTAATTAATTTAGAAAATGATATTTTTGTGTTTTTTATATTTTTAATGAAAATAAAATAGAAAGAATTAAAATTAAAAGTTAACCTAATTCTAAATTATTTTTATTTATTATAAATAAAAAGAGATTAAAATTGACCTAATCAAACTATTTTATTTGTTAGTATTTTATTTACAAAAATAACATGAAATTAATAATAATAATAATATTAGTTTTTTTTTTTTTATGAAAATATTAATTATGTTAATAGTTAATAAAAAAAGAATAAGAAATAATATAAGGCAAATAAAAAAATAAAATGACAAAATAAAATTGCAAACCCAAGGGGGTTTGGGCCAGAATTGGGGGTGTATCTGGAATCTGAGGCCCAAGCAAAACTCAGCCACGTTGACCTTTTGTAATTTCCCACAGCACACTTTGACTTGGGGTAGAGTGGACAGCGCCTCATGGCCTTTGGATCTGGATTTGAGGCCACTTGGCGCCCTTCTGGATGAGGTGTATGATGAGTTGCTTTATGTTGCCTGCATAAGATCATATTTGGAAAAAAAATTAACAAGCCTTTGGGGGACCTGGGGATCAAACCTAGGTCCCAACGAATACCAAGCACGTTGCCAGCCACTCCACCACTTTGTTTCAGTCATCAATAAAACAAATATGAATTAATATATGTAATAATCATTTCCAATGCTGCAAAATTAAAAATGCGCGCATATCATTTGAACGGACCAACCATGTTCTTCCACGTAATCATCTTCTTCGTGTTTCCTGAAACAAAAACAAACAAATAACGGGGGTTTTAACCCCCACAAAATGCCAACGTCCAAAATAGCGATTAGGCCCCTGAGCTATATAAAAAGGGCGCGAGGGTTGCAATGGGTTCGTCTCACTCAGGCGGTTTCAACCATATGCGTTTTGAGGTTTGATTTTACAGTATATGAAAAGCCCTAATTCAAAAGCTCTGAAACCCTAAGATTTAACAATGGTGATTTGCGTTTCAGGGGTTCTCAGAGCAATTGAACCCTACCATCAGCTTCCTGTGAGTTCTATGAACATGAAACAATCCACAAAACACATCAAACGCGCATGAATAATGATATGTAATTCAAAAAAAAAAGTGCAAATCGTACGACTGTGGTGGACGATTCCTTGAGTGTTAGAACTTGTTTATGATTGCAATAGGTTCCTGGCAATGCTGGAAACATGTTAGAATCAAGAAAAGTGTTTGAATTGTGCTGGAATATGGATTTCAGTTTTTGTTTTTTCTTCCAATTTCTTGAATTTGGTTATGCCGTTTTAGAGATGTTCAGGTCGTGCTTCAGGTCTGCAAGGCTTGCATATATGTGTATGAATGAGAATCAAATGACATTAGGAGCCTTAAACCATTGCAATGATGTTTTGAGATTCTTCATAACCACCATTAAAGGAACTTGCCATGTTTGTTCAAATTTGAATTTTTATGCTTAAAATGGGCTTGGCACGAATTTGGTAGGTGTATTATGCTTCATTAAGGCTAATCAAACCACAAGATACCATTTAATCAATTTTTTTGATTTTACTTGAATTATTATGGATTAAAATGAATTAAAAATCCATAAAAATTAAATAAAAATAGAAAAATAATTATTTGCTCTTGAAATTGATCATGGGACAAGTGGGTGGCATGACAAGGCTGAATCAAGTGGAAAAAAGTGGGCCCTTTTGTCAAAAATTGAAGTTTCAAGGATAGTTGACTTTTGCCATTTCACAAAAATTTCCCAACTTCTCCAATGCATATCTTGCTCAATTTTGATCATATGAACATGTTCTTGGACAATTTGGAAAGGTCTTGAAGTCCTCTAACCAATTCCTTTGGTCCCATGTCATTTTGATTTACCAATATCAAGTTATGGTCTTTGACTTATAATGCCTTTTTGTTGACTTTTGAAAATGACCTATAATGTTGAAATTGATAACTTTTTGTGAGAGCATTTCTTGGACTTGGAATGTGAAGATGAGTTGTAGGAAATGTCATCCCCTTCAAAATGAGCATTGGATAGGATTTTTCTGATGAACCATGAAAAAGTTATGCCTTGGTCAAGTTACAGTTGACTTTTCAACTGTCCAAAAATAGAAACTTTTGACACCTTGATGATTTTTGAGCCATTCTTGTGAAATCATGATCAACACTTGATCAAATGATGATTGTGGCTTCAAAATAAGATGTTGACCAAAATTTTTGACTTTTGACTGCCAAATGACCATTTTACCCTTACAGTTGATTGTGAAGCAATTAGGGTTTTTGACTGTGCAACTTGACCTTGTGAGCCTTGAAACTTGACATGTAGATGCTTGACAATGTTTATAGGCATATGTGACTTGATTGAGCCCTTGAAAACCTCAACTTCCTTGCAAGAACCAAAACCCTAATTTGACTGGCTTAGGAGGGTGTTTGAACTGTGCAACCCTTGAGTAGACTTGAGCAAATTGAGATGATGCTTGTCAAAACTTTGAAGAATATGGGAGGGAAAATTTTGGGGTACAACAGTTGCCCCTGTTCAATCTTCTTAGACCTGAGGATGTAGATTGGCTTGTGTGCCTTTCGTAATCCGAAGGTGGAAGATGATTGAACACTAGAGTGCCCAGAAATTTGCACTCACATAGTGGAGTATCAGTAGTGTGATAGCGGGAATGGGCTTATAGATGCCATTTGGAAAGGTGGTGGATAGGAGGATGGGCTTATAGATGCCATCTGGAGATGTGACAGAACCTTGTCGGGAATGGGCTTATAGATGCCATTTGGAGATATGATGGGTAGGAGGATGGGCTTATAGATGCCATCTGGAAGTGTGACAGAACCTTGTCGGGAATGGGCTTATAGATGCCATTTGGAAAGATAATGGATAGTAGTGGAGATGGGCTTAAAGATGCCATCTAGGTGTCGATCGCGTAAGAGATTCCTTAGCGAGAACTTGCGTACCTGAGAAAGATAATTTCCTTGCCTGTTACAGGTGTTGATCTTCACTCAGTCGCTCACAGACATGCCCTGGCTAGATACAGGTATCGAATCTGAAACTTCAAAAGGTTGCTTACAGACGTGCCTTGGCTGGACACAGGTATCGAATCTTCAAACTCTTCAGACGTGCCCTGGCTAGATACAAGAATCGAATCTGGAATTAGTCGTCTACAGATTTGCCCTGGCTGGATACAGGTATCGAATCTTCAAACTCTTCAGATGTGCCCTGGCTAGATACAAGAATCGAATCTGGAATTAGTCGTCTACAGATTTTCCCTGGCTGGATACAGGTATCGAATCTTCAAACTCTTCAGACGTGCCCTGGCTAGATACAGGAATCGAATCTGGAATTAGTCGTCTACAGATTTGCCCTGGTTAGATACAGGTATCGAATCTTCAAACTCTTCAGACGTGCCCTGGCTAGATACAGGAATCGAATCTGGAATTAGTCGTCTACAGATTTGCCCTGGCTGGATACAGGTATCGAATCTTCAAACTCTTCAGACGTGCCCTGGCTAGATACAGGAATCGAATCTGGAATTAGTCGTCTACAGATTTGCCCTGGCTGGATACAGGTATCGAATCTTCAAACTCTTCAGACGTGCCCTGGCTAGATACAGGAATCAAATATGGAATTATTCGTCTACAGATTTGCCCTGGCTGAATACAGGTATCGAATCTTCAAACTCTTCAGACGTGCCCTGGCTAGATACATGAATCGAATCTAGAATTAGTCGTCTACAGATTTGCCCTGGCTGGATACAGGTATCGAATCTTCAAACTCTTCAGACGTGCCCTGGCTAGATACAGGAATCGAATCTGGAATTAGTCGTCTACAGATTTACCCTGGCTGGATACAAGTATCGAATCTTCAAACTCTTCAGACGTGCCTTGGCTAGATACAGGAATCGAATCTGGAATTAGTCGTCTACAGATTTGCCCTGGCTGGATACAGGTATCGAATCTTCAAACTCTTCAGACGTGCCCTGGCTAGATGCAGGAATCGAATATGGAATTAGTCATCTACAGATTTGCCCTGGCTGGATACAGGTATCGAATCTTCAAACTCTTCAGACGTGCCCTGGCTAGATACAGGAATCGAATCTGGAATTAGTCGTCTACAGATTTTCACTGGCTGGATACATGTATCAAATCTTCAAACTCTTCAGACGTGCCCTGGCTAGATACTGGAATCGAATTTGGAATTAGTCGTCTACAGATTTGCCCTAGCTGGATACAGGTATCGAATCTTCAAACTCTTCAGACGTGCCCTGGCTAGATATAGGAATCGAATCTGGAATTAGTCGTCTACAGATTTGCCCTGGCTGGATACAGGTATCGAATCTTCAAACTCTTCAGACGTGCCCTGGCTAGATACAGGAATAAAATCTGGAATTAGTCGTCTACAGATTTGCCCTGGCTGGATACAGGTATCGAATATTCAAACTCTTCAGACGTGCCCTGGCTAGATACAGGAATCGAATCTGGAATTAGTCGTCTACAGATTTGCCCTGGCTGGATACAGGTATCGAATCTTCAAACTCTTCAGACGTGCCCTGGCTAGATACAGGAATCGAATCTGGAATTAGTCGTCTACAGATTTGCCCTGGCTGGATACAGGTATCGAATCTTCAAACTCTTCAGATGTGCCCTGGCTAGATACAGGAATCGAATCTAGAATTAGTCGTCTACAGATTTTCCCTGACTGGATACAGGTATCGAATATTCAAACTCTTCAGACGTTCCCTGGCTAGATACAGGAATCGAATATGGAATTAGTCGTCTACAGATTTGCCTTGGCTGGATACAGGTATCGAATCTTCAAACTCTTCAGACGTGCCCTGGCTAGATACAAGAATTGAATCTGGAATTAGTCGTCTACAGATTTGCCTTGGCTGGATACAGGTATCGAATCTTCAAACTCTTCAGACATGGCCTGGCTAGATATAGGAATCGAATCTGGAATTGCGACAGTTGATAGTAAATATCTTTGGATTGACCTTTTTCCTGAAAAGGCAAAACATCAGTTGTATGCAATGTCATGATGTATGAAATGCATGATGTCATGATGTTCAAAATGAGATTGTGTTGTACGCACTTTATCATGTATGTAAGCAGGATGTATAAAATGTGAAATGTTTATGAATGTATTTTCGTCTAGGAAAATAAATCCTTGACGAATGCTGGGACGTTTGTTGAATCCTGGGCTGATGTCTGAAGAGTAGAGTTCTTCGTTTCCGCTGGGGATGATGATTGCAAGAATAAACCGGTAGGAGAAGATGACTCTGTTGGGGAATAAACTTGGTGAAGAGATTACTCTGCGAGAAATACTCTGTGGGAAGAGATACTTCGCTGAGGTTTTGATGAGAACTCCGCTGGGGATTCCGTTGATACGTTTTGTTGAGGATTCGATGAACTCCGCTGGGGGATAGGAAGAACTTCGCTGAGGACGGTCTTTCTGTGGCAATTAGCTGAGGATAACCCAGTTATAAGCCCTGGTGTGGAATAACCTTTGAATAAAGTCGGGGAGATGCGTTCGTACTCTGCAGGTGACGAGCTTCCAGAATCTACTGGGGATAAGCTTCCAGAGTCTACTGGGGAGATTGATACAACTCTCCTGGGGAAACTCTTGGACTGTATTGGGGAAGTGGCTCCACTGGGGTGTCTGTATTCCGTCGGGGAACAATCTTATATTAAGACTGCCGGGGGTGCTTGCTTAGGAACATCTGTATACTCCGCTGGGGAATATTGAGATTTTCTGGGGATACCCATCTTCCTTAAGGCTGACAGTAGGCTAACTCTGCTTGGGGGGAGCGTTGCTGACTTGCTAGAGATACTGTGCCTTTTCGGGGCTGATGAGAGACCAACTCTGCTCGGGAGAGAGTATTGTTGAGTCTTGTCTTACTCTGCGGGGAGTGGAGGTATCTGGGTTATGTTCTTCAGCCGAACCTACCTTGGTACCTTGGTTGACAGAGCAACTAGACCGCTTGGACAACTCATTATTGCCCCTGTTTCTGATGTGGGAGAAGAAGATACCTTGTGGAGGTGCTTGATAACTACCGACCGACAAATCTTCTTCTGGTAGGCAAGTGACGAGATGACGGGACATAGTCGTACGCTTTTGATCCCCAACTTTTTCCTGGACCGCCCTCTCGGGTTTTCAGTCCATCGAGATACCCATTTTTGCCCAAGCCGCCTTTTCAGGTTTTCGACTTGCCGGGTGTACAAATTTTTCTATTTCAACCCTTATTTTTGCCCGAACCCTTTTGGTTCGCCGGGAAGCCCTTATTTTTGCCTAGGTGTGTCAACCTAGCGGGTCTTTGATTATGCGTAGTATTTTTTCGACTATGTCCGTGCTCTCAGGATGTAGGGAGGTGCCCCTGTCAGCAGTGTTACGTTGCCCTACTACCAGAAGATCTTCATTTGATCGTCCAATGCCCCAAATGATCCAAGTAGAGATTTTCCCCAAGCTGGTTGACCTTTTGAGAGATTCTCCGAATCTTGACTTAACTGCCCCAGATGACGGACAATGATCGTGCCGTGCCCCTTGATTGGAAGTGTTTCTTCCATTTGAGATGACCTTTTTGTTGGGAAGATTCTTGTTCACTGGATATTCTTCGTGCGAATTTCTTTGTTGTTCGAACAAAAAGTCACATATGCAAGCAATGTTATTTTAAAAATGCAAAGCTTATGTTTGTCTTGAAGTTTTTGAAAATGCATTTTTTCATAAAAACAAGTGAAATTTTTTTATAAACTGTGGTGTCAACTCGTTATTTTACCGCAAGCCTTAAGGAGTCAGGATACCTTTCGTAACAGTATGCTTTCGAACTAACCCATGCTTCAGCTAGAACTTTTAATGGTTGTAGCGTGTCATGGTTCACGGTTTAAGAAACAAAGGATAAAGGCTCAAATTTTATTTGTACCCACCCGTTCTTCGTGATGTTCTTCAAACCTAAACTCAGCTGATCGTGCGTTAGACCTTGTTTGAGTCTTCGTCCTGATATACCGGTGATGGTTCGGATGTTGATAATTTATTTGGAATAGGCAGTCATTCCTTTCTTGGTTGAGGGTTTGTAGGACCTCTTTCTTTTTTGATTTCGTTATCCCTGTTTTTTGCCTGAACTGTTTCTTTCATGATCACAGTCAGCAGGATGCCCCAATTTTGTAAGTCTCCTTCATAGGTTTTGACTTAATGGGCTTTTATTTTTGGGAAATGATGACTGCCTGTCTTTATGATCATTCGGAACCATCATTGTCTTTTGTTTTGTAAGGACTTCTTTGGTGCCATTCGTTGTGCACTTGGATCAACTAAAAGAACTACCCTGCCCCAGGTTATGATTAAGGGTTTTAATTTTTGTGAAAAGAAAAACTCCTACTTCTTTGGCTCGAAGGGTTTGACGAGGGATTATCTTCCTTATAACTTCAGTATTTAGGAATTGAAACAACGCCTGTACCTCATCAGCGGGGTTTGTTCAAAGGCATACTGTAGATTGTGGCATCGTTTTCATCATCCTCCCTCAAGAGGCTTAGAATTATTAATTGAGAGTTGACATTAAAAAAAATGAAAGCAGTTTGAATATAGCGAATGCGAACATATTGATTCAAAGCAGACATATGCGATGTATTGATAAAGTAATAACGTTTGCCATGACAATAATTGTTTGAACAATCAAAAGAAAATTACAACTTGAAAATTCTAATGGACAAACAGTCTTCTCATCTCAGGACTTGCCACTTCAAATGGTGAATCCTGCAGGGATGGTAGAAGAACTCAGCCTGACCCTCTTGGGTGAAATCCACTGCTCCTTCATTAATCAGGTCCTGGACCTTGTTCTTCAAAGCCTAGCAGTCGGCAGTGTCATGTCCAGGACTATCAGAGTGGTATGCACATCTTTTGTTGGGATGATAGTTAGGAGCAGAGATGTTGGGATTCCGGGGAGGAGCCCTTAGTGTAATCAGATTCAATCTCAACAGGTGTTGTAAAGCTTGAAACAGCGACACGTTGAGCTGGGTGAATTGCCTCCTGGGCTTGTTTGGCTTACTCTGATCAACCTGTTGCTCTGGGCGAGGTTGTGGTTGGACCTGTGAAGTGGTAGCAATTTGGAGAGGTCTATTCTTCACCATACCAGACTCTTGTCCTCTTGGAAGCTGATCACTGACCTGGTCCCTGACTTGGACTGGTTGCTTCATGTCTTGATGAAGCCGACTGATCATGGTCCTCATCTCTTCTTGCTCCCGAGCTAAGCCTTGGATGAGAACCATTTGCCCCAACATCTGGGTTCTCATTGTATCTACCTCGGCTTGCAGACATTTCAGCCGTTCTTCCTTATCATCTTCGAGACTTTTCTTGGCCAAATTCCCCATGAGGAGTGTCCTCAACTCTTCCTGCCCCTTGGATAGGCTTAGGAAGATCTCCCTGAACTGAGTCTCTTGAGCATGAAGACCCTGGTTATCTTGTTGGGAAGCCATTGCTGAAATAAACAGCAAAGAAGGTAAGTGACCTGTAACAAGGGTACCTGTAATGCAATGATATGTATGATATGCATGCAATGTTTTCAAGGATCTCGCGGGATAAACAAGAAAGATTGTTAGAACTTGAATTTTGTAGCTTGATTGAAGGAACTTCATTTTGTTGAGAGTCCTTCTTCAAGAGTCAAGGCTCACCATATCGAGTGGGTCATAGCCCCTGACAACCTTGGCTAGAGGAAAGTAAATCCCCTTTGCCCCTTGCTAGACATTTGATTCATCATGACCTGCATCACAGACCCTTGAGATCCTTGAAATGGATTAGTCCTTATGCAGGATGCATGCAATAGTATGATGGTACGATGTTATGATAAAGCACACCACAAATATTCACAAAGACAAACATGATAAGGCACACAAGTCACACAAGACAGCCCTTTGGGTTTAGGCCAGCATGAAGTTCAGGTACTACCCTCTTTCAGTTTCGTTGGTTAAGACCTGTCCTATCAAAAGTAACCGGGTTCTAGAGGATCCCAATATCACTGACTACCCTCAATCGGTCATAACTCCAGCGTCGCAATCTTTTCTTGCGGCCAGAACCATCGCGAGAGTTTAGCCTAAATGGGTGTAGCATACTACTATTGTTCTATGGCGAAGTTGGGTCACATTAGGGTTCTAAGGTCGGTTGGTGCTTAATGACTCCTCAGAAGACCCATATTCTCCTCGTTGCAACACAAGGGATATTGGTACAGACCAAGGTGCCACACCAACGTAGCCACTGCTTCACCCGTGTCGGTCTACGCCGGACAGGTCCCTCACAGCTTATGCTACCTAAAAGGGTATCCCCAGATCCGGGTTAGGATCTATGAAACTCCGATGCAAAGCCCACAAATATAAAGCAATCAAAGCAAAGCAATTGAAAACATAAGTATGATCTAATCCTAAGGTACACCTCACTTTTATAGTCCCCAACAGAGTCGCCAGTTATGTGATCGGTGGAAATAGAACTGACTGTTTTTAGCTGGTTTTGCGAAATGTCGCGGTAAGCAAGAGTCGCCACCATCTTTTATGTTCTCCAACATGGAAAGGACAAAAGCACAACAAAATTCCTTCTTTGAGAATATTTCTCGGTTCGGGAGGTAGATTATAGAAAGGGAAGGTGTTAGCACCCTTTCTATCCGTGGTTATCCACGGGCTCTTAGGTACTTGCTCTTATGTTTTCAAAATTGTTTGCTTTTCAAGTGTGTGTTTGAGTTTTGAAAAAGTTTCGTTTGAAAGATTTCTAAGTAACTCTTGTATCTGTCCTCAAGAGTGTGTGAAAAATTTGTTTGAAAACTTTTAGAAAGTGTGAGGTGTGAAAAGTATTTTTGTTCGTTTTGAGAAAGAGCAAGTACCCATGAGAATCTACCTACTCTAAGGAATTAGGCTGTGTAAGAGTCCTTTAGATAATGCTATCCCACCATTGAGAGGTAGGTAGCACCACCGTTGGAGGTATTCGGGTCAATTCGATTAAGGGACAGTGTGGTCACCGAAGCAATGGTAGGACACCTTAGAAGTAACCCTAAAGTCCTAGATCCTTTTTATCCGAGGCAACCGTTTCGAGGCAACTGGATATTTTGGACAGAAGGGCGACCTATAAGACACCCTATACTTGATGACCATGTTCGAGGCAACCAGTGAGGCGTACCCTAGAAGTGGTATGTGCTTTGTGTGTTGTTTTTCAGTTAAGGTTATCTTGTACATGTTATTGGTGAGCTACAGATTGATTTTATTTACATACATTTTTTCATGCATTGTTAACAGTTAGGAGTGCGGAAAGTAAATTGCAGAAATGTAAATCTAGCTATTACAAGGCGCGGGTCTATACATCGCCAAAAAAACAAAAACCCGTTTTCGTAAATAAGTGCGAGAAATTAAATAAAGCGGTAAAATTCCTAACTAACTATTACATATCTGGAGACAGTTACATAAATAATCAAAATAAAATAAATGCGCGCGAATAAAAATTTAATCGGGAACGTCCTAAAGATTTTGACCCTTTTGAGAAAGAAATTGAATTTTGTCCTTTTTTTTTGTAATTAATGAAATTAAAAACTAATAACTAACCAATTAATTAATTAATTAAGAAAATGATATTTTTGTGTTTTTTATATTTTTAATGAAAATAAAATAGAAAGAATTAAAATTAAAAGTTAACCTAATTCTAAATTATTTTTATTTATTATAAAGAAAAAGAGATTAAAATTGACCTAATCAAACTATTTTATTTGTTAGTATTTTATTTACAAAAATAACATGAAATTAATAATAATAATAATATTAGTTTTTATTTTTATTTTTTTATGAAAATATTAATTATGTTAATAGTTAATAAAAAAAGAATAAGAAATAATATAAGGCAAAAAAAAAAATGACAAAATAAAATTGCAAACCCAAGGGGGTTTGGGCCAGAATTGGGGGTGTATATGGAATCTGAGGCCCACGCAAAACTCAGCCACGTTGACCTTTTGTAATTTCCCACAGCACACTTTGACTTGGGGTAGAGTGCACAGCGCCTCATGGCCTTTGGATCTGGATTTGAGGCCACTTGGCGCCCTTCTGGATGAGGTGTATGATGAGTTGCTTTATGTTGCCTGCATAAGATCATATTTGGAAAAAAAATTAACAAGCCTTTGGGGGACCTGGGGATCGAACCCAGGTCCCAACGAATACCAAGCACGTTGCCAGCCACTCCACCACTTTGTTTCAGTCATCAATAAAACAAATATGAATTAATATATGTAATAATCATTTCCAATGCTGCAAAATTAAAAATGCGCGCATATCATTTGAACGGACCAACCATGTTCTTCCACGTAATCATCTTCTTCGCGTTTCCTGAAACAAAAACAAACAAATAACGGGGGTTTTAAACCCCCACAAAATGCCAACGTCCAAAATAGCGATTACGCCCCTGAGCTATATAAAAAGGGCGCGAGGGTTGCAATGGGTTCGTCTCACTCAGGCGATTTCAACCATATGCATTTTGAGGTTTGATTTTACAGTATATGAAAAGCCCTAATTCAAAAGCTCTGAAACCCTAAGATTTAACCATGGTGATTTGCGTTTCAGGGGTTCTCAGAGCTATTGAACCCTACCATCAGCTTCCCGTTAGTTCTATGAACATGAAACAATCCACAAAACACATCAAACGCGCATGAATAATGATATGTAATTCAAAAAAAAATGTGCAAACCGTACGACTGTGATGGACGATTCCTTGAGTGTTAGAACTTGTTTATGATTGCAATAGGTTCCTGGCAATGCTGGCAACGTGTTAGAAGCAAGAAAAGTGTTTGAATTGTGCTGGAATATGGATTTCAGTTTTTGGTTTTTCTTCCAATTTCTTGAATTTGGTTATGCCGTTTTAGAGATGTTCAGGTCGTGCTTCAGGTCTGCAAGGCTTGCATATATGTGTATGAATGAGAATTAAATGACATTAGGAGCCTTAAACCATTGCAATGATGTTTTGAGATTCTTCATAACCACCATTAAAGGAACTTGCCATGTTTGTTCAAATTTGAATTTTTATGCTTAAAATGGGCTTGGCACGAATTTGGTAGGTGTATTATGCTTCATGAAGGCTAATCAAACCACAAGATACCATTTAATCAATTTTTTTGATTTTACTTGAATTATTATGGATTAAAATGAATTAAATCCATAAAAATTAAATAAAAATAGAAAAATAATTATTTGGTCTTGAAATTGATCATGGGACACGTGGGTGGCATGACAAGGCTGAATCAAGTGGAAAAAAGTGGGTCCTTTTGTCAAAAATTGAAGTTTCAAGGATAGTTGACTTTTTCCATTTCACAAAAATTTCCCAACTTCTCCAATGCATATCTTGCTCAATTTTAATCATATGAACATGTTCTTGGACATTTTGGAAAGGTCCTGAAGTCCTCTAACCAATGCCTTTGGTCCCATGTCATTTTGATTTACCAATCTCAAGTTATGGTCTTTGACTTAAAATGCCTTTTTGTTGACTTTTGAAAATGACCTATAATGTTGAAAT
Source organism: Vicia faba (assembly GCA_948472305.1). Lineage (NCBI taxonomy): Eukaryota > Viridiplantae > Streptophyta > Magnoliopsida > Fabales > Fabaceae > Vicia > Vicia faba. The sequence continues at coordinate 165,846,193 of OX451735.1, forward strand.
TGATAACTTTTTGTGAGAGCATTTCTTGGACTTGGAATGTGAAGATGAGTTGTAGTAAATGTCATCCCCTTCAAAATGAGAATTTGATGGGATTTTTCTGATGAACCATGAAAAAGTTATGCCTTGGTCAAGTTACAGTTGACTTTTCAATTGTCCAAAAATAGAAACTTTTGACACCTTGATGATTTTTGAGCCATTCTTGTGAAATCATGATCAGGACTTGATCAAATGATGATTGTGGCTTCAAAATAAGATGTTGACCAAATTTTTTGACTTTTGACTACCAAATGACCATTTTACCCTTATAGTTGATTGTGAAGCAATTATGGTTTTTGACTGTGCAACTTGACCTTGTGAGCCTTGAAACTTGACATGCAGATGCTTGATAATGTTTATAGGCATATGTGACTTGATTGAGCCCTTGAAAACCTCAACTTCCTTGCAAGAACCAAAACCCTAATTTTACTGGCTTAGGAGGGTGTTTGAACTGTGCAACCCTTGAGTAGACTTGAGCAAATTGAGATGATGCTTGTCAAAACTTTGAAGAATATGGGAGGGAAAATTTTTGGGTACAACAGATGGCATTCAAGAATTCTTGTTGAAATGTAATTTGTAAGTTGAATGTCAGAATGGCATTCGTGTCTGGTGCGTACCTGTATTGTACCAAAAGTTGAGTTTGAATGAGTATCAGAATAGCATCCGTGTCTGGAGCGTATATGTACTGTATCAAAAGTTGAATCTGAATGAGTATTAGAATGGCATCCGTGTCTGGAGCATATCTGTACTGTATTAAGAGTTGAATCTGAATGAGTATTAGAATGGCATCCGTGTCTGGAGCGTATCTGTATTGTATCAAGAGTTGAGTTTGAATGAGTATCAGAATGGCATCCGTGTCTGGAGCGTACCTGTACTGTACCAAAAGTTGAGTTTGAATGAGTATCAGAATGGGATCCGTGTCTGGAGCGTATCTGTACTGTATCAAAAGTTGAATCTGAATGAGTATTAGAATGGCATCCGTGTCTAGAGCGTATCTGTACTGTATCAAGAGTTGAATCTGAATGAGTATTAGAATGGCATCCGTGTCTGGAGCGTATCTGTACTGTATCAAGAGTTGAGTTTGAATGAGTATCAAAATGGCATCCGTGTCTGGAGCGTATCTGTACTGTATCAAAAGGTAAATCTAAATGAGTATTAGAATGGCATCCGTGTCTGGAGTGTATATGTACTGTATCAAAAGGTGAATCTGAATGAGTATTAGAATGGCATCAGTGTTTGGAGCGTATATGTACTGTATCAAGACTTGAATCTGAATGAGTATTAGAATGGCATCTGTTCCTGGAGCATATTTGTACTGTATCAAGAGTTAAGTTTGAATGAGTATTAGAATGGCATCCGTGTCTGGAGCGTATCTGTATTGTATCAAGAGTTGAGTTTGAATGAGTATCAGAATGGCATCCGTGTCTGGAGCGTATTTGTACTGTATCAAAAGGTGAATCTGAATGAGTATTAGAATGGCATTCGTGTCTGTAGCGTATCTATACTGTATCAAAAGGTGTTTTTTGAATGGTAGTTGTTAATCTTATCCAGAAATGGGTAAAATGTTAGCTAAAATGCAAAGTCATGTTGTATGAAATATATGATGCAATGTATTCTCTTTATCAGTGCTTATGATATATGAGTGCAATGTATGAGCATGTGAGCTGATTTGCTGTATTTCTATTGGATTTGAAGAAAACAAATCCCTGGATACTGCCGAGGATAAGTGAGTCTTCATGTCTTGAAGCTGAAGTATTGATGGATCTCTGCCGAGAGAAATAAATTCTGTTGTAAGGGTAATGTCATGTATTGCTTGTAAAATCTGTTGGGGAGTCCCAAGAATTTTGACGACTTTTGCTAGGGATTGATAACTGGGAACTTTGTTCCGCTGGGAGTTAAAATGATGTACTATAGGGGATTACTTATGGAATAGCCTAGAGACATTTTCCTATTCCTTCAACCTATCAGTAATTGTTCTTTCCACTTTTGCTTATTTGTAAACAATAATTATGTTCATATGCATATGTTTAACAATGAATCATTGGACGTTTTTGTAAACAAAACACAAGCGTAAAGAAAAAATAGATAGTTTTTGCACTTTCAAAGTAATATCTTTGTATCGAGTAAGTATTTTTTGTACAAGGAGACAAACATTCTAGTAAGAGAATGCTGTCGTAGAAAAAATGAAAATTTTGATACAAAGAAGAGATAGATATGTGTAAAAGATCCCATGGGGTCTCCATTCTGCTATAGCCTTCGTATCCCCGAGCATCTTGTCTATTTGTTGCCTTGTCCGAAGATGATTGAATTGATCAAAACTTCTGAGTTTGTCAGTGGAAGCTTCGGTTGTCCGTAAAGTGATCCAATGGGACATAGTCATATGCTTTAATTCCCTAACTTTTTCCCGGACCGCCCTTTCGGGTTTTCAGTCCACCGGGAAACCCCTTTTTGCCTAAGTCGCCCTTTCGGGTTTTTAACTTTCCGGGTGTATATATTTTTTGTTTTATCCCTAATTTTTTCCCAAACCTTTTTGGTTCGCCGGGATGCCCTTGTTTTGCCTAGGTATGTCAACCTAGCGGATCTCTTATGCGTAGTATCTTTTGACTATGTCTACGTTCGCAGGGTGTGGAATGTCTTCACCATCCATGGTGGTCAAGATCATTGCGCCACCAGAGAAAATGTTTTTGATTACAAATGGTCCTTCATAGGTAGGAGTTCATTTGCCCATGGGATCACTTTGTGGCAAGATGATACGTTTGATCACTAGATCCCCAACTTGCTATACTTGGCATCTGACTTTCTTGTTGAAAGCCTTGATCATCCGTTTTTGATACATTTGACCGTGGAAAATAGTAGTAAGTCCCTTTTCGTCAATCAGATTTAATTGATCAAGTCGAGTCTGGATCTAATCGTCTTCGTTCAAGCCTGCATATTTCATAATCCTCAGAGAGGGGATCTGAACTTCAATAGGCAAGACATCCTCCATGTCGTAAACCAAAGAAAAGGGTGTTGCCTCGGTTGATGTGCGAGTTGTGGTACGATACCCGTGGAGAGCGAATGGTAACATCTCATGCTAGTCTTTGTATGTGACTGTCATCTTTTGTATGATCTTTTTAATGTTTTTATTTGCCGCTTCGACAACACCATTCATCTTTGGCCTATAGGGAGAAGAATTGTGATGCTGAATCTTGAATTGCTTGTATAATGCGGTAATCATAGTGTTGTTGAGATTTGTACCATTGTCAGTGATGATCCTTTCCGGGATACCGTATCGGCAAATAAGGTTTTGCTTGATGAACTGGGCAACAACATTCTTGGTAACGGAGGTGAAGGAGGCTGCTTCAACCCACTTTGTAAAATAATCAATGGCCACTAGGATGAAGCGGTGTCCGTTGGAGGCTGTCGGCTTGATTTCCCCAATCATATCAATTCCCCACATAGCAAAGGGCCAGGGAGCTGTCAAGACGTTCAGAGGAACCGGAGGTATGTGTACCTTGTCAGCATAAATTTAACACTTATGGCAGGTTCGAGAGTGTTGATATCAATCTGCTTCCATGGCAGACCAGTAATAGCCTGCTCGTAGGATTTTCTTTGCCATCATATACCCGCTGGAGTGGGTACCAAAAGTGCCTTCATGCAATTCCGCCATGATCCTTTCAGCTTCAAACTTATCTACGCACCGAAGTAACACAGAGTCATGATTGCGTTTATACAGGATGCCGTTATTAAGGAAGAACTTAGCGGAGTATCTCCTTAAGAACTTTTTATCATTAATTGAAGCTCCTTCTGGATATTCTTGAGCCTCGAGATACCTCTTGACTTCGTGAAACCAAGGCTGGTCCACTACTTCTTCAGTATTAATCTCGTGATAGTGTGCTAGTTCATCCATTCGTTCATTGGTGATCTGGGGAGCCTCGTTATCCCAGATAAGTTATAACATAGATGACATTGTGGCTAGAGCGTCTGCTAGCTGTTATGGAAGGAGATGTTCTATACACTATCCTGCATCCTGACATGCCCACCTCTCTGGAAGACACACAAAGATATTGGATACAACTCAAGGGGGAGCGAGACACTTTCGAAACCCAATTCTACGCTAGCGAGAAGAAGGTTTTGGAACTCACTAAGCAACTTCATGAGGAGGGAGCCTGAACGCCTACATCGCACCAAAAAGGATGCGTAAAACCTTTTTATCTTAGAGTTTTTGTATTTCTTTATAAGCCCAAAAGAGGCATGATTTACTCAAGCTTTGATTTATTAATATGACGTGTGTTCCTTTTTTGTTCTAAAGCAATTTTAAATCTCTAAGTTCCTTGAAATCATTGCATATGCATTTACCATTCATCACAACATAAGCAGGTTGCTTGCAACAAGTCTCCTCATATTTCTACTGTTTATTTCAGTAAGATGGATCTCGAGAAGACGGTGAAGAACCTCCAAGCACAAAATGCTCAGTTTCAACATATGTTCTTAACTCTAGCCAAAGGACAGAAAGAGTTGAAAACCTTGCTGGTTGAAGAGAAGAAAAAGAAGACAAAGAAAATAACCGGAGTTCTAAAAATGGGAAGAAGATTCCAAGGACAAGCAAGAAGGACCCTAGACTTTGCAACGTCATCTGGTGAGAAAGACAATCAAGATGGGAAAGGAAAGGAAACAGTTGCCCAGCCAAATTCAAAAGAGGAAGAGGAAGAAGAAGATTATTCTGAAGAACAATATCCCCCGACCGACGACAAGTATAAGCATATGAAAGAACGATTAAATGCGATGGAAATTCAAAAAGTGTCTGGACTGGACTTTGAGGAGTTGGGGTTAGTACCTGAGATTGTTATTCCTCCAAAATTCAAGGCACCAGTGTTCGCCAAATACGATGGAGTTTTGTGTCCCAAAATGCATCTCCGGTCCTATGTGAGGAAAATACAGCCTCACACTGCTGACAGGGATTTATGGGTACACTTCTTTCAAGACAGTCTGTCCGGAACTCAACTTGATTGGTTTTATCAGTTAGAAAGTGCCAATGTTTATAATTGGGAAGATCTTGTCGTTACCTTTTACAAACAATACCAATACAACACAGACCTTGCTCCCACCCGTACTCAACTCCATAGTATGGCCATGGTTTCAAGTGAAGGCTTCAAAGACCACGAAAAATGGAGGGACTTAGCAGGAAGCGTCCAGCCTCCCCTATCTGAAAGAGAGTTAGTAGACATGTTTTTGGGTACCCTGTCCGGTCCTTTCTTTAATCACTTGATTGGGAGTTCCTCGGAAGGTTTTACCAAATTGATATTGACCGGAGAAAGAGTGGAAGCCGGGATAAAGAATGGGAAGATTCAAAAAGAAGCATCCTCCATTGCTGTAAGGAAACCATTTATTGGAAAAAAAGAAGTTGTTGCTGTATATCCTCAGAGAAATCAAGATAGGACTGAACGCCGTCCAATGGTGGGGACTATCATGATTCCTAAACCTGCACCTGCTCAGCAAAGAAGCAACCAACCAAGAATAGAAAGACCAGTCAGACAGTTCACTCGAATTAATATGACATTATCTCAAGTATTGCCACATTTGTTAAGATCCAATCTAGTGACTTTGAAAGAAGCTCCAAATAATCCTAACACAACCTCTCCTCATTATCATCCTAATGCCTGCTGTGCATACCATTCTGAGAGTCCCGACCATGACACTAACAACTGTTGGGATCTGAAAAACAAAGTACAAGACTTTCTTGAAGCCAAAGAGATTGAATTCGAAGCGCCAGAAATTCCCAATGTTATCACTGCCCCTATGCTCAAGCACGACCGTGATGTCAATGCCGTTGAGGAAGATATGTTTGTTACTTTGGTTGATGAACTTGTGACCCCACTCCTGACTATCAAAAAGAACTTGTTAAATGTCAGTGTATTCCCAGGCTGCAATGAAAGCTGTCATTTCTGTTTATCCTCACCAACCAGCTGTCATTTGTTAAAAGCAAGCGTTCAATGCCTAATAGATGACAAGGAGATTTTGTTCGAGAAGACTTCTATTCCAACTGTTTCTTATAATGATGTTTCCCTAGTGACCATTTTCGCCAATTCTTCCAGGGTCTCCACTAAAAGACCCGTTAGAATTACATCAGTTCCTAAAGTAGCTCTATTGATAATTACAATGCCTGGACCAATCTCATATTTGTCAGAAAAAACCGCCCCATGGAATTATGAAGGTGATGTCTACTATCACGGTATCAAGCAAGATTGGCCAGCTGCTGAAAATTCGAGTTCTAAGAAAGTTGACTCTGATATCAGTAACATCACAGAGACTAGCAAGATAACCCTAAGTGGAAGGGTATTCTCTCCAGAAATTTCTCCTCCAAAATATATTTCTGGACCTATAATCATTCCTGTTGTTGTTGCTCCTCCAAAGGCTATTCCAAGTCCTACAATCATCTCTGCTAATACTCCTGTTGACAAAACTGTTGCAGTCTCTGTTATCATCCCTATTGATATTCCTACTGCCGAGTCAACCGAGACTCGAGGCAAAGGTATTCTGGTTGAGTCTGTCCGGACGAAGCCACAATCAGTAGCTATCCCTGAGACCTCCCGAAAAGAGATGGAGGAAATTCTAAAGATTGTAAATTGAAACGACTACAACATAGTCGAACAACTGGGGCAAACTCCATCAAAAATTTCCGTGCTGGCTTTATTGTTATGTTCCGAGGCTCATGCAAAGGCCTTGGTAAAATTCCTTAAAACTGCCCATGTACCCCAAGAAACATCTGCTGATCAGTTCCAAGACTGCGTAGCCAGCTTGACCGTAGATAATAGTTTAGGTTTTTCGGATGCTGATTTAACGCTAAGGGGGAGGAAGCATAACGAGGCATTGCATGTCTCAGTCGAATGCAGGGGCACGACCTTGGCTCGTGTCTTGGTTTATACCAGTTTGTCTCTGAATGTGTTGCCTAAAAAAGCTCTTGATAGGCTTGAATATGAAGGATTGACCTTGAAGCCTAGCAACATAGTAGTGAGGGCCTTCAATGACTCAAAAAGGATGGTGCATGGGGAAATGGACATCCCCATAAGAGTTGGAACCCAAACATTTGATTCAACTTTTTATGTAATGGATATTCTCCCTTCATATTCCATCTTATTAGGCTGACCGTGGATTCACAATGTTGGGGCCGTTACCTCTCCGTTGCATCAAATGCTGAAATATCCAATTTAGGGGAAAATCATCATTGTTCATGGAGAAGAAGAGTATATGGTCAGTCATCTAAATTCCTTCAGATATGTGGAATTAGATGGTGAATTTATTGAAACTCCATTCCAGCACTTTGAAGAAGTCCCGCAAACTATGGCAGTGGAGGGCTCAACAACTAGGAAGCTAGAGATTTTATCCCAATCACTTTTATCCAACAGTAATTTGTCTTTAAATTTTTTCGAATTTGTAATATTAAACAATTCAGACTCTTAAAACCTTGTGTCTTACCCGAGGCACAATGGTCCATTTGTAAGGGTTATTATCTCATTTCCATATGACATCAATGAATCATGGATGTTTTTGCATACAAAACTTTGTGCTCATTTTTTTTCTTTTTACATTTTTCATTTCTTTCAAAGATAGTTATACTCTTACACACACTCACATTCAAAATGCAGATCTACATCCATTCGGGATCCCATGGGTAACAATTCTGCTATGGCCTTTTGTGACTGAAAATCTAGTCTACCAAGCCGAAGACGAAGGTGAGGAATATTGTGAAGTGCCAGGGGAACTCATCAGGTTACTACAACAAGAAGAGAGGACCATACAACCCCACGAATAACCAGTGGACACAATTAACCTAGGTACTGAAGAAGACAAGAGAGAAGTCAAGGTGGGTGCCAATATGGAACCCAGTATCAAAGAGTGCCTAATTCAGTTGCTACATGATTATGTTGAGGTCTTTGTGTGGTCGTACGAAGACATGCCAGGAATTGATGCAGACATCGTGGTACATCGTCTACCAACAAAAGAAGACTGCCCACCAGTAAAACAAAAGGTTCGTCGCATGCGACCAGACATGTCAGAGAAGATCAAGGCGGAAGTCATGAAACAATTCAACACCGGATTTTTGGCCATCACTTCGTATCCATAATGGGTTGCCAATGTTGTTCCCGTGCCCAAAAAGGACGGCAAGGTACGAATGTGCATGGACTACAGAGATTTGAATAGGGCAAGCCCTAAGGATGATTTTCCACTTCACCACATTGATATTCTAGTTGACAATACAGCATAACACAAAGTATTTTCCTTCATGGACGGTATCTCAGGCTACAACCAAATTAAAATGGCGCCTGAGGACATGGAAAAAAACAACCTTTGTCACACAATGAGGCACATTCTGCTACAAGGTTATGCCATTCGGGTTGAAGAACGCTGGGGCAACCTATCAGCGTGCCATGGTAACTCTATTTCACGACACCATACATCACGAAATAGAGGTCTATGTGGACGACATGATAGCCAGATCTTAAACAGAAGAAGAGCATCTTGTTCATTTGCAGAAATTATTTGAGAAGCTAAAAAAGTACTAGCTGAGGTTAAAACCAAATAAATGCACATTTGGGGTGAGGTCCGGTAAACTCCTAGGCTTTGTCATCAGTGGTAAAGGTATTGAAGTAGATCTCGCCAAGGTGAAAGTGATACAAGAGATGCCTGCTCCTCGTACTGAGAAGGAAGTCAGAGGATTCTTGGGACGGTTAAACTACATTGCCAGATTTATTTCTCACCTGACAGCTACTTGTGAACCAATCTTCAAATTACTGAAGAAAGATCAAGTAGTCAAATGGAATGATGAGTGCCAAACTACCTTCGACAAGATCAAAGAATACCTGCAAGAGCCTCCGGTGTTGATGCCACCAGTCGGGGGAAGACCCTTAATCATGTATAACCGTTTTGGAAATTTCAATGGGGTGTGTGCTGGGGCAACATGACGAGTCTGGCCGAAAAGAGCATGCTATTTATTACCTGAGCAAAAAGTTTACCGAATGTGAAACCAGATATTCACTGCTCGAGAAAACTTGTTGCGCTCTAGCATGGGCTGCTCGCCGGCTAAGACAGTATATGCTGACCCATACTACCTTATTGATATCTAAAATGGATCCAATAAAATACATCTTCGAGAAACCTGCCCTCTCTGGGAGAATAGCGAGGTGGCAGATGATCCTGACAGAATATGACATCCAGTATACTACCCAAAAACAATAAAGGGCACTGTACTAGCCGATCACCTTGCTCACCAAGCTGTGGAGGACTACCAATCTATGAAGTTCAAATTCCCAGATGAAGACATTATGATGGTAAACAACTGTGAATAATTCAGACCATATGACGGACCTGAACAAGGATCCCGATGGACCCTAGTTTTTGATGGGGCGTCCAACGCACTCGGCAATGGTATAGGTGTTATACTCATATCTCCTGAAGGATGTCATACTCCCTTTATGGCAAGACTCTGCTTCAATTGTACAAATAACATGGCAGAATACGAAGCGTGCATTTTTGGTCTCAAAGCTGGCATAGATTTGGGGATCAAATCCTTAAATGTATATGGAGATTCAGCTTTAGTCATCAGCTAAATCAAAGGGGAATGGGACACCAAACACCCTAACCTTATCAACCATAAAGAACATGTGCTGACATTGATCCCACATTTTGATAAGATTAGCTTCGAGCATTTCCCGCGAGAAGAAAATCAGCTAGCAGATGCACTAGCCACAATGTCATCCATGTTTAAACTTAAATGGGATAACAAGGCTCCCCAGATCACCATTGAACGAATGAATGAACCAAATCACTGTCACGAGATTAATACTGAAGAAGTAGTGGACCAGCCTTGGTTTCACGAAGTCAGGAGGTATCTCGAGGCTCAAGAATATCCGGAAGGAGCTTCAGTCAATGATAAGAAGTTCTTACGGAGATTCTTTGCTAAATTCTTCCCTAGTAATGGCATTCTCTACAAACACAACCATGACTCTGTTTTGCTCCGTTGTGTAGACAAGGTTGAGGCAGAAAAGATCATGGCTGATCTACATGAGGGCACTTTTGGCACCCATTCCAGTGGGCATACGATGGCAAAGAAAATCCTACGGGCAGGTTATTATTGGTCTACCATGGAAGCAGATTGTTATCAACACTCTCGAATCTGCCACAAGTGTCAGATTTATGCTGACAAGGTGCACGTACCTCAGGTTCCTTTGAATGTCCTGACGGCTCCTTGGCCCTTTGCTATGTGGGGCATCAATATGATTGGGTAAATCAAACCGACAACCTCTAATGGACACCGTTTCATCTTAGTGGCCATTGACTATTTTACAAAATGGGTTGAGGCGGCCTCTTTCACTTCCGTTACCAAGAATGTTGTAGCCCAGTTCATTAAGCAAAATCTCATCTGTCGGTACGGTATCCCGGAGAGGATCATCACAGACAATGGTACGAATCTTAACAATACTATGATCACCGCCCTGTGCGAGCAATTCAAGATCTAGCATCACAATTCTTCCCCTTACCGGCCAAAGATGAATGGTGTTGTCGAAGCCACAAATAAGAACATCAAAAAGATCATAAAGAAAATGACAGTCACATTCAAAGACTGGCATGAGATACTACCATTCGCTCTCCACGGTTATCATACCATAGCATGCACATCAACCATGGCAACACCTTACTCTTTGGTATATGGAATGGAAGCTGTCTTGCCTATTGAGGTCCAGATCCCCTCTCTGAGAATTATGAAGGATGCAGGGCTGAACGAAGACGATTGGATCCATACTCTACTTGATCAACTAAAATTGATTGATGAGTAAAGGCTTACTGCTGTCTGTCATGGTCAAATGTATCAAAAACGGATGATCAAGGCTTTCAACAAAAAGTTCAGACGCCAAGTATATCAAGTCGGGGATCTGGTGATCAAACACATCATACTGCCGCTAGGTGATCCCAGGGGAAAATAGACTCCTACATATGAAGGACCGTTTGTAATTAAAAGCATATTCTCTAGTGGAGTAATGATCTTGACCACCATGGATGGCGACGACCTGCCGCACCCTATGAACACGGACATATTCAAAATATACTACACATAAGAGACCCGTTAGGTTGACACACCTAGGCAAAACAAGGGCATCTCAGCGAACCAAAAAGGTTCAGGAAACAATTAGGGATAAAACAAAAAATCTGTACACCCGACAAGCTGAAAACTCGAAAGGGCGGCTTGGGAAAAAAAGGGTATCTCGGTGGACTGAAAACTCGAAAGGGCGGTCCAGACAAAAGTTAGGGAATTAAAGCGTATGACTATGTCCTGTTGAATCACCTTACGGACAACCTTTGGCTTCAAATGACAAAGTCAGTGGTTTTGATCAATTCAATCAGCTTCAGACAAGGCAACAAATAGATAAGATGCTCAGAGACACGAAGGCTATAGCAGAATGGGAACCCCATGGGATTATTTCACATAACTATCTTTTCTTTGTATCAAATTTTAATTTTTTTACGACAAAATTCTCTTACTAGAATGTTTGTCTCATTGTACAAAAACACTTACTCAAAGTCAATACAAAGATATCCCTTTGAAAATACAAAACTATATGTTTTTCTTTACTCTTATGTTTTGTTTACAAAAAAGTCCAATGATTTATTTTTGAACATATGCATTTCAATGTAACTACCATTTACAAATGAACAAAATAGAAATACAATCACTAATGGATTTAAGAAATAGGAAATTCTCTCTAAGCTATTTCCATAAAATCCCCCGCAGTATGCAGTTTAATCCCCAGCAGAACAAAACTTCCAGTTATCACTCCCCGGTAGAAGTCGCCAAAATTCTCAAGATTTCCCAACAGGATTTTACAAGCATCACATGACATTTCCCTTACAACAAAGTTATTTCTCTAGGTGGAAATTCATCAACACTTCAAAACATGAAGACTTGCACTCCGTATCCTCAGCAACAATCAGGGATTTATTTTCCCCAATCCAACAAACAGTACAACAAATTAGCTCACATATGCATACATCGCATCCATATATCATAAACATCGATAACACGAATGCATATATCATAATCTCATTATACCATGCATTTAATACAACATGACATTGCATATACAACTATTAGAGGTCTCAATTCAAGCATTCAATGCAAGGCCATGCTTTATATCCATTTTGGGAAGAAAGTGCACAATGCCATTTTGATAAAGTAGCTTTTTGCACAAAACTTGTTCTTGAGCCTTGAACATGTTCTCTTCTGATCATACATGTCTTATAACTCAAGAGAAATTGATCTCAACACTTACAATCACCCAGCCCATGCTTATACTTCCTCTTGAAACTTGTTTTCCCACTTTTCTTGAAAATCAAGTAACATAACCATTAGCTTGTAACTTGTACTTCTGACTCTCAAAAGCACTCAAGATTTTTGCTTATACATACACAAGTTATTTGCCACAAATATCACGCATACTTGAGCCCTAAAAACACCAAGAACACAGAATCACCAAAAACACCTCAAAACTTGCCATTTCTGAGTTTTGAATCCAATCTCCAAATTTTCTCGTGCGTTTCTTGGCATTTTACTTTCAAAAGCTTCTAAATAACATACACAAACAATTACAACACCTTCAACACCACTGTAACACCTCCATCATCATCCACCATTTTCAAAAAGAGCACCTTGCACCTTGACTTCTCCAGAACTCCTCAGGCACTTTCAGCTCAAGCTAAGCATCACATTAGCTTCCTGGGAACTTGAGGAAGCTAATACAATCATTGGAACTCACTAAAAGCTACTCAAACTCAAAATACGATACCCTCTTGCAAGGTGAGTTTTCTGACTTTTGAACTCTTTAAACAAGCATCATTAATGGTTTATTTGTGAATAAGAAATGTAGGTATCATTGTCCTGAAGCTAACCATGTCCATAGTTTTCATTTATGTTGCTTGAGCTTAGAGAATTTTAAGATTGAAGTTTCTAAATTTTTTAGGGTTCAGAATAGGGCCATTAAAATTCATGCTTGTCTTTGATCTATAATTTTATTTCTTTGCATTTCTGAAATCGTGAGGAAATTTGCCACAAGTTTCGTGTTTAGATTTTTCATTTTTGTTGAGAATTGAATAAGATACAGAGGTTCAGGATGGGCGTGAGGTTGAAGATGAAGTTGTCTTCAGGAACATGTTTACCATATATATTTATGGTTTGATATTAATAAACAGATGTATAGCCACCCCAGTGGTAGAAGCGCGCGCTTGTGACTATAGGGACCTGGGTTCGAGCCCCAGTGGTACCCTTTTGGGATTTTCACATATTCTGACCTTTTTTGGCAGCGCTGGGCCTCATCCCCTTGGGCTTTATTTTTTTTACTTCTGGCTCCCCTTGCTGGCTATTCACACCCGGATCCGTTTTATTTTCTTTTTCTCATTTTTATTTATTTGTTTTCTTAAATATATTATCTAACACTAAAAAAATCAGAAAAAATATAAAAATATTAGATTTATATTTTAATATAGTTTATTTATTTATTTTTACACAAAAATTATTTTATTTAATCATACTTTATTTATTTCACTAATTGATTTGTAAATTTAATTAGAAACTAGTTTTTTTAGTTATTTTATTTTACACAATTTAAATATATTATTTTGAAATATAAAAAGACCAAAAATATTTTATAATACTATAAATTATTTTTAAGACAAAAATACCAAAAATATTCTTCTTATAAACTTAATTTCTTTTTTAATCAATTAATAGATTAGAGTTTTATTTAAATTCTTTTCCTAGTAAATTTAGGTTTTACTTTTAACTAATTTAATTAATTATTTTTATTTTAGTTAATTAGGTTAAAACAAAACCCCATTTTATCCTAAAAAATCCAAATAAAAGTCTATTTTCTTTCCATTTTACATTCTTGTATATTTACTCATTTTTGTACATTATTTATCCAATTTCAATATGATTGTAATAGATAATTAGGTTTATTTTCTAGCAATCCCATTTTGTAATTTGTACACCCCTCCCACAAGCATTGTAATAGTGTAGTAATTTTAAATTCCGCAATTTATCGCTTTATATACAAATGCCAGTAATTAGGGTTTGTAAGGAAAAACTAAAACCAATCAATTAGAAAACCCTAATCAAAGACAGAACCAAGCATGAAAAATAATACACTTGCACACAAGCACCCTTAGGGTAAAATCCACTTGGTTTCCTTACAAAATGGCCATATTACACATGTGAGGTATCTTAGCTAAAACAAGCAAAAATATAAGATCATAGTCCCTCGATGACGCTATCTATGTTGCCTTTCAAATGATCTTAGTCCCTAAAAGAGAATGCTAAGATACCTTGCAACATTGCTAATCATGGTTATACGATGACCCACGCCCGTCCCATTTACATCCAAAGATAGGGTTACTCACCAAATCAATGGTATGATAACAATGTCAAAGGAAAGAGGAAATGAACATGAAAGACTTTTGAGTAGTTAGAATTCTCTTAGTTACTTGCTCGCTTTTAAAACAAAACATCCTTGATATTTTCAAAACAAACACCTACACTTTTAAAACATCTTAAAAAACTTGAAAACATTTTCAAAAGATCAACATCTTTGTATACATTCTTACAAACGAGAATCATTACAAAGTTTGCCTAAACAATGGCACCTTTTCAAAATACTTTCAAAAACCACACGAAGCACATTTTCAAACAAAAGCAAGTGATATAGCAAGTAACTAAGAGCCCATGGAAAACCATGGATGAAAAGGGTGCTAATACCTTCCCTTTTTATAATCTACCCCCCGAACTCAAGAAATAATCTCAAAGGTCTTTCCTGTGACTTTTTCACCTTTCCTTTTGGATAAAAGAAAAGTCGGTGGCGACTCTTGCTAACCGCAACATTTGCGATAAAACACAAAACACCCAAGTCAGTTCTCCTACTGTATCACATTCACCGTCAAAGCTCAGAAGGAAGCGAGGCATGCTCGTGCTGGAAAGCCACCTCTCCGCATTGGAAGCCATGGAGTCAACGCCGTGGGTGATTCTAAAGAAGAAGCTGCATTTGAAGAGTGGGTGTATCCGACTATAACGGAGCTGAAGAATTGGAATTCAAAGGACTTTGTGCCCATCTCCTTCATTGAGGAGTAATCTACTTGTTTTCGCTTTTCTTTCAATTCAAGAACATGTTGTCTGTAATATTTTAACAATGACTTTTCAGCCATTTTCCTGGCCAGGGGCACTTTGGTCCATTTGTCAAGGGTTTTATTTATGTTCATCTAATCATATGATCATTCAGTACATTGGACTCTTTTGCATTCAAATATTTGTGTTTATTGTCTTTCCTTTCTTGCAAATACATTTTTTTTAAAATAGCCATGTATCTTACATGTA
Organism: Vicia faba; assembly: GCA_948472305.1. Lineage (NCBI taxonomy): Eukaryota > Viridiplantae > Streptophyta > Magnoliopsida > Fabales > Fabaceae > Vicia > Vicia faba. The sequence goes on from OX451735.1 coordinate 165,861,623, forward strand.
AACACACACACTCTTGCAGGTCCACATCCACTATGGATCCTATTTCCATGACTCTACTATTGTCGACTATGACTTTGAATGTCCTATCAACCAAGCCAAAGACGAAGGCGAAGAAGATTGTGACATACCGGGAGAGCTATCCAGACTTCTATTACAAGAGGAAAAAACTATTCAACCGCACGAAGAGTCAGTTGAAGTTATCAACCTAGGTACTGAGTCAGATAAGAAGGAAATCAAGATCGGCGCTAATTTGGAAAGCAGTGTAAAGAGCAAGTTTGTTCAGATGTTGCATGATTGTGTGGAAATATTTGCTTGGTCTTATGAAGATATGCCTGGGTTGGATATCGACATCGTAGTTCATCGTCTACCGACAAAAGAAGATTGTCCGCCTGTCAAACAAAAGGTTCGTCGCCTGAAGCCTGATATGTATGAAAAGATCAAAGTTGAAGTGATGAAATAATTTGATGCAGGGTTCCTAGCTGTGACATCCTATCCTCAATGGATTGCCAACATCGTGCCAGTGCTAAAGAAAGATATAAAAGTTCGCATGTGTGTAGACTATAGGGATCTGAATAGGGCAAGCCCCAAGGATGACTTCCCTCTACCACACATTGACGTCTTAGTTGATAATACTTCTCAGCATAAAGTCTTCTCTTTCATGGATGGCTTCTCAGGCTACAATCAAATAAGGATGGCTCCCGAACACATGGAGAAGACTACATTCGTTACGCAATGGGGCACCTTCTACTACAAGGTCATGTCGTTCAGATTAAAGAATGCAGGGGCAACATATCAAAGGGCTGTGGTAGCTTTATTTTATGACATGATTCATCATGAGATATAGGTCTATATGGACGATATGATTGCTAGAACACAAACCTAAGAGAAACATCGCGATCACCTGTACAAATTATTCGAGAGGCTGAAGAAGTACAAGCTAAGGTTAAACCCTAATAAGTGCACGTTTGGAGTACGATCTGGAAAGCTTCTAGGTTTTGTTGTCAGCAATAAGGGCATTAAAGTTGATCCTTCCAAGGTAAAGGCCATCCAAGAAATGCCAGTCCCTTATTTTGAAAAAGAAGTCAGAGGATTCTTGGGTCGTCTCAATTACATTGCTCGTTTCATATCACACCTGACTGCTACTTGTGAGCCAATTTTCAAACTCTTGAAGAAAGATCTAGTAGTCAGATGGAATGATGAATGCCAAGATGCCTTTGACAAAATCAAATAATACCTACAAGAACCTCATATTATCATGCCTCTAGTTGAAGTAAGACCCTTGATCATGTGCTTGACAGTATTAGAGAACTCTATGGGGTGTGTTTTAGGCTAACATGATGAGTCTGGCCGAAAAGAGCATGCTATTTATTACCCAAGCAAAAAGTTTACCGACTGTGAAACCAGATATTCACTGCTCGAGAAAACTTGCAGCTCTCTGGCATGGGCTGCTCGCCGGCTAAGATAGTATATGTTGACTCATACCACTCTGTTGATTTCTAAGATGGACCCAATCAAGTACATCTTCGAGAAACCTGCCCTTTCCGTACGAATAGCCAGATGGCAAATGATCTTGACTGAGTACGACATTTAATACACGACTCAAAAGGCCATCAAAGGAAGTGTACTAGCAGATCATTTATCCCATCAAGTTGTGGATGATTATCAGTCAATGAACTTCGACATCCCTGATGAGAACATTATGCTGGTAACTGACTTTGCGAAACCTGGACCGTATGATAGACCTGAACAAGGATACCGATGGACTATGGTATTCGATGGGGGCTTCCAATGCCTTAGGTAACGGAATTGGTGTTGTGATCATCTCTCTTGAAGGTTGCCACACTCCTTTCACTGCCAGACTATGCTTCGATTGCACAAACAATATGGCTGAGCACGAAGCATGCATCTTAGGTATGAAAGCTGCTATTGACTTAAGGATCAAGCGTTTGGATGTGTTCAGGTATTCTGCCCTAGTGATAATCCAAGTAAAAGGAGATTGGGAAACTAAACACCCTAATCTTATCCCTTACAAGGAACTTGTGCTATCCCTAATTCCTTACTTCGAAGAAATCACTTTTGAGCACTCCCCTAGAGAAGAAAATCAGTTGGCTGACGCTTTGGCAACCATGTCTTCAATGTTCAAGGTCAGATGGAACAACAAATCCCCTATTATAACAACTGAAAGATTCGATGAACCTGCACATTCGATCTAACCTATTTACTCTTCTTACTTTCATAACAAAGGTTTTATTTTTAAGCATAAAAAGTTATAACCAGAGTTAAGTTGATTAAAGTTTTAGCCTAAGTTTGATCAGATGCCTAATGTCTCTTACTATCCCATACCGACGCTAAAGGTTTAGCTAGCCATGGAGATTATAATGAATGTACGGGAAATAAAAACAAACAAATATAGATTGGACATTATAAATAATAAATTAAACTTGCATTAATTAATTAAAAGGTATGTAATACAATTGCAAAATAGAAATCTGAAAATAAAGCCAATACTTCAATCCCTCTTCCACAAATCGGAAACTCGGACTTGGTATCGGTAATATGACAAATTCTGAGGCTTGAATAATAAATCCTAAACTATAATAATAATTTCCTGATGTTGGAAATTATTATTTGGGCAATGAAATTGAAAGAACGGAAATAAACGAATGCAGAAAAATAACAACTGAAGGAATAATGGGTTTGATTTCGGCAGAGCTTCCGCACAAGTAAACTGTAAAATGCTCTCCCCCTCTAACGTTGAATGTTGAGGTATTTATAGAGGAATGAATTTGGCAGTTGGCTTGAAGACTTTTCACGAAGCTTTCCTTAAAAATCTCCATAAATGTAGGAACGTGGGTAGTTGAGGAAGAAGTGGTGAATGTGGGGTTTGGCTGGAGAGAAATCAGGAGTTTGAAAACTCCTTCTGTTTTGCTTTGCCATGATCTGCACTTTCAAATAACTGGTATGCGCATTACGGTCGTCACTGAGGCGTTACGAGCAGGTTTGGTGTTTCTCCGTGTTACGGTCGTGGCAGATGTGTTACAGTCGTAACACGCTTCATGATGGCTTACGGTCGTGGCAGATGTGTTACGACCGTCACAACTACAAAATCTGTAATTCTTGACAGATTTATCTTTTTCTTCTATTCTTTTGATGCTTTCTTGCATTGTTTCATGTTTTCTTCTGTTTTGAGCTGAGTTATGAATACCTGCAAAAAGTAATGACAAACTCGAAATATTCGGGAGTTAATCGGGTCAAAATAATACATAACGGGTAAATTTCATGGAAAATAAAATATACAATTTCGTGTTATCAAATTCCCCCATACTTAAACCTTTGCTTGTCCTCAAGCAAAATAATCAATTAAAAATATCAGACAAGTTTTTATAAACGCACATAACTAGTATACCTTTCGTTTTCAAATAATTACAAGAAATCCTAAGTTAGTTCGACCGAGAAAATCGAATGAAACAACAACGATACGTAAATGACACAAGCAACAAGCTAGTCGACGACTATCCGTTTTAAACGAAACGTCCAATTATACTGTTATAATTCAACTCAAGGTTTCTCGTTCATATTTCACCAGGTTTCGTTCTTGCGCAATCACATTAAGCCCATTATCCTTGCACGCACGTAGTGGAATAGCCGGTTAGTGGTTCTGATCAAAACACGACGGTTTCTGGCACAGTTATGTGGCAACCTCTTTTATCCAATTGCAAGATGCGGGGGATCAAACCGTAGTCTGCCCTACCGAGTTCAGTACCAGATGCTTCTGAACCACCTAGACAATGGATTCTCATGTTACTTAGTAGAAGCTTTTGCATCCGTTGGATTAAACGATCGGGTGAGGATCGCCCAATTTAATTGGTGCAATACCTATTTCCTTAAAGCATGTAACATTCTTTTTAAATCAATTTGCAAGATCATCCACTTATGTTCATCGACTTTCCACGTGGTTTGTGTTAATACTGGTGCCGACTACTAATATAAACTACTAGGGGCTAATTTAAGACTTAAAACTCAAAGTATCGGTATAACGAAAATGGAGATGATTCGCGTAAGTAGGGAGTCGAAGGTGTCATAATCGTATAGTTCTCGTTGGATCGCTCTCGGCCTTCTAACTAAGATTTCAGTTAAAGTAGGTAACTAACGGTTATGCGAATATAAAAGGCGAAAAATTTTGGTATGGCTAAATAAAACTGGGAGAAAATGAAATAACGAAATATAACTGAAATAGAAATGAAATTACTCGTTCTGAAATTAAGAATGCAGTGCTCCTCCCACACTATATCAAACATTGTCTCAATGTTATGATATAATGGCGAGGTTAAATGAAAAATACATCGGAAAAACAAGGAAAACAACAAGAAAAGGAAAAACTACTGGCGACCACGGCGGCTTCGGGTTCGTGACCTTCTGGAAGGAGTAGCTTCAGAGTCAGTGCTTTGGGGTCCAAGAGATGTAACATCCATCCTTAAAGCATTAAGCTCGCTTAGCACTTCATCAAGCCTTTCATTCGTCGAGCGTTGACCACTCAAGATTTGGACATTTTGCGCGAGTAAGGCGTCGAAATGCTCCTGATGCTTTCTTTCAAGAGCTACATCCATCTGATTTTTCTGATGGAGGGCTCTGAGGACGTCCTCCATAGTAAAAGGAGGTGGTGCAGAAGAGGACTCAGGAATGTCGGGAGCAGGTGTTTCGCGGTCCAATTCCTCCTGGATCTCGTCAGTAGGAGCAACTGGCTGGGCATCATGCACGGGAGCATGGCCGTCAGGGGCATCAAATAGCCAATTGGCTTGGTTATTCGGATCGATACGGTCCCTGCAAGGCAAAACAATGTTAGAATAAACGATGTTACGGATCACTGGATGGAACCGGCCATCGTCCCGTTCGTAAATGAGATGAGCCAATTTGCAATGGTCTAAGGTAAGCAAGACAGGTGCTCTGGAGGGCAGATGGGTAAGGGTGTCGCCATGATTCAGGGCCAATGCAATAGAAGTGACAAGCCCTCCTAAATAGAAGGGTTTGCCTCTGTGAGTGCAAATAGAGTGAATATGGGCTAAGAGGAATGGCGCGGCATTGATTTTCTGATTAGTAAACGCACATTGCATGAAGAACAGCTCTTTGGAGTTAAGCTTGTGGTTACTATCCCTTGCAAAGATGGTGTTGGATAAGATGCGGTGGAAGTAGCGAATGGCGGGGTTGTGGATTTGGGTAGCATTGAGGTGATCGTATGAGTTAGCCCGATTATTGGTCAAGCTATGCCAAAGGTTGAAGGATTCCTCATGAAAGGTGTCAGGCACACGTAGTTGAGCGCCTTCATCAGTACAGAAGTCTAGTAGGCGACCGAATGCATTCTGAGAGAAATCGTATTCGGTGCCGAAAATGTGGAACCTTACCACACCGGTAAGTTGATTTCTTGGGCCATTCAGAGTGATGTAGCAAAATGAACCGAGGAACTCAAGGGTGAGATTCTCGTACGTTGGTTGGGGCTGGCTACATAGGGTCCAAAGGTTGACACTTTGTAGGAGGTGTTGGTCACTTTCAAGTAACCCAAGGTCTCGGAGGCAGTCAATGTCGACGAACCTCGTGGGATGGGTGCCTCGGCGTTGGAACTTCAGGAACCGCGTGCGCTGGGTTTCACCTGCTTCGCCATCGCGTAGGGTAATGCCAGGAATGGGTTGGAGATTGTTCGCCATTTGCATGCAAGAGTGTTTGAGTGAGAATGGTTGTGGTTGGTGAATGAGAGAATGAGAAGATGATACGGGTAATGGATGTATATATAGTGGAAGGAGATAGTGGGAAGTTTGAAAATTGATAGGGATTAGTGGTGGGTTGAATGGGGTTAATGGGTAGTTAATGGAGGAAGTGGGATGGTTGGGGAGTTATGGAAGAAGAAGAGAGAAAGGTTGAGGGAAGAAGAAAAGGGAACATTCTGCTAACAGGGTTACTGATGTAGCCCGTGTTACGGTCGTAACACCAAGCTGACGAGCGTAACACGCTGAAAGGCGCGTGACGGTCGTGGGGGGATGGATTACGATCGTGGCAGCTACAAATTTTGCAAATTTTTACAGAACAGAACACAATTACACAGAGTATATATTTTTATAGCAGGCAGAACATCTCAGGCATTCCAACATAAACACAACATTAATTTATTCAACATATAATCCAATATATATAATTCGCAATAGAGTAGAAAACCATAAAACATTGTAAGCAGCATAATGATTGTAATTTGAAATGCAGTAATTTAACAAAAAAATTGAAACTACCTAGAAACAAAGCAGAATGGAAAAAATCTAAAAACTAAGAATTGAAAAACTGAAAACTGAAAAACTAAGAAACTAAAAACTGCTTCATCCAATCTTTTCTTTTAATTTCTCTAAAGCTTGGGCGATGTTATAGAATTGCTCCACCGTGATGTCAGTTAAACAAATAAGATCCAAATGCATAGTCTTCAACTCATTCTTTATTCCATCAATGTCAGTTTTATAAGCATCCAAAGTGGTCAGAATGGTGTTTAATTGTGTAGTATATTCTCCTTGGTTTATATCAGGGGCTACTTGTGCTTCAGCCATATTTGTAAAGTCATGGTAACCAGGAGGAGTTTCAGGATCTGTTTCATTTTCAGACATGAAATTATTAGCAACAAAATATGATTGTGGTGTTTCTGGTGTCGAAGGATGGTCGGGTGGATTCAATTCGTACAACCAATTTTCACGGTTATGGACACTTACTCGGGCATGGTTCGGAAGGGTAAAAAGAGTAACAACTTCGTTTCTGATCAGGTAATCATAAGGTGCAGGGCCTAAATTTCCTATTATCAGGTTGTTGAAACAGAAATCAATATTCATAGGCCTAATTGATCCAAATGGTGCACAATTATTAAGTTGGTAACGAAGTCCAAGAGCATTTGCAATCATTGTAACTAATCCTCCCACACTGACAGGAACATTAGGGTCCTCACTAATGCGGGTAAAGGTCTTCATCAGGAGTGGGACATCATTGACAGGGCGTCCTAGATTCATACAATAAAGCAGAGATAATTCATCCTTGGATACAACATTTTGATTTTGTTCTTTTCCAAACAGAGTGTGGGCAAGAATCCTATGGAAATAACGGATGGCTGGGTTATGTATCTCATTGTTATCCATACTTTCTGGGTCAGGGTGATAGTTTCCGGTTAAAGTACCCCAGAAGTAATCCAGCTCAAAATCCAATAAATCAGCCTCAGGGGTAGTAAAAGCTAAGGGTCCGCTGGGGAATCCTAATAAAGCAGCTAAGTCCCTATGGTTATAGGTGAACTCAATACCAAAAAGTCTGAAGGCAATGATTCCTTTTCGGGCTCCGACACCGTGTTCAGGGATGTAAACTAGAGAACTCAAGAACTCAAGGGTAAGCTCTCGGTAAGTGATAAACCTATTTTTCAGGTGGGCTTTCTCCCATCCCAACTGGTTAAACATGTAGTAAACACTGTCAGTAATGCCTAAAGAGTCCATAGTGGGTTCATCATGATACAGGGTTAAACTGATGTCTCGCTGAGACAAAGCCTCAAATCTTCTTCGTTGGTTTCTACCTCTAAAGGTGGTTTCCATAAAGTTCCGTGGAGGAGCCATAGCAAAAACAAAGCGGGGAAACAGAGTAGAGGAGAACGTGCAAAAGAAACAAAAACTTTTCAGAAATCCTGTGGCAAGTAAGATTATTTTTGAAATTAGCAGCAGTTTTCATGAAAATTATAACATAAGAAAGAAAATGAAAATGAAACTTTAAATAGAAATAAATGCAAAAATGAAAAGAATAATAAATAACAATTAACAAATAGGTGGGTTGCCTCCCACTCAATGCTGTTTTTAATGTCAAAAGCCTGACAGCTCAGGAGTGCAAGCACTCATGGTGGTTCTCTCGAGAATGACTCCTCGGTTGAAACTTTTAGTAATCATCGTTTTCCATGGCCACTTATCAAGCCATCTCACATATCCCTCACCTTTTCTTTTCTTTCTTCTGTGGGGTGGTTCATTCTTCTGAACTTGTGGTGGTGGTTCTGGATCTATCCTAAGTATCAACTTTTCAAGTTTGGGGTTAGTGATTTCATCCACCACCTCAAAGGTTAACCTTGCCTTCTTAACAGTAATTATATCCCTAGTTTCACGGTCCTCTAATTTTCTCTTTTTATGCAAGACTTTCAACAAGGGTGCATTTGTGTGGATATTTTCCAATACCTCCACATATGTCTTAGATTGGGAGTCTATCTGAGCTTCCATAAAACTTTTTGAGAAAGGAATCAGTGGGGTATATGGATGAGGAACAACAATAGGTGCTCCCTTTTCTACCTCTTCTACAACCTCCCTTTTAGATGATGTTGGAGGATTTTTCTTAATCTTTACTCTTTCCTCGTCTGAACTCTCCTCATCCACATCATCACTCTCCTCGACCTCATTATCTCTCTCCTTAGGATTTTCAACTTGTTTTTCACTACTGGTTGTTACAACATCCAATTTCTCCTCAGGGAAGGGTCCTAGAGGGTTTTGTTCAAGCTGAGAGATTTGGGTCTCTAAGGCTATGTTGTGGGTCGCGAGCGAGTCAACCGCAATGGTCAGTTGCCGAAGGGTTTCACTGTTTTGAAGACTTTGTTTTCTAAACTCTTCGTTCTGGACAGTTTGTGTCTCTACAAAGTGCTCCATCAGAGATTCTAACCTAGAGTGAGTTAGCGTCGCATCGGAATCCTCCATTGACGTTTCGAAGTTGAAATCATGCAATTCTTCTGATTCTTCAAATTGAGTTAGAGTCGCATTTTGTGTTTCCGTAAAGCGCTTTGTCATCATTGATATTTCATTAAAATTTCCCATTAATATTTCGAGGTCGGATTTATAGGATACTTGTGTCTCCTCGAAATATTGGGTGTAGTGATTGTAGGGGAAATTTGGTTGAGGATAAGTTTGGTTGGAATAATAATATTCTTGCGATTCCTTAAAACATTGGGATTGGTGGTTGGAAAGGTAATTCGGGTGAGAATGAGTCTGTGATGCATTGAAATTCTCCAATAGTATTTCGAGGTCGGATTTATGGGATCCTTGTGATTCCTCGAAATACTCAGAGTGGGGGTTGTAGAAATAATTTGGGTGATACATAGTAATTGGGACAAGATTCATAGATGCAAAGACTCGCTTCGAGAACGAGTGTTTGGCATACAACAAAAGGAAATATAGAAAGTTGCCTTAGTCTAGACAGCGTTGTTTTCAGATTACACTAGTGACTAAACTAAAGTCCCCGGCAACGGCGCCAAAAACTTGATGTGTGTCTGCGATCGACCTAATGTCTGAGGGTATCTTAACTGCAAGTGCACAGTCTATCGCGGTAGTAATAAAAGATTGTCGAATCCACAGGGACTTTGTAATCACTCTAGTGCAGGAAAGTAATGCTAGTTTAGCTAAGGCGGAAATTGTCACGTTTGGTTTTGGGAAGGTTAAGGAAGGTAAGCTAATTGATTTTAAAGTAATTATAAAACGAAATGGTCGGTATGCAATAGAGTCGACCTAAAGGATCTAATCGGACCTAGGCATATAAGGATGGTCAACTTGGTTTATTTGTAGAATTAATTAGTTTAAAAACCCTCAACTCACAATTTCATGGTCTTATCTCGGATTATACGTCTAAAGCCCTATACCTGCTTTCGCTAGCCTATAAGTGTTTAGAAGTATTTTTTTGGAAACTTAATTAATTCTAATTTGGTTTAAAGCGCTTTCACTGTATTTAAATCAAATGCCTAACTTTAGCTATCCGGTTAAAAACCTCACACTTTCGTGGTCTCGATCTAACCTATTTACTCTTCTTACTTTCGTAACAAAGGTTTTATTTTTAAGCATAAAAAGTTATAACCAGAGTTAAGTTGATTAAAGTTTTAGCCTAAGTTTGATCAGATGCCTAATGTCTCTTACTATCCCATACCGACGCTAAAGGTTTAGCTAGCCATGGAGATTATAATGAACGTACGGGAAATAAAAACAAACAAATATAGATTGGACATTATAAATAATAAATTAAACTTGCATTAATTAATTAAAAGGTATGTAATACAATTGCAAAATAGAAACCTGAAACTAAAACCAATACTTCAATCCCTCTTCCACAAATCGGAAACTAGGACTTGGTATCGGTAATATGACAAATTCTGAGGCTTGAATAATAAATCCTAAACTATAATAATAATTTCCTGATGTTGGAAATTATTATTTGGGCAATGAAATTAAAAGAACGGAAATAAACAAATGTAGAAAAATAACAACTGAAGGAATAATGGGTTTGATTTTGGCAGAGCTTCCGCACAAGTAAACTGTAAAATGCTCTCCCCCTCTAACATTGAATGTTGAGGTATTTATAGAGGAATGAATTTGACAGTTGGCTTGAAGACTTGTCACGAAGCTTTCCTTAAAAATCTCCATAAATGTAGGAACGTGGATAGTTGAGGAAGAAGTGGTGAACGTGGGGTTTGGCTGGAGAGAAATCAGGAGTTTGAAAACTCCTTCTGTTTTTCTTTGCCACGATCTGCACTTTCAATTAACTGGTATGCGCATTACGGTCGTCACTGAGGCGTTACGAGCAGGTTTGATGTTTCTCCGTGTTACGGTCGTGGCAGATGTGTTACGGTCGTAACACGCTTCATGATGGCTTACGGTCGTGGCAGATGTGTTACGACCGTCACAGCTACAAAATCTGTAATTCTTGACAGATTTATCATTTTCTTCTATTCTTTTGATGCTTTCTTGCATTGTTTCATGTTTTCTTCTGTTTTGAGCTGAGTTATGAATACCTGCAAAAAGTAATGACAAACTCGAAATATTCGGGAGTTAATCGGGTCAAATTAATACATAACGGGTAAATTTCATGGAAAATAAACGATACAATTTCGTGTTATCAGAAGCCTAGGCCCGACTAGATAGCAGTTTAATTCCTACAAAATCATTAGCAAAACTCCTCTTATCCAGTAGAGTTTGCCACTATCCCTAGTGAATTACTGAAACCTGGACCCGACCAGATAATAGTTTTAGTATCTGAAACCTGGACCCGACCAGATAACAGTTGATCTCAATTTCAAGATACTATGAAACCTGGACCCGACCAGATAATAGTCTAACTCTTCAAAGATATAGAAGAACCTGGGCTCAACCCGATCAAGGTTTAACTTCTTTTCCCCAGTAGAGTTTGCCTCTGCCCCAACAAATTACTGTGAAACCTGGATCTGACCAGATATCAGTTTTCAATTTCATCTTTTCAAGCAAGTTGTTGTGAAGCCTGAATCTGACCCGATAATAATTACTCTCAGAGATTCATTGTGAAACCTGGAAACCGACCAAATAACAACTAAATCCTTAAACAATTTATTGTGAAACCTGGACCCGACCAGATAACAATTGACCTTATCAACCTCAGAAATTTGCAAAGCCTGGACCCGACCAGATAACAGGTTTTTGAACAGTTTATTGTGAAACCTGGAGCCCAACCAGATAACAACTAACTATGATCCCTGGAGAGACACTATGAAGTCTGGACTCGACTAGATAATAGTACAAATTTCCAAAAAACCATGAAACCTAGACCCGACCAGATAGTAGTTACCACTTCAAGTTACTGCGAAGCATGGATCCAACCAGATAACAGATAACTTCCGTATCCCCAACAAGTTGTTGTGAAGCCTGGATCCGACCAGATAACTATTCAATTTCAAGAAAATTTTCTACAAAGCCTGGAATCCGACCAGATAACAGTTAATTCGTCTCTTCCCCCCAGTAAGTTACCGTGAAGCTTGGATCCGACCAGATAACAGTTAACTACTTCATCCTCAGCAAATTGTGAAGCCTGAATCCGACTAGATAAGAACTGACATTCAAGAGATATTCTCCAGTGAAAGCATCCTTTCCATAAAGTTTAAAGATATGCACATTGTTCATCCCCAACAATAATTAGGGATTCAACACCCCCTAGAATTTCTTCAGCTGCAGTCAGGGATTTATTTTCCTGGACAAAAACATACATCTCACATTCATACATCGTAGCATATACATACCATATGCATTTAACATAATACCACATCTGGTGAACAACATGCAGGCATCTGCATTTTACTAACTCTTGTTTCTCACAGGTAAAACATCATGTTTTAGTATAAATCAACAAGAAATTTATGCAGATACTCCTTCCAGTGTTTACCAACATTCCTCCAAATGGAATCTATAAGCCCGTTCGCCATCCATCTTCGAGTGCAAATTTCTGGGCACTCTATTTTTCAATGATCTTTCACCTTCAAGTCACGAATGGCGGATCCGCCAATCTAACTCTTCAGGTTTAAGAATATTGAACAGGGGAAGCTGTTGTACCCCAAAATTTTCCCTCTCATTTATCAAATCTTTTCTCAGAGATTTCTCTTGGTTCAAGACTGCACTAGGGTTGATCAGCTCAAGACACCTCCTCAAGCATTGATGGCCAAAATTAGGGTTTGAGATTGCACAAGGATAATTGAATTTTCAATGGTTCGTATGACTTTCATGGATCATTATGGACCCCTAAGATTACTCATGTCAGGTTTCAAGCCTTGGATCACACTTTTCTCAATTAATTGAGCAGTTGACCTAAAAATCAGCTGTATTGGGGAAAAAGTTAACTATGGCCAATTTACAGTCAAACTTCATAATTTTTGATCCACATTATAAACTCATATGTATAATTTGATCAGGTTTGGACCAAAATTCCTCAAGAAATTTGATCAAATCATCAAAAGGGCAAAATGGTCAAAATTAGGGTTTTGATTGAGAAAGGGCAATTTCTGATTTTTGACCTAGCAAATGGTCATTTGGTTTGAAGCATGATCTCAAGAGTTCAATTGCATAATTTCGACCTAATGGCATGACCTAAAACATTGCTCAAGATCATATGGATTGACAGTGAATTCTCAGTCAACCGGTCAAAAGTCAACTGCACACTGAAAAGTCAAACTTTGACTTTTTGGTCAAAATCCAATGTCAAAGATCAAAATTAATCAAAACATGTCAAAATATGAAACTTATTCATCAAGAAATCAAAAAGTCAAGATTTCATTTTGAAAAGTCAATGTTTTCTAACTTAGAAATTTTTCTAAGTGTTTAAAACTTCATGTTTTTTCATAACTTTGAGCCAATTTTTCACCATGATGCAAGATGATTCAAAAGAAACTTTCAACATGAAATTTGTAGATCTCCGTGATATCTACAACATTTCTTTACATAACTTCTTCTAAAATTTCTTTGATATCAAGTTATTAATTCATGAAGTCATGGTCTTGAAATTGAACACAGTGAAATTTTGCCCTAGTTTTGGTCAGGATTTTGACCTAACTTCGTGGCACTTTTTCATATAGTTCCAATGGGAATATTCAAATGTGATTCAAATATGGGTTTTAGAGCACATTACAAGCTTTCCAAAATGTCCAAGAACTCCTTAAGATCATTCTTTAGCAGGGAGAATCGAAGAGAGGAAGTTAGGATTTTCAAACTTGAATTACAAGTCATTTTGTGATAAACAAGAATTCGAATCCAAGCCTACGCTGCATGAATCTTACTTTGCAAGATTCTAACCTCTAAATCTATCCATAATCAGAAGATTACAAAACTATTTGAGCTATGATCCAAGTGTTTGAGTCTTTGTCCAAGTGATTATTCCATTAATGGAACCAAGTTCACACTTCCATTTTGAAAAAGTGACTTTAATCACAAAGTCAATGCATAGAGATTTACACTTGTTCCTTCTGATCACAAGCAATGTCAAAGGAAAAAGCAACATGTCTATAGCCTCCCATAAACTTAGGCCATGCTTGTACTATGCCTTGAAACCATGTTTTCACTTTTCTTCAAAATCAAGTAACATAGCCATAACTCTATATCTCGTGTTTCTGACCTCCTTAAGTCCTCTAACCTTTTTCATATAACCATACGAGTTATTTGCAAGCTAACAGATGATTAAAAACACTCCCAAACTCCCTAAAAACTGAGAGTGCACAAAACCTCCATTTTTGTGCCATTTTTGACTTTGAACTTCAATCTTCAAAACCACTCGTGCGTTTCTTGGCTTAACACTTCCAAAAGCTTCTTAGCATCATACACAAACCATTCCAATACCTGTTTGCAAACTGTAACTCTATTTATACCATCCTCCATAACCAAAAACAGAGGTCTGCATCTTGACTTCTCCATACCATTCCAGCCACCCTCAGCTCAAGCCAACCATTGCATTAGCTTCCTAGAGGTCCAAGGAAGCTAACCTGATCATCACCACTGCCTAAAACAAGCTCAAATCCATTTCACGATTTCCAGTTTTTAGGTATTTTTCTTGAACTTCTATCTTCACATTTAGGCATTGTTAGGCTTGCATTTGTGAAGATAAAATGTAGACATCATTGACCTGAAACTATACATGTCCATAGATTTCATTTATTTTAATCGAGCTAGGAGAATTTTGAGTTTGAACTTTATAAAATATTTAGGTCAGAATTTGGTAATTTTAGAAATTCTCATTCATTTTGATTTATAGCTTATGATATTTATATGGTTGAATTCATGTGACAAAATGGAGTAATTTTCATGTTTACATTTTTGAAAATGGTTGAGAAATGAGCAAGTTACAGATCCTTTGGCTAGAGGTTGAAGACGAAGTCATTTTCAGGACTGGATTGATGTTATGTATTTGTTGTTTTGCTTATATTAACGGATGTATATCCACCCCAGTGGTAAGGCAACATGCGTTTCATGCTAAGGGCGTGGGTTCAAGCCCCAGCGCTGCCACTTTTCCTTATTTTTCACATTTTCTCTTATTTTTGTCACATAACAGATGCGTCGGGCCTCCAAACAGTTGGGCCTTGTATTTTTGCTAGCCTTCCACCCTCCTGACTGTTTTTAACACCCCTGGCCCAATTTTCTTTAATTATTTTCTTTTTTCTTATTATTATTTTTATTTCATTTCTTCTTTAATATTTTTATTATTATTATTATTACTATTATTATTTTCATAAATCATAAAAAAAAATCCAAATTTATTTTTAATTAGTATTTATACTTATGTATTTTGTTTTCTCAATAAAATAAAAAGACTAAAAAAACATTTTCTTAAAATAAATTAATTCCTTTTTTAAATAAATAATATTTAGACTTAGGATAAATTAGTATATTATTTTATTTTCTTAGTTAAAATTAATTTAGAACTTAGGTTATTTTAATTGATTAATCTTCATTTTATTTTCTTTAATTAAAAACCTTTTCATAAAAAAACCCTAAAAATCCTTTTTCAAGTTAATTTCTTTTCTTAATTAGTTTAAGTTAATTTTATTTAATTTTAATTAATAATTTTATTTAATTATGTCAAGACAAAACCCCTTCATAAAAAACAACAAAAATAATTACTTTTTCCATTTATATTGTTGTATTTTATTTTCAATTTTGTACAATATTCAATATGGTTGTAATAGATAATTAGATTTAATTTTCTTACAATCCCTATTTATAAATTTATACACCCCTCCCCTAAATGATGTAATAGCGTAGTAATTTTACTTTTTGCAATTTATCGTTTTATATAAATGCTAGTAATTGGATTTGTATGAGAAGATAAAATCAACAAGTAGCAAACCCTAATCAAAGTCTAAACAAAGCATGAAAATTAATACACTTGCAGGCAAGCACCCCTAGGGTAAATCCACTTGGTCGCCTTACAAAAATGGTTGTATTATGCATTTGAGGTATCTTACCAAAAACAAGCAAAAATACAAGATCATAGTCCCTCGATGACGCTATCAAAAGTTGCCTTTCAAAATGATCTTAGTCCCTATAGAAAGATGCTAAGATACCTTTCAATATTGCTAATCATGGTTATACGATGACCCACGCCTGTCCCGTTTACATCCAAAGATAGGGTTACTTACCAAATCAATGGTAAGATAACAATGTCAAAGGAAAGAGGAAATGAACATGAAAGACTTTTGAGTAGGTAGATTATTCCTAGTTGCTTGGTCAATTTCAAAACCAAAAACATCCTTGCTATTTTTCAAAACAAACACCAACACTTTCAAAAACATCTTTCAAACTTGAAATTTTTTTCAAAAGATCAACACTTTGTATACATTCTTACAAACGAGAATCATTACAAAGTTTGCCTAAACGATGGCGCCTTTTCAAAATACTTTCAAAAACCAAACAAAGCACAATTTCAAACAAAAGCAAGTGATCTAGCTAGTAACTAAGAGCCCATGGAAAACCATGGATGAAAAGGATGCTAATACCTTCCCTTTTCATAATCTACCCCCGAACTCAAGAAACAATCTCAAAGGTCTTTCCTGTGCTTTTTCACCTTTCCTTTTGGATAAAAGAAAATTCAGTGGCGACTCTTGCTAACCGCAACATTTGTGATAAAACGCAAAATAACCAAGTCAATTCTCCCACCATATCACATTGTGCATTTTACGCAGAAACTCAATAAAGCAGTGTTTCCTAAATCTCCAGAATCAGAAACAACGATTATCACACAACACCTCATTGTTCTCTCGTGTTTCCCTTTTTCCTGTGGATTTTGAACTGGAGCTCTGATACCAATTATTGGTGTACAAAGACGAGATGAAAGGCAAAAAGAATATATTAAATGACGACTACAAAATAAGGAATAATGACTTAAAATGAATTTACATTGAGCTACCTCACTAGGCTATTTATACACAAAATAATATCCTAAATATCCTCTAACAAAGATATTATAAGATATAATAATATCCTCTAAAAAGATATTCCTAAAATATAGATTAATATCTAAAATATATTCCTAAAATATAAATTAAATCTAACATAATCATTCATAAGAGGCTCAAGGAAGACAGATTAAAGAAATGAAATATATTGATGAACAATGGAATGAATAATGGAGAAAACTTCATAATTAGAAAATTCTAGGAATCAATTGATCTTATTGATGATTGAAAAATCAGCACACTTATTTAGATGAAGATAATTACATATAACCTAAGCTTTCTCCACAACTTAGAAGCAGCCATAACAAACTCATAACCAATATAGTTAATTTTTTAACCACCTTAACAACTTACTTGTGAAATAGGTAATTCACACTCTTATACTCCAATTTTTTCTTCTAAGATTCTTCATCACTTTATATCATCACATTGCATCAAGATCACAAATGTGGATTGGTCATCTCTTCTACTCTCTGCTATCTTTAAGTTTGTCCTTGAGGAATCACCAAACACCTTAATTGTATATCTTATATATATATATATATATATATATATATATATATATATATATATATATATATATATATATATATATATATATATATATATATATATATATATATATATATATATATATATATATATATATATATATATATATATATATATATATATATATATATATATATATATATATATATATATATATATATATATATATATATACTTTTATTGTATATTTGTGTTTTGTAGGTATTGAGGCAAAGCATTCCGACCAACATAGTTTTCTGACATTTTTCTTCCGTGGGAATCGATTATCCCATATGTGGAAATCGATTTCCTTCACTATTTTTGCGCCAGAATTTCAAAATTTCCAGTGGAAATCGATTACCCCATATGTGGGGATCGATTTCCTGAGTCGAATTTGGCAAAAAGGACAATTTTCAAGTTTTCAACATTTGGATCCATTTTCCTTTTTTTTAGAAAATACTATTGATTACCAAAAAAATAATTCCCCACCTCATCATAATTAAATTTCATCACACACTTTCATTTGATGACATGTGCACCATTTTATCTTAATTTTGGCTCCAAAATCAATTACCAAGCCTAATTTTCATTCCATACCATACTAATCTCAAGTCTAAACTCTATAAATAGAGCCCTCATTTCATTCAATTCTCAAACTTTTTATAGCCAAAATGACCTTGCTAAAAATTCTCTCTACTCTCTTCATCTACCAAATTCTCTCAAAGCTCCGTTTTCATAAAAGTCAGAAAGTTTTTCATTGAAGCTTACTAATCTTTGAGCTAAACCTCCATCCAAACACTTTATCCTCGTTAATTCTCTACATCAAAGCTTGGGAGATTGATTCTTGAAGCTAATTTGAAGCAAATTCTGAAGTGGTTTTTGATAATTTTCTAGATCTACATTTGGCAAGTTGGATCTTCATCTTTCACAATGTGATCTCATGTTGATCTTTGTGGTTTGATTCTTTGAGCTACTTTTTTCTTATTTCATTGGTGCTATTTTCTCATAATTTAATTGAATTTTTATGCTCAATTAAATCTAAGATCATAAGGTGTTTGATAAAAACTTTGATCAAGAATTTTCCTTTTAAAATGCTATTTTTGCTGCAGGAAATAGATTTCCACTTTTGGGGTAATTGATTTCCTCAACTGTTTTTGCGCCAGATTTTTGAAAAATCAGCACAAGAAATCAATTACCCCTATAATAGAAATCGGTTTCATAAAGGAATAATGCAACTTTTTTGCTTTGTTTTGGGATTGTTTTGGTTCTTTTCTTTTTCCAACTCCTTTCTTTTGTTTGTTGCTTTGGATTGCAACTTTAAATGTGAAATTTCTCTTCAAATTTAATGGACTTAGGATATAGATGAAGTTGGATAAACATTCATTAATTTAAATCTATCTTACAGTGAATTATTTAATTCATTATTGGTACTTTTAATTAGTGATATGTTTAGTGTTTTAATCCATCAATTATGAGTGATTGAACTTGAAGATGAAATAATTTTGAGGATGTGATCCAAATTAACTTCTCATTCCCCCCTCTTCATCTTATACCTTTCTTCTTTTATTTTAAGTGATCATTCACGGCCCAAGCTTTAGGCTTGAAATTGTCCAAGTATGGTTGATTATTGAACCATGGTTCAAATCCCTTGAAGCTTGTTGTTAGGAGGCTTTAATTTTATCAATCCTCTAACAAGTCTTCATCAACTTTAACCTAAGTTCAATCTTCAATCATCATTGATCATTTATTATGGAATTTATCTCTTCTTCAATTCTTTTTCTTTATTCTTGTTTTTACTTGTGCTACATGTTTTAGGAGTTTGGTTTCTACCATGTCTCTAACATATATAGTACATACATTGCTATTGGCCGAACTCAAAATAGGTGTGACTTCTACATAAGTACACTTACGATTGCTTAACATAGCGCTAAATTTGTCCCGATTCAGAAAATGATCATTCATTGTCCAAACTTTATGTTTGAAAGCCCAAGTATAGTTGATTGGTCATATTTAGTCTAATACCTATGAAACTTGTTGTTAGGAGGCTTTGATTTTATCAATCCTCTAATGAGTTTTTATTATCCTTGGTCTAAGATCACCATTCAATCATCATTGATCATATCTTATGACTATTAACAATTAACTCACTAACCATTAACAATTAACTTTACTTTATGCCTTTACCTTTATGTCTTTACTTCTATGACCTTTTATCTTTAGCATTTATATCTCATATTATTTGCCTCTTTCTCACTCGAGCATTTATTTTTTATGTCATTTTATCTTTTCTCACTTAAGCTCTTATTTTCTTTTGAAGACACTTAATAACCAACTTGAACATTAAAAGACTTAAGGCTCCTTATGGACTATTGGTTACTATCCTTGGAATTTTGGAGTTTTGGATCTCTTGAACTTAGGATTAGAAGTATTTCCATGATACTTTGAGACCTTGATATCTTTGGTCCTTGTGTTATTTCATTGTTATTTTGCTTGTATTGAGAAATCTTCTGTGTGCAGGTGTTATTCTGTTGGTCTCAAGTGATCTATATGGAACATGGCTCAATATAGAAGACTTTGCTTTGGGTTTTAAAACCTTGGGTTTCTTTTATACTTATTTTCTTGTGATTTATTTTCACATGGATGATTGATATGCTCTTGGTCTATTTGGTACTTGTGACTTTTAATCCAAAGGATCAGAGTTCTACATTGACTTCATAATGTCAAGTGTTAACTTCTTGTATGTTTAGACATTTTCTTACCTCAGCTTTTACTTTGTGTACATAGGATAGTCTCTTCATCTCCTCTCATCTTCTTTAATTTTCAAAATCTTCTCCCTTTTCAAAATCTTAGGTCCATGCATTTTCAAAAACCTTTTTTTCTTAATCAAATTTTAATCAATTTAATCATACTTTGACATCTTTTTTTGAAAGACTAAAAGTCATTAACCTCATTCAAACCTTTTTGCCGCATTGTATTTTCTCTTTAAAACCTTTTTTTTCTTAAAATTAGCCAACACACAAAACTTTTCAAATTTTTTGAGAAGAACTACGAGTGCTCTGATCCCCTATTCTACGAAAGGTGGTACGTAGGCACAAAAGATTCACAACTGTGGCGGGTGCAAAAAATTGTAAAAAATACTTGTTTTCTCATCTCCACAATCTCATTTTGTAAATATTTCCTTATAGCCAAAATACACATATTTTCAAAGAGGTTTCTACAAAGTACTGTAAATGTTTAGGGTGCTAATACCTTCCCTTTGCATAACCAACACCCTTGCCTAGATCTCTATTTTACTTTGGGTTTATTCTCTCTTTTACCATGCGTTTGGATAAAATAAAATTGTGATGGCAACTTTCACTGGTTTGCGAGTTAAGTCAATCCAATGGTTTAGTCTCAACATTTCTACTGCTACACACACAAGTACAATAAATTAAACACAATATTCTACCAAGACGTGATAATCTTTTTTTAGTTAGATGTGAAGATTAGGTGATTTATTTCAGGGGAAATATGTTTTTTTTGTTCAAATTACTCCTACCTAGTAGAAATGAATACCTCTTCTCGAATATGATCATGAGATATTCATAGGTTGGTTTGTGGATGGTCTACAGAAAAAGTGGGAACAAGACTTCTCACCTACTTTTGAGATGACCGTATATCATTCTCGATCTCAATGTTATTTCTTGTGGTTTGTGTAGTGGCCCTCTGGAGTCGCTTTCTCACCTTTTTAAGACTTGTGAGGTTGTTGCAAAATCGTGGTATAGGTTTTTAGGCAATTGGGGTGGTCTTTTGTCTTTAATAGGGAATTGTCTGCACTTTTTGAAATTTTTATATTGTTGGGGGTTTGTCTAGGATTTAAGGTGGTCTTACTATAATTTGACATTAGGTGGTTTGACCCATTTTAAAACCCTGAAATGACGTTTTTTACGCTTGTCTCAAAATATGAAGTATTTGGAAGGCATAACCAATTTTGCATCTTTAAAATGGTATCATGGTAGGTATTTTACCTAACCTTGTACTTTCTTTGACTGGTTGAAGAACCATATTCTCTAGTTGAGGAAATAACAACTTGAGGGTTTTTAAACCATTTCTTGGGGTTGAATATGTTGAACACGTGACTCCGAACACAAGAATGGGGTTAATTATGATATTTGGTTTTTAAAACTTTTTGAAAAATATTGATTTTAAAATAGTTGATTTTAAGAAAAAGGGTAGAAATAGAGATTTAGTAAGCGGAAAAAATAAAAGGATGAAATAAAAGATATAGAGTTATAGAGATCACATTAAAGATTAGATTGGTTTAATATTAAACAATGTGACCTGTGAGAAAACTCGAGAAAATAAATCTCTGAAACAAACAATGAAGTCGCCATCGAATATTTTTTTATCCCGCCGAAGGGAAAGGAAAAAATCGAGGAAAACCCGAAGAGGGTGAAATCAAGGTCTTACGACCAAAATATCGGGTAAGAGAGTCAATTACGCGGGGGGAAGGTATTAGCACCCCGCACGTCCGTGGTAATCCACAGGATCCACTCTTCTTGTCTAATCTAATGTGTGTGTCTGAAATCTAAAAGCTAAGTTGTACAACGAATGCATGAATGCAAATGATTATATACACAAAAAAAGAAAGGTTTTATTATTTGTACCTGACTTGGTTGCGAACCTTTGTGCCTACGTACCACCTACCGTGCAATGGGGATCAAGGCACTCGTAGTTCACCTTAAAATTCTTGGTGTGTTGTATGTTTGTTTTATGAACAATGCTAGCGAAGCATGTCCTTTTTGAAAAGGTTTTAAAAGAAAAAGTACGAATACCAAAATGTTTGCATTGGTTAGTGTTTTTTTACCTTGAAAAGGGATTTGAGTAACGTTAGAGTGTTTTATGAATTTGATTAAGAAAAAGAGTTTTAGTTTTAAAAGGGATGCCAAAAGAACAATCTAACAAAAGGGGAATCTCAATCCTACTTGTTGTCAAGCTTGTGGACCTAAAGTTGGGATCAAGGGAATTCTACCTAATGTTGGCATACATGGATATTAATCCTAAGGTATAATTAGTTCAAACTTAACCAAGAATGAACTAAAGGTCATATGGGGAGCATGTGAACACACATAATAAAAAGAAACATGCAAGCAATAAAGAACTTAACCAAGATATGAAAGCAAGCAAAACAAACACATGAGAAGTATCCACTTACTCAAGTAGAACACACCTAACTATGATATCATATCATCAAGGTAGGATAGGAAGGTGGATAAAATATAACCATGATATCAAGTCATTAAGGTAGGATGAGGGAAGAGGACACCTAACCATGATATTAAGTCATCAAGGTAGGATGACGAAAAATGACACCTAACCATAATATCAAGTCATCAAGGTAGGATGAGGGAAACTCTTAACCATGGTATCATGTCACCAAGGTAAGAATAATGAAGGAATATTGGGTCTTAACCAAGATATCAAGTCATCTAGGCATGAAATAAGGGAAAGGGATAAACACCCAACCATGATATCATGTGATCAAGGTAGGATAAAGGCTCTTAACCAAGATATCATATCATCTAGGCAAGAAATATGGGGAGAGGGATAATCTCTTAACCATGGTATCATGTCACCAAGGTAAGAAGAATGAAGGAATATTGGGTCTTAACCAAGATATCAAGTCATCTAGGTATGAAATAAGGGAAATGGATAAACACTCAACCATGATATCATGTGATCAAGGTAGGATAAAGGCTCTTAACCAAGATATCATGTCATCTAGGCAAGAAATATGGGGAGAGGGATAATCTCTTAACCATGGTATCATGTCACCAAGGTAATAAGTAAATAAGAAAGGTTTCGACTCTTAACAAAGATATTATGTCATATAGGCAATAGAAACTGTATATATCCAAAGCAACTAAACACCTAACCATGATATCATGTCATCAAGGTAGGATATAGAAGACAATATGGACAACATGAAGCATCAATGCTGACCAAAATGAGCTGGAGATAAATTGTGGGAGTTGATTATGAACTCTTTTCCGCTTGATCGACTCGATAACAAGAGTAGCATGATTCATAGCATTGTCGTACGACGTGAGCTACGAATTACCTGGGGACTTGAAATGGTGGGGGTCGATTGTAGACCCACACTCGCCTTATTGCCTTCTTTGAGATCTTTATCAATGCCTTCTTTAATGTCTTTAAACAATCACAAACATTACCTCTTTTGAGGACTGTAGCAAACACAAATATTGCCTCCTTTGAGGACTTTAAATAGAATTGCCCACCTAAAGTAGAGACTCCCAGTCATGCATCTCTATTCCAACTTCTCATGACAAAGAAAGCGGAAAACAATGCGGAATGAAAATAGAAAAGGGAAGGTACCATACGGATAACAATCTGCGTATAACTTAACAAAGCGTAAGAAACCCAGAAAACTTCATGAAAACTTCACCAACAAAGAAAAAGAAGTCAGAAGTCAAATCATTCGACATAAGCGTCAAAGCATCATCAATGTGAAAATAAATCACAATCAGAAAGTATCAGATACATCTGAATATCGCATAATAAACCTGTACGAAAATACAAATCTAGACAAGCAACAATAATATATACATCTCATGAAATGAGACCATAATATAGCGCGTCAGAAGGGAACTCGAATCCACAAAGAAATGGAATAAAATGATTTTTAATTGAATAACCAAGAATTAATTAAACGATTGAAAACTCTCTTGAAATGTCTTGCACAAGGCAACAAAAGAGTTATAAATAACAAAGAGGCATAAACGGAATCAAATATTCATATCACAACTTAAATTGCAAAAAATCATGAAGAAATAAGATGCAAACATGCATTAGAACATTAAAATCCATTTCTGGGCAGCAACACATTAACATATGAAAGTGTGCGACAAGTCGGAATAAAATCAATCAAACTTGATACTGGTAACCACCAAACATACCAACAAACTCAAACATGTATTAAGTTGGAATTAAATCACCAAATAGGCGCACTTACCATCTCCGGGCAGCAACATTGCACCTTACGAAATGCTAAAAAAGTTGGCTTAAAAACAACCAAACTTGATACAAGTATCAACCAAATATGCTAACAAGCTCAAATATGTGACAATTATGGATTAAATCCCAATGTAGATGCAAAAAATATTTTCCAGATATCATGTATTGCTTCATGAAATGCTCAAAAAGTTGAGTTAAAATCGACCATAATTTATACCAGTATCAAGCAATTACCAACACAAAATCACTTATGCATCGAGCAACAATTAAAACTCACTTTACAACACATTTGTGAACTTCGGGCAGCCATGACGTATGTATCGATGTCCGCTAAAAATCACTTTGAAACCAATGTTTTGATGCACCAAAGCCACACATCGATACATGAACAATTGAATGAAATTCACAAATAAGTTATAATCAAAAATACGGCACCAATATCAACACTTCCAAGTATCAAAGCCAAAATTAATTACGCGTCAAAAACAAGTAAACACCTCCAAATTTGATTTCGATACATGAAATTTAAACAAGTTATCAACAAATCTCAAATTGGAATCAAATTACGACACATAAGTCACAACATAATTGAACAATTAATTTCAACACATAGATCTCCATAATCAACAACAATTAAATCAAACAATTTTGCATTTATTCATAATCAAGCTTTAAAAATCAATTAAATCTCAAAAATCAATTTAAGTTCAATCATATAATCACTTAATTTCACAAAATCAAGATCCAATTTATGTTAAACAACACAAATTCAATTTGATCAAGTGAATTCACCAAATAAATTGCACAAAACAAGTAGATCAAGTAAGGAATCAAGAAATTGTCGAAAATATGCAAAATGGAGGCTACCCAGAGAGATGATTCTGATCGGAGGCGAGAGATCCAGACGGAGGGATTAGCGACCGAGATAGGAGGACAGAGGGAGTTAGAGACTGAGGGAGTATGTCTGGGCGAGGGATTGGTGGACCGAGGGAGTAGGGCGGAGCGACCGGGAGGGAGATTTGGCGTGGGAAGGAAGGTCTGGTGGCAGTAGGGGGACAGGCCGGTAAGGAAGGGTGGACCGGTGGAGGGAGGAAGAGATGGTGGAGAGAGATCTTAAGAGGAGAGAGTTCTTTGAGTGAGTTTTGTATAGAATTAGCAAAAGTGATTTTGAAATTGAATCAAAATATTATATAGAAGTGAGCTAAGGCCGTGTTTGGAAAATGACAAAAATACTAGTTTTTCCTTTGTTTTTGGGAACAATGCATAATTTTTAGCTTATTTTCATGTACAGCTCGAGAACAAACCACAAGCTCATGACTTTCGGTGCATAATTTTGATGCGAACCCTGAAGCAAAATTGTACATGACAAAATTTGTGACGTCGTTCCGAAAGAATCGCCCTAATATCATAAAGATTCAGAGAGTTATAAATTTCGCAATGGCGAGAAACTTGAGATAGAAAACCCTCTATTTTGGTTGCACGACTTTTCCACTATTCAAATTTGAGATGCAAGCCTTAAACAGAAGCCTTCGGGGCATAATCTGAACTCGGGATCTGAAGCAAAGTTGTAGATAACAACATTTGTGATACCATGCTTCAAGAACCGTCTCAGAATGTTGATGTTTTACCCTAAAATTTTCCCTGTCATTTTACTTAATACATGCCCATTGAGATCTTCAATTGGCTCAAGGTTGCCCAAGAGTGGACCAGACAACCTCTCTCCTAAGGCAGTATACCTCAAATTAAGGTTTCCATTTTCATCAAGATGGGTGAATCACAAAGGCCTCATATGCTCTCCATGGTCTTAATATGTTCCGAAAATCATCCATGTCAAGTTTCATGCCTTGCACAAGAAGTTTGCTCAGTCAACTGCTAAGATGCTTGAGAATCGACTGTATTAGCTCAAAAGTCAATTGTGGCCCACATATAGTAAAACTTCAATATTTTTGGTCAACATCAAAATTTTGAAGCAACTTTCATCATTTGATCAAGGGTTGATCATGATTCCTCAAGGAATGCCCCAAATTCATCAAAACCCAAAAGTTGCTAAATTAGGGTTTCTATGGAAAAATCAACCAAACTTTGACCAAACATAACTTCCTCATACTTTATCAGAAGTTTTCCATCCAAAGCTCATTTTGAAGAGGATGCAATTCCCTACAATTCATCTTCATCTCACAATTTCAAAATATGCACTCATAAAAAGATATGAATTTTCACATTATGGGTCCTTTGGAAAAGTCAACAAAAACACCATTTGGGTCAAAGCTTCTTAAATGAATGTGGAAGACTCATTGAGATGATACCAAAAGGGTTACTTAGGGGACATCCTAAGATTTCTAAAAAGTCCAAGAACACCTCTCTAGGATTAAAATTGGAAGAGATATGCTTTGTCAAAGTTTACCCTTTTTGCAAAATTGCCAAAAGTCAAATGTGCTCAAAAATGCATTTTTTGCTAAATGGGACTAACTTTTTATGCTTGCACCTCACTTATAATGTGGTCCACGACTCAAATATTCATCCACCCATTACTTGCTTCATTTTTCAATTTATTTTGATTTTTTATTAATTAAAAATTAAATTAAATCAAATAATTGATCAATAATAGCAAATATATGATTTGATTTGGTTTTTGGACAGGTTGGCAATCAAAATATGCTGAATTATCAAGGTCAAAACGAATCAAGCATAATTGATACAAAGAATGATGATTTGGCTGAAAATAGCAAGTTTGCATATGACTAAAGAATCAAATCAAATCTCACCAAAACTTCAAGATTCAATCTGTTTTGAAACCCTAATTCATTGAGTGATATATAATGAAAAAGAACAAAGCAAAAAACAAGGGTTGCAGTTGTGTAAAAGGCCAGAACAAACTTCAAAAAATTCAAAGAAAAGTGTGAATCGGTTTTCACTCCACAGGCCATCTCAAGTCATCCTAGCATTGCCAATCAATTGTTGGACGTCTTAGGAAGCCATCCCAATCAATTGCAAGCCGCCCCAAGTCCAGAATCATCGTGTAGCAGTCACACGGTTCGCAAATTTTTTCAGAAATGATTATCATAATTCCTGCATCATTAGCATGTTTAAGTTATATATTTGTAATCCTCATCATGTTTGCAAACTGACTGAATGATTTAATTGCATTTTTGGAGCCTATACGTGCCTTTGTCATTGTTAGGGTTTGGGTGTGCAGTTTAGGGCTTTTTGCTACAGGCAAAATTAGGCCATAAGATGGATACTGGGATGACCGGGACATCATGACCGGTCGAACCATGGTCTTCAATTCCATTTATATTATGTCTCGTGAATTTTTGAATTGCACAGGTCTTTAGCCATGGAAGCTGACTGTAGGTAAAGGTATGAAGATCTAAAACGACGGATGAGGAAGAAGAAGACAACGTGTCCAAGCATCATTGAACCATTTGAAAGCTGGCGCGTTTTTTTTTGTTTATTCATTAATCCATTTAATTATTATATAATATATTTTGTTTTCCTTACACTGATAACAAAAGCTCATAACACAGTTGGCAATGAGGCATTGGTATTGATCATAAGGACCTGGGTTCGATCGCAAGTCCCAGCGCTTCCTTTATATTGTTTTCATTCAACAGATCCATTGCGTTATTCTTCCTGGTGACCATCATGCACCCTTACTTCTAACCGTTTGATCAAGCATGCTATCAGATCCAACACTGCAGTAGTGAGGGCCTATGGTGCATGTTCAAGTCAACGCTACACAGAATCCAATATTGACTGGGCTGGGAGCGTTTTGGGCCTTAGAAAATTCAGATTGGCACCCCTCAGATTTGCTATTCAACCCAATTTGCATTTTCTATTCTATTTTCTTTTTTATTTATTTATTTAATTTCTTTTATTTTGTTTTAATTAATTAACCCAAAATTATTATTTTTCTATAAAATCACAAAATACATAAAATCTTTTTTTTAATAAAAATATTTTATTTCTTCATTAATTTAGTTTAATTAATTTAAGGCAATTTAATCTCTTTTTATAATTAAAAATAACTAGACCTAGGATTTAAATTGTACATAATTTAATTAATTTTCTTTAAAAATACACCAAAATCTTTTTTCCATTAAAATATTTATTAATTAGGTTAATTAGGTTAGCTTAAATACTCTTTTTTCATAATTAAAAATAATTAGAATTAGGGTTTTGTTGTACATAATTTAACTAATTCTTTTCTAAAAAAAATAACTTAAATATTTTTTTTAATTAGATTTTTGGGTTCTCAATCTCCCTCGTATTTAATTTACCGTGCATACTTTTATTTGTTTTTATTATTATTGTAACTGTTTCGAGGTTGTAATAGTTTTAATTAGGGTTTTAAATTTCACATCTTTTATTTCCCGTCAAGATAATTATGTAACTGTCAAAGCCTTGTAATAGCTAGGTTTATTTTCTCGCATTTTTAAGTTCCTGCAAATATTTAACTGTCTAGATGTATGCTAATAGGATTGTATGGCAAGAATGTCTAGAAATTTAAAATGGTAGATCACCTAATGTGCAAAGATTAAATAACTGAAACAACTCATACGCACATATTCACTCCTAGGGTTTACCTCACTTCGGTTGCCTTCGGTAAACAATCATTAAGCATAGGAGATTTTAGTGGTTGCTCTCCAGTCTAAGAGATCAAAGTGTCCCATTCGAATGTTGCCTCGGAAATGTTTCCTCGAAAAGATCTTAAGACTCTAGGGTTACAACTAAAGTTTTATAACTATTGCTTTAGTGATTGTACTCGTCCCTTTTGAATGTCCCTTACAACTCTAACGACGGTGCTACCTACTCCTTAATAGTAGGATACCGATGTCTAAAGGAAACGAGAATAAACAATCTTTTTTCGAGTAGGTAGAATCTTAAGTACTTGCTCAATAAAAACTTTTCACACAAACACCTTTCAAACAAATTTTCAAAACGAACTTCGTCACATCCTTGAGGACTGATACAAGGGTTATCACGGAGTAAAACATTTTCAAGACAAGCCCACATAAGCAATTTGAGAAATGAGCAAGTAACTAAGAGCTCGTAGATAACTACTGATAGAAATGGTGCTAACACCTTCCCTTTCTATAATCTACCCCCCGTACTCAGAATTTCTCGAAAAAATGTTTTTTCTGTTCTTTTTCCTTTTCCATGATTGGATGAAATAAAAGTCGATGGCTTCTATTGCTTACCGCGACATTTTGCAAACAAAAAATGCAAAATAAAAACCAGTAAAAATAGTCGGTTCTGCCACTGTATCACAGAACCGGCGACTCTGCTGGGGATTTAATAAGTGGGGTATACCTTAGGATCTAGGTCATTAAATTGCTTCTCTTGATTGTCTTGATTTCTTTACTTTTGAGGGTTTGTTTAGAGTTACTATAAGATCCTACACCCGGATCTGGGGGCACTCATTAGGTAAACAACAATAGATCATGGAGACTGTACAGCGTAGACCGATATGGTTTAAGTGATGGTTGTGTTGGTGTGGCACTTTGGTTGGTATCGGTATCCTTCGTGGGGAAACGAGGAGAATACGGGGCCGCCGCATGGTGTCGTGAAGCACCAATGGACCTTAGAACCTTATTTGAACAAACTTGGCCATTAGAAAGTAGTGAGATAGCCGGCCTCAGTGTAGAGCTGAGGATTGGTTGATACTCGATGCTACACTCATTGAGACCATACTTTCGGGATATTTCGGCCGCAAGAAAAGATTGATTGAGCTGAAACAATGCCAGATAAAGGATGGTCAGTGATATTGAGATCCTCTAGAACCCAGTTAATTTTTAAGACAAGTTTGAAACCAACTAAACTTCAAGAGGGTACTACCTTTAACCTCATGAAAGCCTTAAACCTAAGGACTTGGTGTGATTTGACTGTGTTTGCTATACCTGTGTTCTATCATGACATCATGCATCATAGCATGGCATCCATTCTTATCGCACTAACCATTTCAAAGACCAATGGAATTTATCTTTGTTTTGTATTGCAGATCATGGCTTCCATTCATAGAAACACTATCCGAATCAGCTTTGTGAAGATACCTTCCCAATTCAAAGAGCTAGCATCAAGGGTTTCTGAAACTTCTGCATTCACTAAGATACATGGTCAACTTATCAACCTGGTTACTTCAAACTTTGATGAAAAGATGAAGAGTGTACTTTTTCAGTTCTTCGATCCCAAGCACTACTGCTTCACCTTTCCAGACTATCAGTTGGTGCCTACCTTGGAAGAATTCTCCGAGTTATTGGATATACCCATTCTGGAACAGTTACCCTTCACAGGTCTAGAAGAAGTTCCTAAGCCAGAAGTCATTGCCTCATCTTTGCATCTGAAACGGGCCGGCGTGGTATCCAATTGGGAAACAAGAAGCAGAGTCAAAGGTTTTCTAGCTAAGTTTCTAATAGACAAGGCCCAAATGTTTTGGGATGATATGGATTTTCAGGATTTTGAGGAGGTCTTGGCTCTTCTAATCTATGGGTTAGTCCTATTCCCTACTCCGGACTCATTCATAGATGTGAATGCTATCAAGGTCTTTCTCTCCCGCAAACATGTGCCTACCTTGCTCGGAGATATTCTGCACACTCTCCATACTCGTACCATGAAGAGAAGAAGGATTCTTATGTGTTGCATGTCATTGCTGTCAAGGTGGTTTATTTCTCACCTCCCTAAGTCCATACTAAAGAATGAAGAAGGTTTGGGTTGGTCACAAAGGATAATGTCACTCACTCATACGGATATTCTTTGGTGTTCTCGAGCTATGGAAAACACTACTATTATTAACCGTTGCGGGGAGTACCCTAATGTCCCATTACTTGGTATTTGAGGAGATATAACCTACAATCCTTGTTTAGCTCTGCGACAATTTGGTCACGCTCAAAGGGATGGTCCCCATGAGTTACTTATCGAGGGTATTGTATTCAACTATGAGGATGATGTTAAAGAGTATCACCGGAGGTTCATACGAGCTTGAGGCATGGTAAACAGATCTGGCGCCAAGGCATTGGGGCCAAAAGCTTCCATTCTTTTGGAACCTTATCTCCAATGGGTTCGAGCTCTTTCCCAGAAGCTTATGATGCCCTATGTGGCCGTTTTACCAGTGATTGTGGAAACCGCTACTGAATAAGGTATTCTTTACACGGTTCTCTATCCTTATATGCCCACGGATCTTGGAGAGTTACATAGGTCTTGGATTCAGTTGATGAAGGATATGGATACTCACAGGGATCAGTTCCATGCTCAGGAGAGGAAAGTTTTAGAGCTCACAAAGCAACTCCTTGAGGAAAAAGGACTGAATGACTATCTTGGCACAAAGAGGAAGCATCCATGGGAATTTTGATTTCTTTTCTAGTTTTAGATTTGTTTTTAATTGTAATGCCTAAAAGGCATTCGAACTTTGAATTCAACTAATAAAATCTTTGTTTATTTTGGTTTGCAAATATAAATTTCCCGAAGTCTTTGAAATCATTACATGCGCATCCCATTATCATACACATCATTACAGGTACCATTACAGGTTTCTCATCTTCTTCGCTGTTTATTTCAGCATGAAATGTCTTCCGAGCAAACCATCAAGGACCTTCAGGCATAAAACGCCCAGTTCCAACAAATGTTCATAAGTCTGGCAAAAGGGCAGGAGGATCTGAAAGCCCTTATCCTGAAAGATAAAAAGAAAAAGAAGAAGGCTGCTGGTATTCTGAATATGGGAAGAAGGTTTGGAGAGCGGTTGAAGCGACAAGTCGATATGACCTCTTCATCCAAGGAAGGGGAGAATCAGGAAGAAGAGAAGGATCCCAGTCCTGCAGTTTCTGACAATGATATCGACTACAATGATGAGCAATATCCTCCTGCTAAGGATAGATACAAGCAGTTGGAAGATCGTTTGAGCGCCATGGAAGTTCAAAGGATACCTAGACTGGATTTCGAAGAATTGGGATTGGTGTCGGGAGTGGTCATCCTGCAGAAGTTCAAAGCTCCAGTTTTTGCTAAGTATGATGGGGTGTCCTGCCCAAAGCTCCATCTCCGTTCTTATGTCAAAAAGATCCAGCCCCACACTGCTGATAGAAATCTGTTGGTTCATTTCTTTCAAGATAGTCTGTTAGGGACTCAGCTTGAATGGTTCTACCAGCTGGAGGGAGCCAACGTACGAAACTGGGAAGATATGGCTGCTGCTTTCTATAAGCAGTATCAGTATAATGCCGACCTTGCTCCTACTCGTACTCAACTCCAGAGTATGTCCATGGGTGCAAGTGAAGGCTTTAAAGATTATGCACAAAAATGGAGAGACTTGGATGGGAGATTTCAACCCCCGTTGTCTGATAGGGAGTTGGTTGATATGTTTCTGGGTACGCTATCTGGTCCATTTTTCAATCATTTGATCTGCAACTCATCAGATGGTTTCACCGAGCTGATCCTAACTGGAGAAAGAGTAGAAACTAGGATTCAAAGCGGTAAAATACATAAGGATGCCTCTTAGAGTTCGGTAAAGAAGCCTTTTGCTGGTAAGAAGGAAGCCATTGCCATCTATAGCCCGAGGGGCCAAAACAGGGCTGAACATCGTCAGACGGTGTAACACCCCAGTTGTAATTATTTGATTTATTTTAAATTGGGAAATTATTTTATTAGAATTAATAAAATAAAAAGGAATTATTTATTTTGGAATAATTGAAGGAAATAAAAGAAATAAGAAATATTGGGTTTTTTAAGTTATTGGGCTGGGATGTTGTTAGTAAAGAGTGGGGGTGCAAAATAAATAAAGATATGTTTTGGAACTTAAGCTATTTTTCTCATTATTCACGATAACACAGAGAATTTGGGATATTTGGGAAGCTGAGCTCTGAAGGAACGAAGAACGAAGAACATCGCTCGGAGAACTCAAGTTGCAATTTGATAAGGTAAGGGGGGCTACTACTCGATTTACTTTTGCTTATGGGTTTAGGTACGGTTGATTTGGATAATTGTAGGGAGAACCCTAATTGTTAGATGTTATTAGGGATCGATACCCTTAGGATTGAACCCTGTTAGAAAAGATTTAGGTTCCCAATTTTTATGAATCGATTAAGGAACTTAGGTTCCAAATGGTGGATTTGGGGTATGTTTATATGATCATGAGTTTACCTTAGAAGTTATAGGGATAACCTCAATGTTATTAGATTTCCCCAAAAAGGACGATTAATCACTTTTAAGGTTACTATAATAATTGTTGGAAATTATGGAATTGATGTGTTGTTTTGAGTTATACAAAATCGATGTTGTTATGTATCGAAATGTGCGTTTTGACTGGCATTTTCCGCGTTTGGCTGCTGTTCCGAGCCTGCTGCAAGTACAGGAAAAAATTGTGCTCGCGCTCATCAACACGGGCCGTGTTGATTCACACGGGCGCCCGTGTTGATTCACTGTATTGCCAGAAAATGTGTTTTCCAGACACATTTCAACACGGGCCATGTTGATTTACACGGGCACCCGTGTTGATCCCCTGTATTGATAAAAAATGTGTTTTCTGGGCACATTTCAACACGGGCAGTGTTGATTTACACGGGCACCCGTGTTGATGCTGCTGTGTTGATTTTCTGAATTTTGTTTTCTGTGCTTTATTGTGGATTTTATTGTCATGCTTTTCGATAATGTTATCAAGCATGAATTATGATATAACTTGATATGATTGATGTTTAAATAGTATGCTGAGTGATTACATGCTATCCATATCCTGTTATGATTGATGTTGTTGATGTTGCATGATATGTTGATTGATGTTAATAGTATGCTGAGTGTTACATACTTTACATATCATGTTGCATTTGTTAATTCCCATTTGAGGAATTAACATGGTGGCCAATATACGTGTCCGCGATTTAATGGAACGTTGAGGTGGTAGCCGTGTCCGCGATATAATGGAACGGTGAGTCGTCCGTGACCCGAGATTTAATGGGGCGGTAAAATGGTACCACATGCATGGGTGTGTTGCATTATATTGAATATAACATGAATGGAGAATTTTCCAATGTTGTATCTAATGGATTGTATGCATGTATTGCTGTTTAATTATTAATGATGTTTGATGTTAATTATAAGTATGGGAAGTGATATATTATGAATATATGAATTGTAAAGGTTTTCGTAAACTATGAAACATGCTAACTGTTTGGGTGATGCTTATGGTTTCTAAATTTATTGTTATAAACATATAATCAAATGTAAAATTGAGATGCTCACCCTTACTGTTGAATATTTCAGATTGAGGAGCTTCGTTCAGGTGCTTGGCGAAGGCTTGTTATTTCTAGTTTATTTTCGTTTAAGTATTGTCTGGGTCATGCTCTGGTAGTTGTAACTCCGGGAACGTTTGTTTGTCGAGATGTTTTAGTCAGACTCGTTTATTTCCTTATGTTTGTTATAATATGATGTTGATATTTTCCAGGTGTTAATCCCTGATGATTTTAAAAATATTATAACCTTGGTTTTGTTAATTAAATTATTCCGCTGTGTAAACATGTATGAGTTGCTTCTATGTTATGCATGACAGGAACTTGTTTTTATTAAAAGAGAATTGTGACATCCTTGTTAATACATGTACTCTGAAATTATAATTTTAATTATTTGCGAAATTTTATTCGGGGTTTTAGAGGGTGTTACAATAGTGGTATCAGAACATAGTCGGTCGTTGCGACCAGAGTCTTGAGTCAGTCATTCCTTTTGTATGCGACTAGTGCAAGGTAACACTGTCGATACTGTATTCTGATGGAGAGTATGTTTTAATTCTCAGGAACATGGCTGGAAGAGGTAACGGACGAAATGATGCTGCACTAGCTGAGGCTTTGGGGATGTTAGCTGGTGTACTTGCTGGAAACCCAAATGGAGGCGTGATTGGTGCTGATAGGCAATTGGGGAACTTCCAAAGGAACAATCCTCCGTTGTTCAAAGGTACACATGACCCTGAAGGTGCTCAGAAGTGGTTGAAGGAAATCGAAAGGACTTTCCGTGTGATTGATTGTGCTGAAGATCTGAAAGTCAGATATGGTACGCATATGTTGGCGGAAGAGGCCGACGACTGGTGGGTTGCCACAAGGACTGAAATGGTTCAGGATGGAGAGGTACTGACTTGGGCTAACTTCAGAAGGGCTTTTCTGAGGAGGTACTTTCCTGAAGATGTTCGGGGAAGAAAGGAAATTGAGTTTTTGGAGCTTAAGCAGGGCAATATGACTGTTAGTGAGTATGCTACTAAGTTCACTGAGCTGGCAAAGTATTATGCACACTACAACAATGATGAGGCTGGAGAATTCTCTAAATGTATCAAATTTGAGAATGGTCTCCGAGATGAGATTAAGCAGGGAATCAGGTACCAGCGTATTCGTAGATTTTCTGACCTGGTGGATTGCAGCAGGATCTTGGAAGAAGATATTACCAAGACTAGGTCGTCTCACTCTCGTGGGGCTGTTGATAAAAGAGGAAAGCAATATATGGATCGTGGCAAGCCATATGGTAGAGATAACCAGAGATCAGGTGGTTGGAAAAGGCCTAGTGGGGGAGATTCTAAGGCTCCTATCAGATGCTACAGGTGTGGTGAGTCTGGTCATCACATTCGAGATTGCAAGAGTGATGAGAAGAAGTGCTATAAATGTGGAAAGGCTGGTCATTTGTCTATTGATTGCAAAGGGAAGTCTGTTACTTGTTACAATTGTGGTGAAGAAGGTCACATTCGTCCGCAGTGTCCTAAGCCTAAGAAGGATCAGTCAGGTGGAAAAGTGTTCGCTTTGTCTGGATCTGAGACTACTCCAGAGGATCGATTGATTAAAGGTACGTGTTTTATTCATGGCACACCTTTAGTTGCAATTATTGATACTGGTGCAACTCATTCTTTCATTTCTTTGGATTGTGCTGAGAGGTTGAAACTGGACATATCTGGTATGCGAGGTAGCATGGTTGTTGATACTCCTGCATCGGGTTCAGTGACAACTTCACTTGTATGTAGGAATTGTCCTATTGAGATTTTTGGTAGAGGTTTCGGTATGGATTTAGTGTGCCTACCGCTTGAACAAATTGATATTATCCTTGGGATGAACTGGTTGGAATTCAACCGGGTTCATCTGAACTGTTTTGCTAAGACGGTGATTTTCCCAGAGGCAGTTGGTGTCGAGAATTTGACTATGACTGCTAGGCAGGTACAAGAAGAAATGGAAGACGATGCTAATGTGTTTATGTTACTTGCTTCGTTAGATGCAACAGGAAAGGTCAGGAGTGGGGAATTGCCAGTGGTGTGTGATTTTCCAGAAGTCTTTCCTGATGATGTTGGTGAGTTACCTCCTGAGAGAGAAGTGGAATTCTCTATAGATTTGATTCCTGGTACAAGACCGGTGTCGATGGCGCCATATCGTATGTCTGCGTCTGAGTTGGCTGAATTGAAGAGTCAGTTGGAAGATTTACTGGAGAAGAAGTTTATTCGTCCAAGTGTTTCGCCTTGGGGTGCTCCGGTATTGTTGGTTAAGAAGAAAGAAGGTTCTATGAGACTGTGTGTTGATTACAGGCAATTGAACAAGGTAACCATTAAGAATCGGTATCCATTACCGAGGATTGATGATTTAATGGATCAGCTAATTGGAGCCAGTGTATTCAGTAAGATTGACTTGAGATCTGGATATCATCAGATTCGTGTGAAAGCAGAAGATATTCAAAAGACTGCTTTTCGAACGAGGTATGGGCATTATGAATATTCTGTTATGCCGTTCGGAGTTACTAATGCACCTGGTGTTTTCATGGAATATATGAACAGGATTTTTCACCCGTATCTGGATAAGTTTGTTGTGGTTTTTATTGATGACATTCTGATTTATTCCAAGAATGACGAAGAACATGCGGAACATCTCAGAATTGTGTTAGAGTTGTTGAAAGATAAGAAGTTGTATGCAAAGTTGTCCAAATGTGAGTTCTGGCTGAATGAAGTTAGTTTTCTTGGACATGTGATTTCTAAGAATGGTATTGCAGTGGATCCTACAAAAGTAGAGGCAGTATCTCAGTGGGAAGCGCCGAAGACTGTTTCTGAAATCAGAAGTTTTCTTGGTCTTGCAGGTTATTACAGAAAGTTTATCGAAGGATTCTCAAAGTTAGCATTGCCGTTGACGAAGTTGACTCGAAAAGGACAAGCGTTTATTTGGGATTCTGATTGTCAGAAAGGTTTCCAAGAATTGAAGCGGAGATTGACTAGTGCTCCTATTCTGATTTTACCGAATCCGGTGGAATCTTTTGTGGTTTATTGTGATGCATCTCTGATGGGTTAGGTGGTGTTTTAATGCAGGATCAACAGGTAGTTGCGTATGCTTCGAGACAGTTGAAGGTTCATGAAAGGAACTATCCTACTCATGACTTAGAGTTAGCAGCAGTTGTGTTTGTCTTGAAATTGTGGAGACATTATCTGTATGGTTCGAGATTTGAAGTGTATAGTGATCATAAGAGTTTAAAGTATCTTTTCGATCAGAAAGAGCTCAATATGAGGCAAAGGAGGTGGTTGGAATTTCTCAAAGATTGTGATTTTGGTTTGAATTACCATCCTGGTAAGGCAAATGTGGTTGCAGATGCTTTGAGCAGGAAATCCTTGCATATGTCTATGATGATGGTTCGTGAATTGGATTTAATTGAACAATTCCGAGATTTGAGTTTAATTTGTGAAAGTACTCCGAAATGTGTTCGTTTGGGTATGTTGAAACTTACTAGTGGTATTCTAGAAGAGATCAGGATCGGGCAGAAATCCGATGTTAATTTAGTTGATAAATTGACATTGATCAACCAAGATCAAGGTGGTGAGTTTAGAATTGATGAGAATGATGTTATGAGATTTGGCGATAGAATTTGTGTTCCTGATGTCGCAGAAATCAAGAAGAGTATATTAGAGGAAGGACATCGCAGTGGGATGAGTATTCATCCGGGTGCCACGAAAATGTATCATGATTTGAAGAAATTGTTTTGGTGGCCGGGAATGAAAAAGGAAATAGCTGAATTTGTGTATGCATGTTTAATCTGTCAGAAATCGAAGATTGAGCATCAGAAGCCGTCTGGATTTATGCAACCGATGTTTATTCCAGAATGGAAGTGGGATAGTATTTCTATGGATTTTGTATCCGGGTTGCCGAGGACTCCTAAGAATTGTGAAGCGATATGGGTTATGGTGGATAGATTGACTAAGTCTGCTCATTTTATACCGGTGCGAATGGATTACTCAATGGAGAGATTGGCACAGTTATATATTGAGGAAATAGTGAGTTTGCATGGAGTTCCTTCTAGTATTGTGTCAGATAGAGATCCGAGGTTCACTTCGAAATTTTGGGAAGGATTGCAGAAGGCTTTGGGTACTAAATTGAGGTTGAGTTCAGCTTACCATCCTCAGACTGTTGGACAGACGGAGAGGACGATTCAATCGTTAGAAGATTTATTGCGTGCTTGTGTTTTAGAGAAGGGTGGAGCTTGGGATAGCTATTTGCCATTAATTGAATTTACTTATAACAATAGTTACCATTCGAGTATTGGTATGGCTCCGTTTGAGGCATTGTATGGTAGACGGTGTAGAATGCCTTTGTGTTGGTATGAATCTGGAGAGAGTTCAGTAATTGGGCCAGAGATTGTTCAGCAGACTACTGAAAAGATCAAATTGATTCAAGAGAAGATGAGAGCTTCTCAGAGTCGTCAGAAAAGTTATCATGATAAGAGGAGAAAGAATTTAGAATTCAGTGCTGGAGATCACGTGTTTATGAGAGTTACTCCGATGACGGGTATTGGTCGAGCGTTGAAATCTAAGAAGTTGACTCCGCGTTTTATTGGTCCGTTTCAGATTACGGAAAGAGTTGGAGAAGTTTCTTATCGTATTGCTTTACCTCCGAGACTTGCGAATTTGCACGATGTTTTTCATGTTTCTCAGTTGAGGAGATACATTCCAGACCCATCTCATGTAATCCAAATAGATGATGTACAGGTGAGAGATAACCTGACAGTAGAAACATTGCCTATGAGGATAGAAGATCGGGAAGTGAAGCAGTTAAGGGGTAAAGAGATAGCATTAGTGAAGGTTGCTTGGGGAGGTCCAGCAGATGGAAATGTTACTTGGGAACTGGAGAGCCAGATGAAAGAGGCTTATCCAGAACTGTTCGTCTAAGGTATGTTTTCGAGGACGAAAACTCTTTTAGTGGGGGAGAGTTGTAACACCCCAGTTGTAATTATTTGATTTATTTTAAATTGGGAAATTATTTTATTAGAATTAATAAAATAAAAAGGAATTATTTATTTTGGAATAATTGAAGGAAATAAAAGAAATAAGAAATATTGGGTTTTTTAAGTTATTGGGCCGGGATGTTGTTAGTAAAGAGTGGGGGTGCAAAATAAATAAAGATATGTTTTGGAACTTAAGCTATTTTTCTCATTATTCCCGATAACACAGAGAATTTGGGATATTTGGGAAGCTGAGCTCTGAAGGAACGAAGAACGAAGAACATCGCTAGGAGAACTCAAGCTGCAATTTGATAAGGTAAGGGGGGCTACTACTCGATTTACTTTTGCTTATGGGTTTAGGTACGGTTGATTTGGATAATCGTAGGGAGAACCCCAATTGTTAGATGTTATTAGGGATCGATACCCTTAGGATTGAACCCTGTTAGAAAAGATTTAGGTTCCCAATTTTTATGAATCGATTAAGGAACTTAGGTTCCAAATGGTGGATTTGGGGTATGTTTATATGATCATGAGTTTACCTTAGAAGTTATAGGGATAACCTCAATGTTATCAGATTTCCCCAAAAAGGACGATTAATCACTTTTAAGGTTACTATAATAATTGTTGGAAATTATGGAATTGATGTGTTGTTTTGAGTTATACAAAATCGATGTTATGTACCGAAATGTGCGTTTTGACTGGCATTTTCCGCGTTTGGCTGCTGTTCCGAGCCTGCTGCAAGTACAGGAAAAAATTGTGCTCGCGCTCATCAACACGGGCCGTGTTGATTCACACGGGCGCCCGTGTTGATTCACTGTATTGCCAGAAAATGTGTTTTCCAGACACATTTCAACACGGGCCGTGTTGATTTACACGGGCACCCGTGTTGATCCCCTGTATTGATAAAAATGTGTTTTCTGGGCACATTTCAACACGGGCAGTGTTGATTTACACGGGCACCCGTGTTGATGCTGCTGTGTTGATTTTCTGAATTTTGTTTTCTGTGCTTTATTGTGGATTTTATTGTCATGCTTTTAGATAATGTTATCAAGCATGAATTATGATATAACTTGATATGATTGATGTTTAAATAGTATGCTGAGTGATTACATGCTATCCATATCCTGTTATGATTGATGTTGTTGATGTTGCATGATATGTTGATTGATGTTAATAGTATGCTGAGTGTTACATACTTTACATATCATGTTGCATTTGTTAATTCCCATTATGAGGAATTAACATGGTGGCCAATATACGTGTCCGCGATTTAATGGAACGTTGAGGTGGTAGCCGTGTCCGCGATATAATGGAACAGTGAGTCGTCCGTGACCCGAGATTTAATGGGGCGGTAAAATGGTACCACGTGCATGGGTGTGTTGCATTATATTGAATATAACATGAATGGAGGATTTTCCAATGTTGTATCTAATGGATTGTATGCATGTATTGCTGTTTAATTATTAATGATGTTTGATGTTAATTATAAGTATGGGAAGTGATATATTATGAATATATGAATTGTAAAGGTTTTCGTAAACTATGAAACATGCTAACTGTTTGGGTGATGCTTATGGTTTCTAAATTTATTGTTATAAACATATAATCAAATGTAAAATTGAGATGCTCACCCTTACTGTTGAATATTTCAGATTGAGGAGCTTCGTTCAGGTGCTTGGCGAAGGCTTGTTATTTCTAGTTTATTTCCGTTTAAGTATTGTCCGGGTCATGCTCTGGTAGTTGTAACTCCGGGAACGTTTGTTTGTCGAGCTGTTTTAGTCAAACTCGTTTATTTCCTTATGTTTGTTATAATATGATGTTGATATTTTCCAGGTGTTAATCCCTGATGATTTTAAAAATATTATAACCTTGGTTTTGTTAATTAAATTATTCCGCTGTGTAAACATGTATGAGTTGCTTCTATGTTATGCATGACAGGAACTTGTTTTTATTAAAAGAGAATTGTGACATCCTTGTTAATACATGTACTCTGAAATTATAATTATAATTATTTGCGAAATTTTATTCGGGGTTTTAGAGGGTGTTACAGACGGTAAGTGCTGTAATGATACCTTGGCCTG
Source organism: Vicia faba (assembly GCA_948472305.1). Lineage (NCBI taxonomy): Eukaryota > Viridiplantae > Streptophyta > Magnoliopsida > Fabales > Fabaceae > Vicia > Vicia faba. Next base: position 165,903,203 of record OX451735.1, read on the forward strand.
CAGTTTCTCCATAATGCGACAATCAACAAAGGGTGGAAAGATCACAATGGAAGTTTACCCACATCAACATGACATTGGCTGAAGTTCTACCTCACCTACTGAGATCCAACTTGGCAACCTTGAAAGAGGCTCCCAAGAATCCAAATACTACATCTCCCCGATATAATCCGAATGCATGGTGTGCCTATCATTCTGAGAGTCCTGGCCATGATACAAATGACTGCTGGGCTATGAGGAAAAATTAAAAGACTTGATTGAAGCCAAGGAAATAGATTTTGATTCTACGGAAAAGCCAAATGTCATAACTGCTCCCATTCCTAAACACGGTCGGGGAGTTAATGTTGTTGACACTGATTTGTTTGTTATCTCTGTTGATAAAGTTTTTACTCCTCTCATGATTGTCAAGAAGAATTTGCTATTTGCCGGTTTATTTCCGGGTTGTACTGAAGGTTGCCACATGTGTTCGTTTTTACCTACTGGTTGCCGTTTGCTGAAGTTAGGTGTTCAACGCCTGATGGATAACCGAGAGATTTTGTTCGAAAAAACTATGATTCTTGTTGTTCCAATTGAAGACGTCGCCATTATAACCATTTCAGCCAATCCTTCCAAGGTTTCCTCGAGAAGACCTGTTAGGATTACATCTGCTCCAAGGATTGCTCCACTGATAATCACTGTTTCTGGTCTTGTCCCGTATGTCTCAGATAAAGCTGTCCCATGGCATTATGGTGCCGATGTGTACTATCATGGAATCATATAAGATCTGGAAGATGAAGAGGATGATCCTGATATTGATAACATTGTCGGAACCAGCAAAATCACCCGAAGTGGAAGGGTCTTCTCTCCCAAGATTTCCCCTAAGACTGTCAACAAGCCTATTGTCATTCCATCTGCTGTTCCTGCTAGTACATCAACTACTGTTCCTGTTCTCACTCCAGTTATTACCCTTGTCGGTGAATCGTCTGATACCTGCGACAAAGAAATTATAGGTGAGCCTGCCCGGACGGAGGCGCCTAAGAAATTTTTTGTGGAAGCCTCTAAGCAAGAAATGGAGGAAATACTGAAAATCATTAAGAAGAGCGACTACAATATGGTCGAGCAGTTGGGGAAGACCCCGTCAAAGATATCCATGTTATCCCTGCTGTTGTGCTCCGAGGCCCATGCGAAGGCTTTGATTGCGTTCCTCAAGACTGCACATGTGCCGCAAGAAACTTCAACTGATCAGTTCAAAGATTGTGTGGCCAGCCTGACTACTGATAATGGGCTGGGTTTTTCAGATGCAGATTTGACACCAAAGGGAAGGAAGCATAATGATGCTCTGCATGTCTCAATTGAATGCAAGGGAACCACTATGGCTCATGTGCTGGTAGATACCGGGTCTTCACTGAATGTTCTTCCGAAGAAGGCGTTGGACCGGTTGGATTGCGAGGGTCTAACTCTAAAGCCTAGTAACATTGTGGTAAGGGATTTCGACAGATCGAAGAGAATGGTGCACGGGGAGGTGGATATCCCTGTCAAAGTGGGTTCTCAGACTTTTGGGTCCACTTTCTATGTGATGGATATCAGGCTGTCGTATTCTTGTTTGCTGGGTCGTCCTTGGATCCACGAGGCTGGGGTAGTCACTTCCACACTCCACCAAATGTTGAAGTATCTGGTGAAAGGAAATATTTTCACAGTGTAGGGGAAAGAATAATATATGGTGAGTCATCTCAATTCCTTCCGCTACATAGAGATGGACGGGGAATTCATAGAAACTCCTTGTCAGAACTTCGAAGAGGTCCCCCATATTTTGGCATCAACTGAAACTACTACCAACAAACCTCCTTTGAAGATGGCTTCTCTCAAGGATGCCAGGGTCGTGGTTGAAGAAGGTGGGTGTGCCAATTGGGTTCAGCTCTCTGATTTCACTCAGAAAACTGACAAATTTGGTTTGGGCTTTACTACAGGGGCTCAAAGGGCTATTAGACGCGCTCGGGCTGGAGGACCTCCCCTACGCATCAGCAATCGTGGGGTTAATGCCATTGAAGAGAGCAAAGAGGATTCAGACATCGACAGTTGGATCTACCCAACTACCAATGGTGGACTGAGTAACTGGACGGCTAGGGACTTTGTACCTGTTTCTTTTATTCCGCAGTAATTGACTTACTTGTTTTGAGATTTGTAATAAACAATTAAAACTTTACGGCTTGGTGCCTTGCCCGAGGCACTTTGGCATTTCTTGTGAGGGCCATTATTTGTCATTTCATATATCATTAATAAAGCATTGGACGTTTCTTACATACAAATTTTGCGCTCTCTGTTTTTTCTTTTCTGTTTTTCACTTTATCAAAACATCTATTCTCTTACACACACTCACATATCATAATGTAGATCCATATCCACTATGGATCCTATGGATAACAGCTCTGCTATTGGGAGTTATGACTTCAAAAATCCGATCAATCAAGTCGAGGACGAAGGTGAGGATGATTGTGAGGTGCCTGGAGAACTTGCTAGACTGTTACAGCAGGAAGAAAGGGCCATACAGCCTCATGAAGAGCCGGTTGAGACAGTGAATTTGGGTACTGAGGAAGACAGAAAAGAGGTTAAGATAGGTGCAAATCTGGAGCTTAGCGTCAAACAGAAGTTGATACAGATGTTACACGACTATGTTGAGATCTTCGCCTGGTCTTATGAAGACATGCCTGGTTTGGACACTGATGTTGTGGTACATCGCCTGCCAACTAAAGAAGATTATCCTCTGATTAAACAGAAGGTCCGCTGAATGCGCCCTGAAATGTCAAAGAAGATCAAGGCAAAGGTCATGAAATAGTTCGATGAAAGATTCTTAGCTATCACTTCATATCCACAGTGGGTGGCCAACGTCGTCCTGGTACCTAAGAAGGAAGGTAAGGTACGGATGTGCATAGATTACAGAGACCTGAACTGGGCAATCCCCAAGGATGACTTCCCACTTCCTCACATCGAAGTTTTGGTCGACAACACCGTGCAACACAAAATTTTCTCCTTCATGGATGGTTTCTCTGGCTACAACCAGATCAAGATGGCTCTTGAAGACAAGGAGAAGACAACCTTCGTTACACAGTGGGGCACCTTCTGCTACAAGGTGATGCCTTTTGGGTTGAAGAATGCTGGGGAAACTTATCAGCGCGCCATGGTCGCTTTGTTCCACGATATGGTTCACCACGAGATCGAAGTTTATGTTGATGACATGATAGCCAGGTCTCAGACTGAGGACGAGCACCTTGATCATCTCCAAAAGTTTTTTGACAGGTTGAAGACATACAAGTTGAGGTTGAATCTGAACAAGTGCACCTTCGGGGTAAGATCTGGTAAACTTCTGGGTTTTGTCGTCAGTGACAAGGGTATTCAGGTAGACCCTATGAAGGTAAAGGTCATACAAGAGATTCCGGTTCCCTGCACAGAGAAGGAAGTTAGAGGCTTATTGGGACGTCTGAATTACATCGCCAGGTTCATTTCACATCTGACTGCTACTTGTGAGCCAATCTTCAAGCTTCTGAATAAAGATCAAGTGGTAATGTGGAATGATGAATGTCAGACCACTTCCAAAAGAATCAAGGAATACCTTCAAGAACCACAAATTCTGATGCCTCCAGTTGAAGGAATACCTTTGATATTATACTTGACTGTGCTAGACAACTCAATGGGGTGTGTGCTGGGGAAGCATGACGAGTTTGGTCGAAAAGAGCACGCAATATACTACCTTAGCAAAAAGTTTACCGACTGTGAGACACGATACACATTGCTCGAGAAAACTTGTTGTGCTTTGCCATGGGCTGCTCGCTGATTGAGACAGTATATGCTGACTCACACTACCTTGTTGATATCAAAGATGGATCCGATCAATTATATTTTCGAGAAGCCCGCTCTCTCCGGAAGATCCTACGGACAGGATATTACTGGTCCACTATGGAAGCCGATTGTTATTAGCACTCTCAAACTTTTCGTAAATGCCAAATCTATGCGGATAAGGTGCATGTACCCCTGTTTCCTCTAAATGTCTTAACGGCTCCTTGGCCCTTTGCGATGTGGGGCATCGACATGATCAGTGAGATCCGACCTACTGCGTCTAATGAATATCGTTTCATCTTAGTAGCCATTGATTACTTCACGAAGTGGGTTGAGGCAGCTTCCTTTGCTACAGTAACCAAGAACGTCGTGGTGCGGTTTATCCGACACAACCTGATCTGTCGATATGGTGTGCCAGAGAGGATTATTACTGACAATGGTACGAATCTCAACAATAGGATGATCACTGAGCTCTATAAACAGTTTAAGATACATCATCATAACTCTTCTCCCTACTGGCCGAAGATGAATGGCGCTGTTGAAGTAGCTAACAAGAACATCAAGAAGATTGTACAGAAGATGACGGTGACATACAAAGACTAGCATGAGTTGTTACCATTTGCTCTTCATGGGTACCGTACCTCAGCACGGGCGTCGATAGGGGCAACCCCCTACTCTATGGTATATGGCATGGAGGCAGTCCTACCCATAGAAGTCCAAATACCCTCTCTCAGGATTATGAAGGATGCGGGTTTGAACGAAGACGACTGGATCCAAACCCGATTTGATCAACTAAATTTAATCGATGAAAAGAGACTTACCGCTATCTGCCATGGTCAGACGTATCAAAAGAGAATGGTCAAGGCTTTTAACAATAAAGTCAGACGCCAAGAATATCAAGTCAGGGATCTAGTAATCAAAAGCATCATACTTCCGCAAGGTGATCCCAGGGGAAAATGGACCCCCACGTACGAACAGCCATTTGTGGTTAAGAACATTTTCTCGGGAGGAGCTATGATTCTAACCACCATAAACGGTGAAGACCTTCCTCACCCTGTCAATGCAGACATAGTGAAAAGATACTACGCTTAACTAAAAGACCCTATAGGTTGACTGGCCTAGGCAAAAATAAGAGCTTCCCGGCGAACCAAAAGGGTTCGGGAAAAAGAAAGGGATGAAAATGAAAAAAAAACTGTACACTCGGCAAGTCGAAAACCCGAAAGGGCGGCTTGGGCAAAAAGGGGTATCGTGGTGGACTGAAAACCCGAAAGGGCGGTCCAAGAAAAAGTTAAGGATTGAAGCGTATCACTATATCTCATTGGGTCATTTTGCAACCAGACTTCGGTATCGACTATCAAGCTCGGACGATGCCAACCAATCTGATCAATCTTCGGCCAAGTAGCTAAGTGATGAGACGCTTGAAGATATAAAGGCAATATCAGAGTTGGAACCCAATGGGGTCGTTTCACATAGTTGTTTTCTTTCCTTTACACAAATTGTATAATTTCTATCTTTCGGCGGTGTTCTCTTACTAGGACGTCAGCCTCTTTGTACAAAACGCCTATTAAGGGCCAACTTCAAAAATCAATACATGTCATTTTCACAAGAAACTTCAATTTGTTTTTCTTTTTTCTGTTTTGTTTTGCAAGAACGTCTAATGATTTATTTTTGATATATGCATTTGAAAATGATTGCTGCTCATAAATATTTACATAAGAAACAGAAGACAGTTACTCGTAATTCCAGAAACAGGAAAAAACAAGAAGTGCCAAACCCTACAGATACTCTGTCCATCAAGTATCGGGATAGAGTCAACTTTAGAACATAATCACGGGTACATACACTCCCCATAGAGTAAAAGTGTCCAAAGACATTGATGTCAGCCTCCCCGAAACACGACATAACTATCCCCAGTCGAGGTTCGTATTCGCAGGCGAGTCAATAAATTTTACCCCCAAGCGGAGTTTATTTCTACAGATACATAAGCTCAATCTCCAACAGAGCTCATCACTTCCAGCAACGGAATTTCATCCCCAGCTAAGTTTGATCCTCTAGATTGGCAGGTCTACCAACAGAGTATCTCTTCCTCCAAAGTTTGGTCCCGGCAGAGTTATTCTCTAACATCTCTTCCCGACAGAATATTCACAAATCTCCAGCAAACGTCAAAGATTTATTTTCCCAGACGCGATCATACCTTGAAGCATTTCATGAACATACATCATGACATACGCATACATATCATATACATCATAATCTCATTTATTTTGAGAACATCATCTCACCCTGCATTTCAAGCATCACATGCAACTAACGTTGATATCTTTTGTAGGAAAAGAGGATTAGCTTCAACAAATCTAACAGTTATACAGATCACATCTACAACCGACTAATTGAAACTCAGTCCCCGAACTCAAACGGGTCAACTAATCTATACTATCGCTTTGAAGTAACCCTACTATCTAGGTTCCTTCTCAAAGCCCTACTACTCAGGCTTTCATATTGAAGTAACCCTACTACCCAGGTTCCTTCTCACAACCCTGCTATCCAGGCTTTCATATCGAAGTAACCCTACTACCCAGGTTCCTTCTCACAGCCCTACTACCCAGGCTTTCATATCGAAGTAACCCTACTACCCAGGTTCCTTCTCACAGCCCTACTACCCAGGCTTTCATATCAAAGTAACCCTACTACCCAAGTTCCTTCTCACAACCCTACTATCCAGGCTTTCATATCGAAGTAACCCTACTACCCAGGTTCCTTCTCACAGCCCTACTATCCAGGCTTTCATTTCGAAGTAACCCTACTATCCAGGTTCCTTCTCACAGCCCTACTGTCTAGGCTTTCACTTCGAAGTAACCCTACTACCCAGGTTCCTTCTCACAGCCCTACTATCTAGGATTTCATATCAAAGTAACCCTACTACCCAGGTTCCTTCTCACAGCCCTACTATCCAGGCTTTCATATCGAAGTAACCCTACTACCCAGGTTCCTTCTCACAGCCCTACTATCCAGGCTTTCATATCGAAGTAACCCTACTACCCAGGTTCCTTCTCACAACCCTACTATCCAGGTTCCTTCTCAAAACCCTACTATCCAGGCTTTCATATCGAAGTAACCCTACTACCCAGGTTCCTTCTCACATCCCTACTATCCAGGCTTTCATATCGAAGTAACCCTACTACCTAGGTTCCTTCTCACAACCCTACTATCTAGGCTTTCATATCGAAGTAACCCTACTATCCAGGTTCCTTCTCACAACCCTACTATCCAGGCATTCATATCAAAGTAACCCTACTATCCAGGTTCCTTCTCACAACCCTACTATCCAGGCTTTCATATCGAAGTAACCCTACTACCCAGGTTCCTTCTCACAGCCCTACTATTCAGGCTTTCATATTGAGGTAACCCTACTACCCAGGTTCCTTCTCACAACCCTACTATCCAGGATTTCATATCGAAGTAACCCTACTACCCAGGTTCTTTCTCACAGCCCTACTATCCAGGATTTTATATCGAAGTAACCCTACTACCCAGGTTCCTTCTCATAGCCCTACTATTCAGGCTTTCATCTCGAAGTAACCCTATGACCCAGGTTCCTTCTCATAGCCCTACTATCTAGGCTTTTATATCGAAGTAACCCTACTGTTGTACCCAAAAATTTGCCCTCCTCTTTTTTCACAAGAAATCACAGCTTCGGGCTTTTCATGATTTGTCAGATTGGCGTAAGAATCAGTCAAACATACTTTTTCTTATCAGTCTATCCAAATTAGGGTTTTCATGGCTCTAGAACAGTTCAAGCAAATTATTAGGGTTTGGTTGAGTTTGGCTCAAAGTTTGATCAGACAGGCGTTTCTTTGGTGTTTAGTCAAGAATTAGGGTTTTTGCGCGCGCAGTTTCAGAAGAGTTTGAATCCACAGTGTTTTAATTGGTTGTTACACTGTTTTGACATTTGTTCAAAATTTCTGTCTAAACATCTGGGATAAAGGCTAAGGCATTTGATTTGAGATGGGATAAAAGCTGAGGCATTTGGATTGAGAACTTGCATGGTTTGATTTAATCAGTAAAGAGATAGGCATATGGATGTTTGTTTGATTGACTGTGCATTGCTCATGTTTAATTGGGACGCCAAGTTTATTATTGATTGCAAGACTACAGTGTTTATTAATTAATTATTTATTCTAAGTTAGAATAATTGGGATTTATTTCCATTTATTATAATTTAAGAATTATAAATAATTAAATAAACAATTGAAGAAGAATTAAAAAGGATTAAACTTTTATTTACTTTTAATTATTAAGTACAAATGTTATTTGAATACATTTACAGTATTTACAAATAATGTTATTACAGATAATTAAAGGTAAAATAAAGCTATATCCTAAGTTTTCTAAATCTTCATCCTCTATTGCTGCTCCCAATTGCTCAATTGATTTTCATCTGCAAAAACAAAGAAAGGGAAAAAGTCAAATGCAGATGAATTAAATAAAAAGGCAGACATATATTTTAAAATTCATCATTAAAAGTAACTGGCCGGAATTAGTTTGTTTGCCCTCTCTACAAATCACAAGATTACTCTTGGTTCACAAAGAGGGATAGAAATATGCTTGCAAAAAGTATGAATTGCAAAAATTCAAAATGTCAAACAAGGCTGCATAGTTCAAAATTTCAAACCAAGTACAAAGGCAAACTGAACTGATTGCAGATTGAAAAATGCCTAACCAAGTCACAAGTTTCAAACTAGGCTGTCAACAAATGTCAACCAAACTGTCCAAAGAAATTATCAAAAGGCTGTCAAAGAAGTACACAAAAAAGCAAAAAATCTGGAAAAAGAAGAAAGAGATATGCAAAGCAAAACCACAAATGCAAGCAAACATTTCAAGTTACATCATTTTCCAGCCAGTCACCTTTTCAGAAAAGCAGTTTTAAGCAATATAAAAATGCTTTTTAATCTATAGAGAGAGAGAAGAGAGAGAGAAGAGGCTTACAGGCTTTAGGCTTAGGAAGATATATAAAACAAAACACATCAGAATAAAAAGAAGAGGCAGAATATCATAAAAAATATAGAAGCCACAAAACTGTATCAACAAACAGCCTGCCTCCACAAGCTTCAAACCTCAAAAACCAGAAGCATACAAGCCTCAAGCCTTAACCTGCTTCGAACAAACCAGAAGCATACAAGCCTCAAGCCTTAAACTGCTTCGAACAAACCAGAAGCATACAAGCCTCAAGCCTTAACCTGCTTCTAACAAACCAGAAGCATACAAGCCTCAAGCCTTACCTGTATCAAAAACAACCAAAAAGACAATACACCACAAACCTGTACCAATACTAAAAAACCAGGAATGGCCACCAAGCCTGCCTATACTGATAAACCTTGAAGCAACAAAACCTGCCTAAGCCAGCCTGTCAACTAACAGCCTGAAGCCTGTTTTCAAACTCAGCCTTAACCTGCCTAAAAAACCAGAAAAACCTTGAAGCCTTTCCAACCACCAAGCCAGTCAAAATAACAAATCATACAAACATCAAAATTAAAGCATTCAAACTCAACGCCATGTGTAGCCTGTAAAACCCAGCAAGCCTATACTAGAAACAAAATGCACAAAACATTCAAACCAACAGAACCCTCAGAGCAACCTCATCATAGGGTCAACCACTGAAGCAACAACATATTCAGACTCAAACATCATCATCATAAAAAGAGCAAGCATACAGAAGCAAAGGGCAACCAGTCAGAAGAGGAAAAGAAGCAACAATCAGGGTTTTCAGAAAGCTCATCATAAAACCACGAAAGAAAGATACTGAATACCGAATTTCCAACAAGCACAGCATCACGCGTTCCCCGCCCCTGGCCGCCTAAAGCGCCTCCAGCTCTCTCCTTCTCTCCAAGCAACGAACCCTCCAAAGGTAGTATTTCTACTCCTTCTTTTCACATCTCACATGAACAACAACACAAATAATCAATAACACACAAAGTTGAAAACATGCAAAAGCTTAAAACCTTAAAAATGCGTTAAGTTATAAAGCTGTGAGATCATTACCTTGCAAACATTGCCTGGATACGACCATGGGGAAAGAAGAGAGGGATGATGGCGCCTGGCAACAGGGACGGAGAGAAGTGTCAGAAGCGTGGCTCAAGGAGATGAAGAGGACAAAGGTGGAAACGGCGCCGTTATAAGCCTGTAAATCTGAAAACCCTAAGCAATGAAATGAAACAATGAAATCCTAAAACAATTGTTAAAGCACATTGGGCCTGTCCCCAATGAAACTGCTTAAGCCCATTTCCAATCTGGCAAATACACCCCCCTTTTCCTTTTGATTATGTTTGTTTTTTGGGCCATAATCCCCCTAGAGCCCATTTAACCTTTTTCTCTTATACTTTAATATTTTTTTATTTTTTCTTTTATATAACATAAACTTAGAGTTAACATTCTTATTAAATAAAAATAATACATTAATTTCTATTTTACTAATATTGTTTATCACACTTAAATGTAAATATTAGATTTTTTTATTAGGTTTAAACAATTTTCTTTTTAGAACCTTTTTAATTAAAAAAAACGTTTGTTTATATAACATTAACTCTAATTAAACAATACTAGTAGGTTTAAGAAGATTGAACAGGGGCAGCTATTGTACCCTAAAATTTTCCCTCTCATTTTACTCAATACATGCCCATTGAGATCTTCAATTGGCTCAAGGTTGCCCAAGAGTGGACCAGACAACCTCTCTCCTAAGGCAGTATACCTCAAATTAGGGTTTCCATTTTCATCAAGATGGGTGAACCACAAAGGCCTAATATGCTCTCCATGGTCTTAATATGTTCCCAAGATCATCCATGTCAAGTTTCATGCCTTGCACAAGAAGTTTTCTCAGTCAACTGCTCAGATGCTTGAGAATCGACTGTATTAGGTCAAAAGTCAACTGTGGCCCACATACATTCAAACTTCAAGATTTTTGGTCAACATCAAAATTTTGAAGTAAATTTTATCATTTTATCAAGGGTTGATCAAGATTCCTCAAGGAATGCCCCAAATTCATCAAAACCCAAAAATTGCTAAATTAGGGTTTCTTTGGAAAAGTCAACCAAACTTTGACCAAACATAACTTCCACATACTTTATCAGAAATTTTCCATCCAATGCTCATTTTGAAGAGGATGCAATTACCTGTAATTCATTTTCAGCTCACAAGTTCAAAATATGCACTCATAAAAAGATATTAATTTTCATATTATGGGTCCTTTTGAAAAGTCAACAAAAACACCTTTTGGGTCAAAGCTTCTTACATGAACATGGAAGACTCAATTGAGATGAGAACAAAAGGGTTGCTTAGGGGACATACTAAGCTTTATAAAAATTACAAGAACACCTCTCTAGGGTTAAAATGGGAAGAGATATGCTTTGTAAAAGTTGACCCTTTTTGCAAAATTGCCAAAAGTCAAATGTGCTCAAAAATGCATTTTTTGCTAAATGGGCCTAACTTTTTATCCTTGCACCTCACTTATAATGTGGTCCACGACTCAAATATTCATCCACCCATTACTTGCTTCATTTTTCAATTTATTTTAATTTTTTATTAATTAAAAATTGAATTAAATCAAATAATTGATGAATAATACCAAATATATGATTTGATTTGGTTTTTGGACAAGTTGGCAATCAAAATATGCTGAATTATCAAGGTCAAAACGAATCAAGCATAATTGATACAAAGAATGGATGATTTGGCTCAAAATAGCAAGTTTGCATATGGCTAAAGAATCAAATCAAATCTCATCAAAACTTCAAGATTCAATCTATTTTGCAACCCTAATTCATTGAGTGATATATAATGAATAAGAACAAAGCAAAAAACAAGGGTTGCAATCATGTAAAAGGCCAGAACAAACTTCAAAAAATTAAAAGAAAAGTGTGAATGGATTTTCACTCCACAAGCCATCTCAAGTTATCCTAGCACTGCCAATCAATTGTTGGACATCTCAGGAAGCTATCCCAATCAATTGTAAGCCGCCCCAAGTCCAGAATCATCATGTAGCAGTCACACGGTTTGCAAAAATTTTCAGAAACGATTATCATAATTCCTGCGTCATTAGCATGTTTAAGTTATATATTTGTAATCCTCATCATGTTTGAAAACTGACTGAATGATTTAATTGCATTTTTGGAGCCTATACATGCCTTTGCCATTGTTAGGGTTTGGGTGTGCAGTTTAGGGCTTTTTGCTATAGGAAAATTAGGCCATAAGATGGATACTGGGATGACTGAGACATCATGACCGGTCGAACCATGGTCTTCAATTCCATTTATATTGTGTCTCGTGAATTTTTGAATTGCACAGGTCTTTAGCCATGGAAGCTGACTGTAGGTAAAGGTATGAAGATCTAAAATGACGGATGAGGAAGAAGAAGATAACGTGTCCAAGCATCATTGGACCATTTGAAAGCTGGCGCGTTTTTTTTGTTTATTCATTAATCCATTTATTTATTATATAAATATATTTTGTTTTCCTTACACTGATAACAAAAGCGCGTAGCACAGCTGGCAATGAGGCATTGGTATTGATCATAAGGACCTGGGTTCGATCCCAGGTCCCAGCGCTTCCTTTATATTATTTTCATTCAACTAATCCAACGGGTTATTCTTCCGGGTGACCATCATGCACCCTTACATCCAACCGTTTGATCAAGCATGCTATCAGATCTAACGCTCTAGCAGTGAGGGCCTATGGTGCATGTTCAAGTCAACACTACACAGAATCCAATATTGACTGGGCTGGGAGCGTTTTGGGCCTTAGAAAATTCAGATTGGCACCCCCCAGATTTGCTATTCAACACAGTTTGCATTTTCTATTCTATTTTCTTTTTAATTTCTTTAATTAATTTCTTTTATTTTGTTTTAATTAATTAACCCAAAATTATTATTTTTCTATAAAATCAAAAAATCACAAAATACATAAAATCTTTTTTTTAATAAAAATATTTTATTTCTTAATTAATTTAAGGAAATTTAATCTCTTTTTATAATTAAAAATAACTAGACCTAGGTTTTAAATTGTACATAATTTAATTAATTTTCTTTAAAAATACACCAAAATTTTTTTTCCATTAAAATATTTATTAATTAGGTTAGCTTAAATACTCTTTTTTCATAATTAAAAATAATTAGAATTAGGGTTTTGTTGTACATAATTTAACTAATTCTTTTCTCAAAAAAATAACTTAAATATTTTTTTTTAAATTAGATTTTAGGGTTCTCAATCTCCCTCGTATTTAATTTACCACGCACACTTTTATTTGTTTTTATTATTATTGTAACTGTTTCGAGGTTGTAATAGTTTTAATTAGGGTCTTAAATTTCGCATCTTTTATTTCCCGTCAAGATAATTATGTAACTGTCAAAGCCTTGTAATAGCTAGGTTTATTTTCTCGCATTTTTAAGTTCCTGCAAATATTTAACTGTTTAGATGTATGCTAATAGGATTGTATAGCAAGAATGTCTGGAAATTTAAAACGGTAGATCACCTAATGTGCAAAGATTAAATAAGTGAAATAACTCATACGCACATATTCACTCCTAGGGTTTACCTCACTTCGGTTGCCTTCGGTAAACAATCATTAAGCATAGGAGATTTTAGTGGTTGCTCTCCAGTCTAAAAGATCAAAGTGTCCCATTCAAATGTTGCCACGAAAAGATCTTAAGACTCTAGGGTTACTACTAAAGTTTTCTAACTATTGCTTTAGTGATTGTACTCGTCTCTTTCGAATGTCACTTACAACTCCAACGACGGTGCTACCTACTCCTTAATAGTAGGATACCGCTGTCTAAAAGAAACGAGAAAAAACAATATTTTTTCGAGTAGGTAGAATCTTAAGTACTTGCTCAATAAAAACTTTTCACACAAACACCTTTCAAAACAAATTTTGAAAACGAACTTCGTCACATCCTTGAGGACTGATACAAGGGTTATCACGGAGTAAAACATTTTCAAGACAAACCCACACAAGCAATTTGAAAAATGAGCAAGTACCTAAGAGCCCATAGATAACTACGGATAGAAAGGGTGCTAACACCTTCCCTTTCTATAATCTACCCCCCCGTGCTTAGAATATCTCGAAAAAAGGTTTTTTCTGTTCTTTTTCCTTTTCCATGATTGGATGAAATAAAAGTCGGTGGCAACTCTTGCTTACTGCGAAATTTTGCAAACAAAAAATGCAAAACACAAACCAGTAAAAACACTCGGTTCTGCCACCGTGTCACAGTTGAGAAAAGAGAAAGTTATGATTTATTGAATATTGAGAAAACAGTCGACTGAACATCCGTTTCACTACGAAATTTTCAGGTAATTTGCACTTTTGGATATCTTCTTCAGAGAATTGGCTTCCGACCCGGCCATATGAATTGTAAAGGACGTCATGAAGGATTTAATGCCCAAAGAACCACTGAAAAATAATTTTTTGGTCACAAGTTATGAATTTTTTAACACTCAAGAAATAGTGAACCAGGAAATCAAAACTTAAGCATATTTGCATATTTTGAGATCCTCCTTAAAGAATTGGCTCTTGAGTCGAACATATGAACTGTAAAAAATGTCAAGACAAATCTTACGCCTGAGGAACCACTAAAAAATAATTCTTCGAATGGAAGTTATGATTTTTTGAAGTCACACTGTTAAATATTGCTTTTCTGCTCAAACTGTCCCAAATTGACTGAAACACTTGATTTTCTCTACAGTTCAAGGCATGCTGGAACACATGAGAACTTGTCATGATAAGAACTTGACTGCCCACTTACTAAGTAACCATGAGAATGCTCTTAACGCTTTGACTGACGAAATAAATGTCTTTTGTATCATGACAAAGCTTAGCAGAAGTGCCTTGATCCCATAACCATAGAACCAATGATATATATGTATGCATATGATGATGAAATATAAGCCAAATAAGGGTGAAATAAAGAGGGTACATTTTGGGGTATAACAACTGCCCCTATTCAATCTTCTTAAACCTAAAGCGAGATTAGAGCCAACCTTTTGAGCGACAAGATAGAAGAGGATTAAATACAAAATTGAACCCAAAAATGTGCGCTCTAAATTAGGACAAGGTGTATCAACACTTGTGATTGTATTTCGATAGCTTTATGGTATTTGAATTAAAAGAAACGGGGTCTGCAAGAATGAATGACCTGATAATCGAGAATAATAAACAATAGACTTAACCCATGAAGACTAGCATCCACTATACTTTAAAGACGTTGTGCCAGGGAAAAACTAGACCGCCAACACGGAAAACGTTGTGCCATGGAAGAACTGGACCACCAACATGGAAAGCGTTGCATCAGGGAAGAACTGGACCACCAAAGAGGTAAATGTTGCACCAGGGAAGAAATGGACAACCAACATGGAAAACTTTATGCCAGGGAAGAACTGGACCACCAACAAGGTAATGAGACCCACATTTGTGGTGCCAGGGAAGAACTTGACCATCGATAATCTGACGAGTATCTAACTCTAAAGATGTTACGCCAAGAAAGAACTAGACCTCCAACACTAAAAATGTTGCACCAGGGAAGAACAAGACCACCAATAAGATAATGAAACCCAAAAATGTCGCGCCAGGGAAGAACTAGACCACCTACAAGGTAACGAAACCCATAAATGTCGCGCTAGGGAAGTACTGAACCACTGACAAGGTAACGAGCAACCGATTCTAAAAATGTTGCGCCAAGGAAGAATTGGAAACCAAGAAGGCAAATAATGGACAAATCAACTGAAGAATACCGGAACACTGTATTCTGAATAAGGTAACAAGTAAGCGGACTTGACCTTAAAAGGTACTGGAGAACACTAGACTTAAAATGTTGCACCAGGGAAGAACTGAATCGCAACAAGGAAAACGAGTGATCACTCGATGAAAGAGAAATAGGAATGACGCGGGCTAAGGAAGTAAATAAATAAGTAAGCACTCGTCCTATGAAGACTAGAGACGTCTAGACCTAGGAAAAAGTGTCATAAACACACTGGACTCAAATGGTACGTCAATAACTATTGAGCATGAACCACGAGGACCTACACAGGGGTAGGAAACATCCGTTATGCGAGAATCAAGAAGAGGACCTACTTACAAGGAGTAAGGGAAGGATTTGGTATTAGCAAGAAAAAGGACTACATTATCCCTCAGGACAAAGGCGGGGTGTAGTTCTTCAATAGTGGCAATTATATGAACTGTCGAAACCAAGTAAGGTTTTTCAAATAATTGAGAAGAAAGAAAGGTTGTACACCAAATCTTTCTCGCACTATAACTTCAAGATGCAAATACAAGTAATAAACGGGAAGAGAGGACAGCTACAAAAGTGCTAGACATTGTGGAAACCTGTCAGGGATATTAGGGGATATCTGTGGGGATTAATAAATCTCTGGGGTAAGCAACTGAGCTAACTTACTGGGGAAAAAGCAACAAGATTTGGCTTATAATTCAATGCATGCTTGAATTTTTATATGGAGTAATATTCCAAAACAAATGGAAACACTGCATATTTGAGTAGATGCAATGTAATGATGCATGTTTAGATGCTTCACTAGGGAATAACACATCAGAATAAGCGGTAACTACATGCCATATTCTGATAGGACTTGCAAAAATAAATTGCAAACTTCAATGGAGAGAGACAAAATAGTCTGCATGCTTGTGCAAGAAAGCCACTAAAGGTTGGACGCTGCCGAAGGATACCAATAACCACTGGATCTGCAATGAGTAACTTGTTAACCTCGTCACTAGGGAGAAATAGAAATTCTGAACAAAAGTGCATCTGTATGCTTCGGTCGGTACATGAGAATGCCTCAAAAATACAACTTCCTGGGGAATACGTGAAATCTTGACAAAGAAATCTCAAGAAAACTTCTACTTGGGAAAAGGAAGTCTTTCCAACACGACTTAACTGGGGAATGAGAAGGTTTTTTCAGTTGGAGAACGAATCTTCTTGGTGAATATCCGTTCACCGAGAAGCTCATCTTTGCGAATATTCACTGGGAACTTACAAAATTCTATCAAGAAATCTTTATCAATCAGACCTTACTGGCCAAGGATTTTCTGTATGACGATCCACTGGGGAGAAGAAAACTTCAAACTTCATTGAGGAATAAACCTTCATTTTGGGAGGAAAGAATTCTTGACCAAGGAAACCCTCAAAATTTGACTTACACTGGGGATTAATGCGACCTCTTGTTACTGGGGAGAAAAGGGCTACTGCAAACTCCACTGGGGAATAGATGAATCTTGAAATTAAATCTCCTCAATATAAATTGCACTAGTGAAGCAAACCTTGCAAGGTATTCACCAATATGTAACCTCACTTAGGAGAAGGACTTATTGAAAGCAAATCAGGTGTAAAATTTATCGGGGAAAGCTGAGCATATGCGCCCTATGCCCGGGGCAACACAGACTACTTCATAGGGATAAATTAAGAAACTTCTTGTTGACAAAGTTAAGTGATTATTACAAGATCCTTAACAAATGCATACCCCACTATGGAGATAGGTTGTCGTACCAAATCCACAAACATGTACTTCACTTGGGGAAGAGGAGAATTCTCAAGAGAGATCTCAAAAAGAGTTAGTTTCACTAGGGAATACTTTCCTACGGAAAACCTTCAGCCATATACACTTTCACCGGGGAATACATCACAATAAATATAAACTCAAATGTGGATTCCACTGGGGAGAAACAAACCTACATACTTCACAGAAGGAAAGTATTATGCTTTGTAAACTTTTAACAGATAAGCTTCTGTTGAGAAAAAGTGTAGACCACACTGGGGAAAAGTATCTGATTTAGGAAATAACTGTCCCACTAAGAACTTCAAACTGATAATAAATTTGACAACTCTTTATTCTCTTGATGTATGTTACGCGTGGTGAGTGAATGACAGTTCCTGCAAAACAAACCATAAAATGCCCCAGGTGTAGCATGACGACTTTGTCTGCAAAACAGGCCACACAAGTACTTATAGAAAATTCAAATGTTTCTTACCATGTGTAAATCCTCCAAATTTTTAAATGTAATATTTATCAAAAATTGGACGTCTTTTGCAATCAAAACAGTAAGATTAAAATAAAAAGCAATCTTTTTGATTGAAAATAAACTTTTTATTGGTTGGAAATTGGCATGTAAATAGGCAAGTACATCAAGAAGCGGTTCCTAGAAAGAGGTAATTACAAAAGCGAAAACAAAATAGTAATACATAAATGGAAATGTGAAAATGGATTTCCCCCGGGTTCCAACTTTACTATCACTTTTATGACCTCGACTATCTCATCACTTTGCTTTCTGTAGAAGCTGACTAGACTGACTCCTACCCTTCAGGGTTACCAACTGTAGTAGTGAGATGAAATCATAGATCCGACATAAGATGTATTCATTCGCTTTCAAATCCCTAACTTTTTCCTGGATCGTCCTTTCGGATTTCCAATCCACCACGATACCCTTTCTTGCCTAAGACTCCCTTTCGAGTTTTCAACTTAGCGAGTGCATTTATTTTTTCATTCTTTTCATTTCTTCTTTTTTATCCCTGATTTTTGCCCAAATCCTTTTATTCTCTTTTTTTTGTTCTCCGGGATGCCCTTTTTTCCCTAAGCCGTCGACTCAACGGGTCTCTTTTATGTGAAGTATTTTTTGACTATGTCTACATTCACATGGAGTGGGAAGTCTTCACCATCCATTATCATAAGTATCATGGCACCGCCAGAAAACACTTTCTTTACGATGAATGGTCCTTCATAATTGGGAGTCCACTTTCCCCTGGGGTCATCTTGAGGAAGAATTATCCTTTTCAACACGAGGTCACCCGCCTTATAACTGAGGGTGCACCCTTTTATCAAATGCCTTTTTCATTCTCTGTTGATACACCTGACCATGAAAAACATCCGCTAGTATCTTCTTATCAATGAGGTTACACAAATCCAACCAATTTTGTACCCACACAGCTTCATCAAGTTATGCATCTTTCATAATCCTTAACGAAGGAATCTCGACTTCTACAAGAAAAAATGCTTCCATACCATAAACAAGTGAGAACAGGGTTTCCCCAGTTGAAGTACATGCTGAGGTACGATAGCCATGTAAAGCGAAAGGCAACATCTCATGCCAATATCTGTAGGTCACCACCATTTTCTGTATAATATTCTTATTAGTTGGTTCAACAATGCCCTTCATCTTTAGACGATATGGAGAAGAATTGCGGTGTTTGATTTTGAAGGACTCACAAAGTTCCTTCACAAATCTTCTTAATAATGATGTTTTAAGGAACCCCATAGTGACAAGTGATGTTATGCTTGATAAATCGAGTAACCACTTGCTTGGTGACATTTGCGTATGATGCAGCTTCAAACCACTTGGTGAAGTAATCAATGAAAACCAGAATAAAATAATGACCGTTGGAAGCAGTTGGCTCATTCTTCCCAATCATATCAATTCCCCACATTGTGAAAGGCCAGGGAGAGGTTAAGACGTTTGATGCATCCACAAGTGCACAGAAATATCGAAGTAATATAAAATATTGTCAAACCCACAGAGACCAATGTCAACCTATTGTAATCTGTTGTCGCTTGGTAAAGATAAGGCTCATGAATGATTAATTTAGGGGAAACTAAAAACTAAAATTGAAATAAAATAAGGTTAAGGAAATATATATATGAAAAGAGAGACTGGAATGTGTATTCTGTGTACCTCAGAGACTCTGTAACTTGTTGGCTTACACTGACGTTAGAAAAATGTTTAATGGAAAATATTGATTTAAAAGCCTTTATCTCACACTCTTGTGATTATTGATTCAGACTATATTATTAAACTTAAATGATCACTCTTGCTATTTCATTCAACATTTAAAAATACTTTTTGAAAACCAATAAATTCTAATCAATTCTAAAGTGCTCTCGCCGTGTTTAGAATTAATGCCTAGTTTCTAATATCCGGTTCAACCCCCATGCTCTTCCTGTGCTGGTTCGAACCTTAGTTAATTTCCCACTCTCGTGGCAAAATCATGTTAAGTAACCTCTCACTCCCGTGACAAAGCTATATAAATTAAGTTTAAAAACAAAGACCGAAACTGAATTTTCAAACAAATGATTAAGCCAACTTATTATTGAGTCTCATCGGGAATGAAAGTCCTCACATATCGGGTTCAAAACTATTTAGCCAGACATACTTAAAGAAACAAACATGCAATTATAATTATTAATCATGAACATAGGCATATTTAGATTTGTAATGATAAAACAATTTTATAAGAACAAGAAACTAAAATAATTGCAAATAAATAAACCTGGAATAAAACTTGAATAGAACTTGAATATAATAAATCTTGAAACTTGAATAGAGCTTTGAAATAATATTGGCAAGATCGATCCAAGCGTTACACAAATTATAGGCCTACACTAATGGTGTGGTAGTTCCTCAATGTGAGAAACTACCACTTTTACATGAGTAATATGATGCTTAAAACTATGAAGCGCTTCCGTATACAAAACTTGGCTCCCTAAAACTAATTTCTAAGATCCTATATCGAGAGAAATAAAATGGAAGTTAACATGTGAGAGGTAGTGGAGATCATGGGAAGTTTAAGAAGTGGGAGATAGTGGGAAGTTGAAGACAGTGGAGATAATGCAGATCATGGTCGAAGAAGTTGAGAAAATGTTGCAGACATGGAGAGAACTTCATGTTTAACATTTAAATTAGCCTATGACGAGTGGCATGTAATGTGTTCCGTGGGGTACACATATTTTTAACTTGTTCCGATCGTAACATCATGTGTGCCGAGGGGCACACATATATGACTTGTGTCGAGCAACATGTGTTGTATGCTGTGGGGCACACTAATTGAACCTATGGCGAGTGACATGGGGTTGTGGTGACCGTCACGACCTTCTATCATGAGAATTTTTTGCACTTTATGCTACTTTGCAAATTTGACTCTTTTATTCATCATTTCTTCTTCATTTCTTCCTCTTTTATAATGTAAGCCTTGTGGGATGAAATACCTGAAATATACTTAAATTGCAAGCATAATGCAAAAATAATTAACAGAAAATTGAAACTTTATTTATGTTAATCGAGCCGAATATCCGATATAATTTTGCGTTATCAAATACCCCCATACTTGCTTGTCCTCAAGCAATCGACCAACACGGTAAAATAAATGATTAAGAGTGATATGAAACAAGGGCACAACACAACTCCTAATCATACACGACTGCTAGGCTAATGTTAGATTGGTAGGTACTAAATGTTCAATACTAAGAACACTGTAACGACACAATGTTCAAAGACTCCCTCTTTATGCAAACTAATTCTAATCATGCCATTATATTTCAACCTATATCTCTCATTTTTATTTCACTCTTTTCATTCAAGCGCAATCACATTAAGCTCGTTATCTATACACACACATAGTAGGGAAATTTGTTAGTGACTATGATCCTTTTCTCGGGGTTCTGGTACATAAGTTTGGTAACCCCTTTTATTTAACCAATCGTAGTTGCGATGGATCAGACCATAGTTCTCCCTACCAAGTTCAACATCAGAAACTTCTGAACCAACTAACGACGGTGTGATACAGTGGGAGAACTGAGTTGGGTGATTTGCATTTGATCATAAATGTTGTGATTAGCAAGAGTCGCCACCGACTTTTCTTTTATCCAAAAGGAAAGGTGAAAAAGCACAAGAAAGACCTTTGAGATTGTTTCTTGAGTCCGGGGGGTAGATTATGAAATAGGAAGGTATTAGCACCCTTTTCATCCATGGTTTTCCATGGGCTCTTAGTTACTTGCTAGATCACTTGCTTTTGCTTGAAATTATGCTTTGTGTGGTTTTTGAAAGTATTTTGTAAAGAGGCCATTGTTTAGGCAAACTTTGTAATGATTCTCGTTCGTAAGAATGTATACAAAGATGTTTGATCTTTTGAAAATGTTTTCAAGTTTTGTAAGATGTTTTTGAAAGTGTAGGTGTTTGTTTTGAAAATAGCAAGGATGTTTTTTTTTGAAATGGAGAAAGTAATTAGGAACATTCTACCTACTCCAAAGTCATTCATGTTCATTTCCTTTTCCTTTGACATTGTTATCTTACCATTGATTTGGTAAGTAACCCTATCTTTGGATGTAAACGGGATGGGCGTGGGTCATCGTATAACCATGATTAATAATGTTGCAAGATATCTTAGCATTCTCTTTTAGGGACTAAGATCATGTGAAAGGCAACTTAGATAGCGTCTTCGAGGGACTATGATCTTATATTTTGCTTGTTTTTTGCTAAGATACATCGCATGCGTAATGTGGCCATTTTGTAAGGCAACCAAGTGGATTTAACCTAAGGGTGCTTGTGTGCAAGTGTATTGTTTTTCATGCTTGGTTTTGTCTTTGATTAGGGTTTTCTAAGCGTTGGTTTTATTCTTTCCATACAAACCCTAATTACTAGCATTTTGTATATAAAGCGATAAATTACGGAATTTAAAATTACTACGCTATTACAATACTTGTGGGAGGGGGGTGTACAAATTATAAGTGGGGATTGCAAGAAAATAAACCTAATTAATTTATTACAACCATATTGAATTGGTACAAGAATTGAATAAATAATGTACAAAATGAAATAAAATATACAAGAATATAAATGTAAAGAAAATGGATGTTTATTTGGATTTATAGGGAAACGGATTTTGTTCTAACCTATTTAACTAAGAAAATAATTAATTAAAATAACAAGGAATAAACCTAAATTTACTAGGAAAAGAAATTGAATAAAACCCTAATATATTAATTGATTAAAAGAAATTAAATTTATAACAAAAGTATTCTTTTTGGTATTTTTTTGTTTTAAAAATAATTTATAATATTATAAAATATTTTTAGTCTTTTTATATATTTAAATAATATATTTAAATGGTGTAAAAGAAAATAATTAAAATCCTAGTTTTTATTAAATTTACAAAACAATTAGTCAAAATAAAATTAAGTATGATTAAATAAAATAATTTTTGTGAGGTAAAATAAATAAACTATGTTAAAATATAAATCTACTATTTTTATATTTTTTATGATTTTTTAGTATTAGAAAAATAATTAAGAAAATAAATAAAATGAAAATAAGAAGAAATAAAATAAAACTGGGCCAGGGGTGTGAATAGCCTGCAAGGGGGGTTAACAATAAGAAAAAAACAAAAAGGCCCAGGAGAGGTCTAGGCGCTGCCAAAAAGAAAGTCATAATGCAAAAAAATGTGAAAAATCCAAAAGGGTACCACTGGGGCTCGAACCCAGGTCCCTCATGTCACAGGCGCACGCTTCTACCATTGGGGTGGCTATACATCCGTTTATATAAATTAAACCATAAATATATATGCTAAACACGTTCCTGAGGCCAACTTCATCTTCAACCTCACGCCCAGCCAGAAGCTCTGTATCTCATTCAAATCTCCACAAAAATGAAAATTGTAAACATAAAACTTGTAGCAAATTTCCTCACGATTTCAGAAATGTAAAACATTAAAACTATAGCTCAAAGGTAAACGTGAATTTTAATGGACCTATTCTGAACCCTAAAAATCTCAGAAATTTCAATCTTAAAATTCTCCAAGCTCAAGCAAAATTAATGAAAACTACGAACATGGTTAGCTTTAGGGCAATGATATCTACATGTTTCATTCACAAATAATTCATTGATGATGCTTGTATGAAAAGTTCCAAATTTAGAAAACTTACCTTGCAAAAGGGTATCAGGTTTGGAGTTTGAGAAGCTTTCAATGAGTTCCAATGATTGGGTTAGCTTTCTCAAGTTCCCAGGAAGCTAATGGGATGCTTAGTTTGAGCTGAAAGTGCCTGAGGAGTTCTGGAGAAGTCCAAGTGCAAAGCTCTGTTTTTGAAAATGGAGGATGGTGTTAATGGTGTTATAGTCTTGTAACAGGGTGTGGGATCAGTTCTAAATGACGTTTAGAAACTTTAGGAACCAAAAGGCTTGAAAACGCACGAGGGAGATGTGAGTTTCAAACTTTTGGTCAGGTTGGGCAACAATGGAGGTATGTGATGCATTTTTGAGCTCTTGGTCTTTTTTAGGGGTCAAGTATGCATGGGATTTGTGGCAAAAATGCTTGTGTATGTATAAACAAAAGGTCTTGAGTGGTTTGGCAAGTCAGAAGTACAAGTTTCAAGCTTTTTGCTATGTTACTTGATTTTCAAGAAAAGTGGGAAACCAAGTTTCAATGTGTAGTACAAGCATGGGCTGGGTGATTTTAAGTGTCAAAAACATTTCTCTTGTGTTATGAGACATGTATGATCAAAAGAGAACAAGTGCAAGGCTCAAGAGCAATTTTTGTGCAAAAAGTCACTTTATCAAAATGGCAATGTGCACATTATTCCAAAAATGGATATAAAGCATGGCCTTGCATTGAATGCTTGAAATGAGACCTCTAACAGCTATGAAAGCAATTAATTATGGAGTTCCTAACAAGTTTGAGGCCTGCAAAGTAGATTTTATGCAGCATAACTTTGAATTTTGAATTTGTTCATCACAAAATGACTTGTAATTCAAGTGATAAAACCCTAACTTCATCTCTTCGATTCTCCCTACTCAAAAATGATCTCAAGGAGTTCTTGGACATTTTGGAAAGCTTGAAGTTTTCTCTTCAACCCATCTTTGAATTAATTTTGAAGACTCCCCTTGTAAATATATTAAAAAGTGCCATGAAGTTGGGTCAAAATCCTGACCAAGTTAGGGAAAAATTTCACTAAGTGTTTTGTTTCATGACCATGTATTCTTAAAATTATAACTTGAGATCCAAGAACTTTTGGAAGGAGTTGTGTGAATAAAAGTTGTATATTTCATGGAGATCTACAACTTTCATGTTGGAAGTTTCTTTTGAATCACCCTGCATCATGGTGAAAATTTGGCTTAAAGTTATAAAAAAACATGAAGTTTAAACACTTAGAAAAAATTTCTAAGTTAGAAATCTTTGACTTTTGAAAATGAAATCTTGACTTTTTTTATTTCTTGATGAATAAGTTTCATATTTTGACATGTTTTGATGAATTATGATCTTTGACATTGAATCTTGACCAAAAAGTCAAAGTTTAACTTTTCAGTGTACAATTGACTGAAAATTCATCTGTCAATCCATTGGACTTAAGCCATGTTATTAGGTAAAAATGATGCAATTGGAATCTTGAGATCATGCCTTAAACCAATTGATCATTTGCTAAGTCAAAAATCAGAAATTGCCCTTTCCTAGTCAAAACCCTAATTTTGACCATTTTGCCCTTTTGAAGATTTGATCAAATTTCTTGAGGAATTGTGATCCAAACTTGATAAAATTATACATATGAGTTTAAAATGTTGATGTGGATAAAAAACTATGAAGTTTGACTATAAATTGGCTATAATTGACTTTTTTTCCAATACAATTGATTTTTAGGTCAACTGCTCAATTGACTGAGCAAAAGTGTGATCCAAGGCTTGAAACTTGACATGAGCAATCTTGAGGGTCCATAATGATCCATGAAATTCATATGGGGCATTGGAAGTTCAAATATCCTTATGCAATCTCAAACCCTAATTTTGGTCATCAGTGCTTAAGGAGGTGTCTTGAGCTGATCAACCCTAGTGCAGTCTTGAGCCAAAGGAGATCTTGTGAGCAAATCTTGATAAGTGAGAGGGAAAATTTTGGGGTACAACAGACGTGTTGTTTTATTATATTTTTTTAGGTTCCACAACCGTTGCATTAAGTGACCGGGTGAGAGTCACCTAACTTAATAGGTGCATTCCCTATATTAAATTTATTATGGCAAATAATTTTGTTTTTGTTTGGAATTTTTGCAATGATTCACTTATATTCATCGACTCCCTATGTAGTTTGTGCTTAAGATGGCACTGCTATTAATATAAACTATTTAAGAGCTACTTTGGAAACTTGAGCCTAAGGTCTCGGCATAATGGGTATCTAAATTGATTTTCACATAATGAGGGGGTTTAAGGTGTCATAACGGTATCAATTGTATCAAAAAACTTTCAAGTCTGTCTAGCACAATCTAAAGTGTGACAACCTATATACTTTCAGAGTGTGTGTGCCATGTATCAACAAAAAATTGTTGTTGGAGGCAAAATTTTAAAAATTCGGGGAAATTCAGTAACAACTGAAAAATAGGCATACAAACTTGACATCACATGCAATGACTCGACCAAATATTGGAAATAGATAAAATCTTAAAAACATGAAATAAACTAGAAAACAAAAAATAAAAATAAGAAGCGATAAATGGAAAGCAGTAAAGTTCCTCCACCACATTTAAACCAAACATTGTCCTCAACATTTTAGTAAAAAGTGAGAAAAGGAATAAGAACCTAATCAATGCTCGCCTCGATAGTTGCCTACATGCAACTGATATATGCCAAATGATTGATATCTTTATTTTTTGCAAACTCAAGCAAAATAAAAAACATTAAATTGAAACTCGTGGGTTACCTCCGTCGCAACGCTTCATTTAACGTTGGTAGCTTAAAGACTCAAGAGTGTCAGAAGTCATGGGTATTCTCTCGATAATGACTCCCCGATCGAGTTTTTAATTGTCTTTGGCTTCCATGGCCACTTATCAAGCCATCTCACATATACCTTTCGTTTTCTTTTCTTTCTTCTGTGGGATGGTTCCTTCTTTTGAATTTGTGGTGGTGGTTCTGGATCTATCTTGAGTATTAGCTTTTCAAGTTTGAGCTTAATTATTTCACCCACCATCTCGATTTTTAACCTTCCCTTCTTAGTGCTAATGATTTTCCTAGTTTCGTGGTCCTCAAATTTTCTCTTTTCATGCGGGACCTCAAATAAATGTGCATTGGTGTGGATATTCCCCACATACTTATTGGATTGGGTATCTAAATTATCTTCCACTAATATTTTCATAAAAGAAGTAGGTGGGTTATAGGGCGGAGGAATAATAATAAATATTTCCTTCTCTACCTCTTCGATAACCTCCCTTTCAGATCACATCAATGTATTTTTCTTAATCTCTACTCTTTCCTCATCAGAACTCTTCTCAACCTCATTATTACTTTCCTTAGGATTTTCGATTTGTTTTTCACCACTGGTTGTTACAACATACACATGCTCCTCAGGGAAGGGTCCTAGAGTTTTTTGTTCAAGAAAGGAGATTTAAGTCTCCAAGGCCATGTTGTGAGTCACAAGGGACTCAACCGCATTATTCAGCTGCCTAAGGGTTTCATTAGTTTAAAGACTTTGATTTCTTATCTCTTCATTTTGGACTGTTTGTGTCTCTACAAAATTCGCTATCATAGATTCTAGCCTAGAGTGAGTTAGCGTCGCATCGAAATCCTCCATTGATGTTGTGATGTTGAAATTATGGGATTCCTGCGGTTCCTTAAAGTGAGTTAGCGTCACATTTTGTGTTTCTATAAAGCGCTCCATCATCATAGTTTCTAGCCTAGAGCAATTTAGTGTTGCAGTCATATCCTCCATTAATGTTTTGAGAGTGGAAATTTGGGATTCTTGTGACTCCTTAAAATATTGGGATTGGTAGTAGAGGTAATTGGGGTAAGAGTGAGTTAGTGACTCATTGAAATCCTCTATTAGTATTTCGAGGTCGGATTTATGAGATTCTTGTGATTCCTCAAAATGTTGGGATTGGTGGTTCTAGAGGTAATTTGGGTGAGAGTGAGTTAGTGACGCATTGAAGTCTTCCATCAGTATTTGGAGGTCGGATTTATGGGATCCTTGTGAATCATCAAAATACTGAGAATGGGAGTTGTAGAAAAAATTTGGGTGATATATAGTGTGATACGGTGGGAGAACTTACTTGGTGTTTTGTGTTTGGATCGCATTTATGCGGATAGCAAGAGTCGCCACTGACTTTTCTTTTATCCAATAAGGAAAGGTGAAAAAGCACAGGAAAGACCTTTAGAGATGTTTTCTCGGGTTCGGGGGTAGATTATGAAAATGGAAGGTATTAGCACCCTTTTCATCCATGGTTTTCCATGGGCTCTTAGTTACTCGCTAGGTCAACTTGCTTTTGTTTGAATGTGCTTTGTGATGTGGGTTTTGAAAGTGTTTTGAAAAAATCTCTTTGTAATGGTTCTCATTTCTATAAGAACGCGTACAAAGTTTTGTTTCGAAAGATAGTTCAAAGACGTGTTTGTGGATTGTGTTTTAGAAAGTGGTTTTCGGAAAGATATTTTGCAATGGTTCTCTTCTCTATAAGAACGTATACAAAATGTTTTATCTTTTTGAAAATGTTTTAGAAATGGAAGTGTTGATGTGTAAAAATGTTTTTGTCATGAGCAAGTGAGTAACTAGGAGCGAATCTACCTACTCAAAAGGTCTTAAACATGCTTTTCCTTCTCTTTTAGATATGGCTATCTTACCATTGATTTGGTAAGAAGCCTCATCGTTGGATGTTAAGGGAGGACTGTGAGATGTTTGAATAGTCATAGAAGGCAACTTATGGGACGTTTTAGCAATGTCGTTTTAGGTACTAGATCATTTACCGAAGGCAACATCGAGGGTCATCGAGGGACTACGATCTTTTATCGAGGGTCTTTTGATAAAACGCCCATGTTCGAGGGACATGACTATTTTTCCGACAGGAAACAAAGCGAGATTACCCTAGAGGTGCATGTGTGAATCGTGTGTTTGATTGCATGCGTTTAGTCTTTGATTAAGGTGGTCTACTTGTTGGTTTTATCTTGCCATACACTCTAATTACTAACATTTATGAAAGCAAAAATGCGGAAAATAAAGGTCCTACGCTATTACATGCTTTTTGAGGGATGGGGTACACAAGTGTACAAGTGGGGGTTGCAAAAACTAAAATTCCTAATTATTACAACCAAATTGAATGAAAATAAAAGCAAAAAATCAAAAGAAAAATCAAAATTTATGCTGTGTGGTCTGACACGGGTCGTGTCCTATGACACGGGCACCCGCGTCAGCTTCTGTAATGGTTCATGTGCCTCTTTTCCTTTTCTGTACCTGCTAAAATGACACTGGCTGTGTCCAGTGACACGGGCATCCGTGTCGGCTCCTGACCTGCATTTTTGTTAGCGTAAAAATCCAGTATTGTTGACACGGCCGTGTCCTGTGACACTAGCACCGGTGTCAGCCCCTGACCTTCATTTTTGTGAGATTTGTTCAACAGAGGAGCTGATACAGCCGTATCAGGTGACACAGGAACCCGTTTCAGCCCCTGTCATGCTCTTTTTTACTGAGTTTTCCTTTTTAATTTATTTATCTTTTACATATCTTTTAGACACAAACAACAAACGGTGTATGGAAAAAGATATTACAGTTTGAAGAAAAGATATACCTCTTGAAGCGAAACTTGGAATACATATGGATATCTCCGGATGCAAAGTGATGAATGACCAAACTCCTCTTTAGAGCTATTCCAATCCTTGCTCTGTGTGACCAAGTTCCAGAATCGCTTCAACCTAGTCAAAGGTGTAAAGTACTGTTTTGGTTTATGCTTGGAAGGTGATGATAAATGTGTTACAGAAACGGTTCTTATGTTAGAACAATCTCCATGTGATGTATATGAGGTGTTTGGGTAGTTGGTTTAGGGGAAGGTTTGCAAGGTTGTACAACAATGGATTGAGGATTTTTCTGTTTTTGTGAGTGAAAACAGAGTTGAAGATGAGCAAAGTTTTTATGGATGAACTGAGTTTTATGAAAAGAGTTGGGCTTTATGAATGAGCAAAGTTTAACAAAAGTTCTGTTTTTCTCTTCTCTCTTTTTTCTCTCAAAAATCCAACCTCTAAAATCTAACCCCTCCAAATCCAACTTCTAAAATCTAATCCCCTTGTCTTATGAGACAGTCCTCTTTTTGTAGACCCTTTTACTGTGGTTTAGGAGAGAAATTAAATAAGTTCTTTTGAATTATTTTTGCCTACTGTTTTGATACTTTCTGCACATAAATTTCCTTTGCCATTTTGGTGTAATTTTGGGACTGTTATGATGCAGGCTTGGGGCAGACTGCCAAGAGAAGTTTTTGACTGGTTTTGTGGACATATTTTGGATTGTATAGGACAACAATGCAGGTTTTGTGACTGGTTTATGGTGCAGCATGGCACAAGGTTTTGTAAGACAGCAAATGAGCAAGGGTTTGGAGTGTTGTGGTAATGTATATAAGTAACATATCATTTTTTGTTCAGCAATAACTTGGGCAACATAGTTTGTAGTATGAAACAAGTTTGGTTTGTGGAGCAATTTATGCATATTGTATCAGGGACAAAGCATTGTGGCAAAGTTTTGAATCAAAGAAAAAAAGTCCAAGCAATACAAAGTTTAGGATTTGTAAACTTGCAAAAATGCCACTTTGTAATAACTTGAATTACTTGCATCATTTTGAATTATTTGGAATTGTAGTAAAAAATGTCATAAAGCAAATGAAATTAACCAAGTATAGAAAATACTTAGAAAATTTTCAAAGTCTTGCAAAGTTGGATTTTTGATTCTCTTGATTTTTGATGATCAAATTTCATATTTTGGATGTCTTGATGAAATATGATTTTTGGGACTCAACTTTGGTTAAAAAGTCAAAGTTTCACTTTTTAGTGTACATTGACTTTTCTCACCAGTTGACTGAATTTTTCTATCAATCCACTGATCTCAGGAGATGAATTGAAATATGAAATTAGGTCAAAATGACGCGCTCGGATCCTTGATATCATGCTTCCAACCAATAAGGCAGGTATTAGGTAAAAAATCAAAGTTCGGTCATTTTTCAGTCAAAACCCTAATTTCGCCCATTTTGCCCCTTTTGGCAATTTGAATGACATTCTTGAAAAATTGTGATCCCAAACTTGAAACTTGACAAAAATAATCCTGAGGGTCCATAATGATTCATGAAAGTTATTCGAAACATTAGCGATCCAACTCCCTATGTACAAACCCAAACCCTAATTTGAAGTATCAGTGTTGGGAAAATTGTTTGACCTAGTCGATACTTGCGCAAACTTGAGGCATTGAAGATCTTGAGAAATGAGAGTGAAAATTTTGGGGTACAACAGCTGCCCCTGTTCAATCATCTTAAGCCTGAAGAGTTAGATTGGCATGTTTTGCCATTCGTGACTCGAAGGTGGAAGATGATTGGACACTAGGGTGCCCAGAAATTTGCACTCGGTGATGTGACGGTAGAGGGAATGGGCTTAAATATGCCATTTAGAGAGGTGATAGAATTTTGTTGGAGATGGGCTTGTAGATTCCATCCAAGAATTCTTGTTGAATTGTAATTTGTAAGCTGAAAGAATATCAGAATGGCATCCGTGTCTGGAGCGTATCCATACTGTATCATGATTGCATACTGTTAATGGTAGTTGTTAATCTTATCCTAAAAAGGGTAAAATGTTAGCTGAAACGCAAAGTTATGTTGCATGAAATGTATGATGCAATGTATTCGCTTTATGATATGTGGATGCAATGTATGCGCATGTAAGCTGATTTGCTGTTTGATCGAGGAAAATAAATCCTTGAATGCTGCTGAGGATATGTTGAATTTCCATGTTTTGAAGTTGAAATACTGACGAACTCTTGTTGAGAGAAGTTGATTTTGTCGTGAGGGCAACGCCATGTACTGTTTGTAAGATCTGTTTGGGGAATCCCGAGGAATTTGACGATTTCTACTGGGGATTAATAGATTGAGATTTGTTCCGTCGGGGATATAAATGACATACTGTGGGGATTACTCATGGAATAGCCTAGAGACGTTTTCCTGTCCTTTCAACCTATCAGTAATTGTCTTTCTCATTTTTTTTATTTGTAACAGTAATTATGTTCAAATGTATATGTTCATCAATGAATCATTGGACGTTTTTTGCAAACAAAACACAAGTGTAAAGAAAAAGACAAATAGTTTTTTTTTGTAACTTTCAAAGAGATATCTTTGTATTGACTTTGAATAAGTATTTTGTACAAAGGAGACAAACATTCTAGTAGGAGAATGGTGCCATAAAACAAGAAAAACTTATACAAAGAAAGATAGTTATGTGTAATAATCCCATGGGGTTCCCATTCTGCTATAGCTTTCATATCTCCGAATATCTTGTCTATTTGTTGCTTCATCCGAAGATGATTGAATTGATCAGAAACTCCAAGTTTGTTAGTGGAAGTCAAAAGTTGTCTGTGAAATGATTCGATGGGACATAGTTATACGCCTTAATTCCCTAACTTTTGCCTGGACCGCCCTTTCGGGTTTTCAGTCCACCGGGAAACCCCTTTTTGCCCAAGTCGCCCTTTCGGGTTTTCAACTTGCCGGGTGTACATTTTTTCAGGATGCCCTTGTTTTTCCTAGGTGTCTCAACCTAGCGGGTCTCTTATGCATAGTATCTTTTGACTATGTCCGCGTTCGCAGGGTGTGGAAGGTCGTCGCCGTCCATGGTGGTCAAGATCATTGCCCCACCAGAGAATATGTTCTTGATTACAAATGGTCCTTCATAGGTAGGAGTCCATTTTCCCCTGGGATCACTTTGTGGCAAGATGATACGTTTATCACTAGATCCCCAACTTGATATACTTGTCGTCTGACTTTCTTGTTGAAAGCTTTGATCATCCGTTTTTGATACATCTGACCATGGCAAACAGCAGTAAGTCTCTTTTCATCAATTAAGTTCAGTTGATCAAGTCGAGTCTGGATCCAATCGTCTTCACTCAAACCTACGTCCTTCATAATCCTCAGAGAGGGGATTTGGACCTCGATAGGCAAAACAACTTCCATGCCATATACCAAAGAATAGGGTGTTACCCCAGTTGATGTGCGAGTCGTGGTACAGTACTCGTGGAGAGCGAATGGTAACATCTCATGCCAGTGTTTGTACATAACTGTCATATTTTGTATGATCTTTTTAATGTTTTTATTTGCAGCTTCAACAACATCATTCATCTTTGGCCGGTAGGGAGAAGAATTGTGATGTTGAATTTTGAATTGCTCGGACAATGCGGTGATCATAGTATTGTTGAGATTTGTACCATTGTCAGTGATGATCCTTTCCTAGATACCGTACTGGCAAATGAGATTTTGCTTGATGAAGCGGGAAACAACATTCTTAGTAACGGAAGCGAAGGAAGCTGCTTCGACCCACTTTGTAAAATAGTCAATGGCCACTAGGATGAAACGGTGTCCATTAGAGGATGTTGTCTTGATCTCCCCAATCATATCAATTCCCCACATAGCAAAGGTCTAAGGAGCCATCAAGACATTCAGAGGAACTGGAGGTACGTGCACTTTGTCAGCATAAATTTGACACTTATGACAGGTCCAAGAGTGTTGATAGCAATCTACTTCCATAGTAGACCAATAATAGCCTGCCCGTAGGATTTTCTTCGCCATCGTATGTCCACTGGAGTGGGTGCCATAAGTACCTTCGTGTAATTCAACCATGATCTTTTCTGCTTTAACAGGATGGAGTCATGATTACGTTTGTACAGGATGCCATTACTCAGAAAGAACTTAGCAGAGAATCTCCTTAAGAACTTCTTATCATTGATTGAAGCTCCTTCTGGATATTCTTGAGCCTCAAGATACCTTTTGACTTCATGAAACCAAGGCTGGTCCACTACCTCTTCAGTATTAATATCGTGACAGTGTGCTGGTTCATCCATTCATTCGATGGTGATTTGGGGAGCCTCGTTATCCCAATTAAGTTTAAACATAGATGACATTGTGGCTAGAGCATCTGCTAGCTGATTTTCTTCTCGCCGGAAGTGCTCGAAGGTAATCTTCTCAAAATGTGGTATCAATGTCAAAACATGTTCTTTGTAAGGGATAAGATTTGGGTGCTTAGTGTCCCATTCCCCTTTGATCTGACTGATGACCAAAGCTGAATCTCCAAACACAACTAAAGATTTGATTCCCAAGTCTATGGCAGCTCTGAGACCAAAGATGCATGCTTCGTATTCTGCCATGTTGTTCGTACAGTTGAAGCAAAGTCTGGAAGTAAAGGGAGTATGACACCCTTCCAGAGATATGAGTACAACGCCGATACCATTACCAAGTGCATTGGATGCCCCATCAAAGAATAGGGTCCATCGGGATCCTTGTTCAGGTCCGTCATATGGCCTGATTTCTTCACAGTTGTCTAATGTCATGATGTCTTCATCCGGGAATTCGAACTTCATGGACTGATAATCTTCTACAGCTTGATGAGCAAGATGATCAGCTAGCACACTTCCCTTTATAGATTTTTGGGTAGTATATTATATGTCATATACTGTATGTTAATACTGGTTTGCGTTTTTTGTTTGCAAAATGTCGCGGTAAGCAAGAGTCGCCACCGACTTTTATTTTATCCAACAAAGGAAAAGGAAAAAGAACAGAAAAAACCTTTTTCGAGATATTTCTGAGTACGGGAGGCAGATTATAGAAAGGGAAGGTGTTACCACCCGTTCTATCTGTGGTTTTCCACGGGCTCTTAGGTACTTGCTCATCTTTTAAAAAATTTACTTGGTGTGTTTGTGTGCTTTTGAAATGTTTTGAAATTTCCTTAGTGCGGCGATTCACTTTATGGTAAACCTTGTATCAGTCCTCAAGAGTGTAATGAAGTGTTTTTGAAAACTTTAGTTTGAAAAGAGTTTTGAAAGTGTAGGGTGTAAAAATGATGTTTGAGCAAGTATCTAACAGTTATCTACCTACTCGAAAAAAATTGTTCTTTTCCTCATATCCTTTAGACTGTGTTATCCTACTATTAGTGAGTAGGTAACCCTAGTCGCTGGATGTTGAGGGACTATCGAAAGGGACGAAATGGTCATTGAAGGCAACATGTAAGGATACCTTAGCATTTCGAAGGGACTGTCATCATATAGGCAACATCAAGGGACAAGATCATTTCTCGTAGACAACTCGAGGGATATTGAGGGACTATGATCTTTATGATGACTTTAACCGAGGGTCTTTGCTAAGATACCCCTACATTCAAGGGACATGACCATTATTTCCGAGGCAACCAAGTGAGGTATACCCTAGGGGTGTAAGTGTGCAACAGTGTTTGTTTTCAGATATATTATCTTTGAATTAGGTTATGCTATGTTCAATTAGTTTACCGGTCTTTCCATAAAATCCTATTAGTCTAAGCATTGCATAAAATATAGTAGCAGAAGGTAAACGCGAAAATATAAACCTAGGCTATTACAGAGCCTTGGGGCAGTTACATAATAATGAAGACTGCGGAAAAGAAATCCTAAAACTATTACATCCCGGAAGCAATTACATAATTAGAAAAAAAATGCGAGAAAAGATAAATCTTCGCTATTACATTGATAATGCGACCTATACAATTTTCCTAGAAATTAAAATGTAAAAGAATAAATAAAAAGAAATTAAGGAAAAATTAAAACCTAAAATTCTAAGTCAATGTTTTCGGTGTTTTTTGTAGAAAATAATTTTAATTTAATTAAAAAACCTAATTCTAACTAATTTTAATAAAAAAAAGTTAATTAAATTAATTTATTAATAAATGAAAAAAAATCCAAAAATGCAGTTACTAACTAAAACAAAAACTTAATCCCAATTTGTTAAAAAATGATTAATTAAAGGGTTAATTACAAAGAAAACCTAAAACCTAATTGTTTTCCTAATTTGTAGAAAAAAAGTTAATTAATTAAATTAAAGAGTTAATAAAAAAAAGAGTTAATAATAATATAAAAAAATTAAAACCTAAATTAATTAGGGTTTGTAAAAAAAGTTAAGTTTGTCTATTAATAGGGTTTTTGATTTAAATAAAATTAGAGTTTATATGAATTTAGGGTTTTTTTAAGGAAGATATTAAAGAGAAAGAAATGAAGCAAAAAGGATTAAAAATAAGCAAAATTATACATATTGCCAGGGGTGGGTGTTGAACCAAAAATTAATTTAAAACCTAAAATTAGATTAAAAAACCTTCAAATTAATTATTCGAGTTTATTATAAAAAATCAAAGGTTCGTGAAAAATGTTAAGTTTTATGAAAAAGGTTTTAAAATGAAAGAATGAAAATAGGTAAAAGGATAAATAGAAAGGAAGAAAACCAAAACCAATATGGGTGAGTGTTGAACTCACGCCCTTAGGCTCCTCAAGATGCCTGCCTTGCCATGAGTCATGTATTGGTGGTTGTTCTATTTTGGACTCAGCGCTTTGTGATAAACCTGCATGGGATCATGTCTAAATCTGCAGTGTTGAATCTCATGAATACATTAAATAAGTTACTATATCATGAAATACAAAGAAAATAAATATATGAAATTTTTTTAATGTTAAAACCGATATGGCATGTATGAGTGATTCTACACCTTTTTTATCATGGAGATCAAACCAGCCTTATCCTTACTGAAGAAGTAGTGAGATGTGACTTTGTAACAATGATGACTTGTTTGTAGTGAGATGGGGGTTTGTAATAAGGATTTCAAAGTTTTTAGGGTTCTTGAAAGAATTTGATATTTTGACAGGGTTGTGGCAAATGTTTTTTTCGTTTTGTCATTTGTGTGAAAAGAATGAGATTATATAATGAAAATTAAAGAAAAAATGGGCTTTGAATGTGCAATTGGGCCTCCAATAACTACAAGCAATAGTACATATTTTTATTCATTTGAGTCTGTCACATTCCAGGCTAAATCGCAGGGGTTTAAGTGTAGTTTTTGAAGTTGAAATGTGAAAACAAAATGTAGCCTACATCTAGACCTAACTCCTGTCCGAAAATGGGCTTAATCGCATAAACAGTAAATTAGTTATGAATTTTTGAAGTTTTGACTCAAACAAACTTATTTTGGGCTCCAGTGTCAACTCTGACACGTTCTTCAATAAAAAACTGGTATTGGTCGGAGCATAACGCGGCCTCGACTTTTGAAGCAAAGTTGTAGATCTCTGAGTCAGTGACCTTGTGTAAAAAGATGGGTCCGATCCGATAAAAATTGACCGAGTTATAAATTTTCGAAGTTTCGACCCAGATGAAATAATATTCAGCATTTTCAGCGCGTCACGCGCACTCTGAGCAAAAAACGAATGCCTTTTGGATACCGTTATGTGATATGGTGGCCAGAACCGGGACGTGGTTTCCCTATTTTGTTAAGGAATTTGCTGGTTTGCGTTTTGCGTTTGTATTTGCAAAATATCGCGGTAAGAAAGAGTCGCCACCATCTTTTATCTTATCCAACAAGGAAAGGAAAAAAGCACAGAAAAATTCCTTTTTCTAGATATTCCTGAGTACGGGGGGTAGATTATAGAAAGGGAAGGTATTAGAACCCTTTCTATCCGTAGTTATCTACGGGCTCTTAGGCACTTGCTCATCATTTTCAAAATTGTTTTCTTTGCGTTTGCGGGCTTTGAAAAGTTTTTGTTTTGACTTTGATTTAACTCTTGCTTCTGTCTTCAAGAGTGTAATGAAGTGTTTTTGAAAACTTTGTTTGTAAAGGAGTGTAAGTGTGAAAAAGATTTGTTTGGATTGAGCAAGTACTTAAGAACTAATCTACCTACTCGAAAAAAGAATCGTTCTATGCTTGTTTCCTTTAGACAATGCTATCCCACTATTAGTGAGTAGGTAGCACCATCGTTGGAGTTTTGAGGATCAATTCGAAAGGGACGTACGGTCACTAAAGCAATGTTAGGACGTCTTAGTAATAACCCTAATGTCTTATATTATTTATCCGAGGCAACAATATCCGAGGCAACTTTGATCTTTGGACAAAAGGACGACCACTAAAACATCCTATACTCAATGACCATTTACCGAAGGCAACCAAGCGGGAGTGTACCCTAGGAGTGCGCATGTGCGAGTGATTCAATTTCAGTTTATTTATCTTTGCACATTTAGGGTGATCTAACTGTTTTAAAATTAGTCATACATTCTTGTCATGCATCCTATTATCATACATCTAACAGTTAATAATTTGCGGAATTTAACACGTGGAAATTAAACTACGCTATTACAAGGCTTCGGGTATTTACATAGCCAAAAACAAACCCTTTGAAATTAAAGTGATAAATATAAATAAACGTCCTAATTTAAACTATTACAAACTGTGAGCAGATACAATAATTGGGATAAAAATAGAATAAAGCGCGCGATGACAAATTAGATCGAACGCGAACTAGGGTTTTGACCCTTCTATCCTAATGAAAAGAGAATTGTTTTTTGTTGTTTTTAATATTTTTTAAAGAAAAGAATTAAGTTTTCTAGATTAAATACAAAAATTAATTAGTGATTGAATTAATTAATGAAAATAATTACAAGACCTATTTTTGGTTTTTGGTTATTTTGGGAAAAATAATAATATAATTAAGTTAGTAATAAAACCTATTTGTTCTAACTATTTTTAAGTTATTTACAAAAAAAGAAATCAAAGTTATCTAAATTAATCAAACCTAATTAAATTAATTTATTTTTTAATAAAATAAAATATCTTAAATTTAATTGGTGAAAAATAAAATTTTTGGTGATTTTTTGATAAAAAGAAAATTAATTTGATTGGTTAGTAAATAAATAAATTAATTAAATGAAATATAAAAAAGGATAAGAGATGAGAAATGGGCCTGAAAAGCATTTTTGGGGGGTGCAAACAGCCAGATCTGGGCCCATTTGAGTGAGGTCCCCGTTGACCTTCAGTTCTGATGCTATGCATTGACTGTGGCTGATGATGCACCTTCAAATGATGGCCATCAGATTTGGCCATCTGACACTTGGCTGGCTAGATTGGAAGGGTGTATGGTGGACCCTGGGCTTGTACATGAATGAGATCCTGAGAAGAAAAATAATATGGAGAAGTTGGGGGACCTGGGATTCGAACCCAGGCCCCAACGAAAATTCCACACTACGCTCACCACTGCACCACTTTGCATTTGTTGTACTTGGAATACATAACAATAATAATATATAAAAAACAAGCGTTAGTGGAGGATAAAAAAAATGCGCCCATAAATTTTGAATGGCCCAATGGAAAGGTGACACCTAGGTCATCTTCATCCCTCCTCTGTGGGTAAAAGTCCCAGACTTTTACCTACGGATATTTTGTCCGTCGCTATAAGCCTGGCTCGTTCCCAAATCTTCCATGGGCCATATAAATGACACCTAACGCCATGGTCGGATTCATCTCATCATTCTAAACATGATGGTACCCCTCATCAAGGCTAATTTTTCCTGTGAACAAAATCCCTAATTTGAAGCTACAAACCCTAACAATGGCATATTCCAATACATGCTATATAAATGAAATTAAGTCATGCAGAAAGCTTGCATATGTCTCATAGATCAAGAATATGTGATTAATTCATCCTAACAATGCCTAAATCATGAGATTCGATTTCAAGAAAAGAGAGGTGTCGTGACTGACTTACTATGCAATATGGGGCTCTAAAATGCTTGATTTCAATTGCTTTAGCTTGCTGAGACTCCCAGGAATCGATTGGGATAGGAAAAGAGTCTTGTATTGGCCTCTAAATGCAAATTCGATTCACCACTTTTTCTTGATTTTTTGAGTTTTTGTTCTACCTCTTGCGCCTGTTTCTAACTTCTCTTTTAGGGCTGCCTCGCTTCTATATGTATCAAGGAAGGGATTAGGGTTGATAACTACTCTCAATCTTCCTCCATCAATGATTTGGATCTTTGATTTGATTCACTTTAAAAACTTTCCAAAATTGGCCTATTTGAATCTTTTTGTTCACACCATGCCTTGATACGAATTTAAATGTTTGCTAACTGTATAATAAAACCTGAAACAAGCATAAAATCTTTTGTTTTCAATATTTTGGATTTTATATGATTTGTTTTGATTTAAATTGAATTAATTCAAATAAAAATCAAAATAAATAATAAAAACATGATAAGGACAAGTGGCAAGGGCTAGAGCTCGTGCACTATGTTGCAAATTCAAAACAAGTGAAAAAGATTGGGACCATTTGGCAAAATTTGAAGTTTTAGGTATAGTTGACTTTTGGCAATTTTGTAAAAAAGGTCAACTTCACCAATGCATAACTTCCTCAATTTTGACTCTTTGGAGGTGTTCTTGGACTTTTTAGAAATTTTGAGATGTACTCTAAGCAACCCTTTTGGTATCATATCAATTTTATATTCCATGCTCATGTATGAAGCTTTGACAAAAAAGGTATTTTTTTACTTTTCAAAATGACCTATAATGTCCAAATTCATAACATCTTGTGAGTGCATATTTTGAACTTGGGAGATGAATATGGATTGTAGGGAATTGCATCCTCTTCAAAATGAGCTTTGGATGGGTCATTTCTCATAAAGTATAAGAAAGTTATGCTTGGTCAAAGTTGAGTTGACTTTTCCTACAAAACCCTAATTTAGCAACTTTTGAGTCTTGATGAATTACGAGCAATCCTTGATGAATCATGATCAAACCTTGATCAAATGATTAAATATACTTCAAAATGATTATGTTGACTAAAAATCTTGAAGTTTGACTGTATGTGGGCCACAATTGACTTTTGCCCTAGCACAATCGATTTTCAGACCTTTGAGCAATTGACTGAGCAAATTTCCTCTGTAGGGCTTGAAACTTGACATGGATGATCTTGAGAACATATTAGGACATTGGTGAGCATTTTGGATCCCTTGGACTCAAATATCTTGATGCAACATGAAACCCTAATTTGAGGTAGACTGCCTTAGGAGAGAGCTTGTCTGGCCAACCCTTGGACTATCTTGAGCAACTTGAGTATCATTCTTGAAATGTTTTGAGAAATATGGGAGGGAAATTTTTTGGGTACAACAGCTGCCCCTATTCAATCTTTTTAAACCTGAAAAATATAGATTGGCTTTCGTGTCTTTCGTGATCCGAAGGTGGAAGACTATTGAACACTAGAGTGCCCAGAAATTTGCACTCGCATGAAGTGGTAATTGTCTTGCGGTATCGGGAATGGGCTTACAGATGCCATTTGAAAATTTCCTACGAGGGGTATGGGCTTGAAGATACCATCTGAAGGAGTGTCGATCGCATAAGAGATCCCTTAGCGAGAGCTTGTATACCTGTCGTTGAGGAAAATTCCGCTGGGGAATATTGATCTCTGTCTCGAGAGAAATAGAATTTTAGGAGCTTCAGTCGTCCATTATTTTGCTGGTGAGTCATCTCAGTTTGAATTTTAGTAACTTTGATCGTCCGTATTCTACTGAGGAATCATATTTGTTGAATTTTAGGAATTTCGGTCATCCGTATTCTACCGAGGAATCATCTCTGTTGAATTTTAGGAACTTCGGTCGTCCGTATTCTACTGAGGAATCATCTCTGTTGAATTTTAGGAACTTCAATCGTCCGTATTCGACTGAGGAAACATCTGGGTTGAATTTTAGGAACTTCGTTCGCCCGTATTCTACTGAGGAAACATCTCTGTTGAATTTTAGGAACTTCGGTTGTCCGTATTCTACTGAGGAACTATCTCTATTGAAGAGGAAAGTTGAATTTTAGGAGCTTCGATCGTCCGTATTCAACTGGGGAAATCATCTATGTTGAATTTTAGGAACTTCGATCGTCCGTATTCGACTGAGGAATCATCTCAATTTGAATTTTAGGAACTTCGGTCGTCCGTATTCGACCGAGGAATCATCTCTGTTGAATTTTAGGAACTTCGGTCGTCCGTATTCTACTGAGGAAACATCTCTGTTGAATTTTAGGAACTTCGATCGTCCGTATTTTACTAAGGAATCATCTCTGTTGAATTTTAGGAACTTGGTCGTCCGTATTCTACTGAGGAATCATCTCAGTAGAATTTTAGGAACTTGGTCGTCCGTATTCTACTGAGGAATCTTCTCTGTTGAATTTAGGAACTTGGTCGTCCGTATTCTACCGAGGAATCATCTGTGTTGAATTTTAGGAACTTGGTCGTCCGTATTCTACTGAGGAATCATCTCTGTTGAATTTTAGGAACTTCGGTCGTCCGTATTCGACTGAGGAACTATATCTATTGAAGAGGAAAGTTGAATTTTAGGAGCTTCGGTCGTCCGTATTCAACTGGGGAAACATCTCTATTGAATTTAGGAACTTCGGTCGTCCGTTATTCGACTGAGGTAAAGGCTTCATAGCTTAAATTTTGTGATAATTTGATTGTATTCTTCCTGAAAGGTAAAGGTTAGCTGTATGTAATGCATGATATGTATCAAGCTATGATGTTCTCAAAATAAATGAGATTGTGTTTGTATGATGCTTATATGAATGTGTCATGATGTATGGAAATATGATGTTTTTAGCTGGGGGAAATAAATCTCGGATTGCTGCTGGAGAAAAGAGTTGAATTCTTCGTTTCCGCTGGGGATAGTGAACGAAGATGACTGTGAGAATAAACCTGCATGAGAGAATAACTCCGCTGGGGAATAAACTGATGAGGAAATGACTCTGGGTAGGATATACTCTGCTAGAGAACCTGTTGATTTGGAGAAGTATCCTCGGTTGGGGATGAATCATCATTGCCGACGATGATAAACTCTGTTGGGAATTGAGTTTCTATTTGTGAAAGGAATGTACTCCGTTGGGGATGATTTTCCAGTTGCGACTTTACTGGGGATAACTTTTTAGACTCTACTGGGGACAATCTTCCAGAGTCTACTGGGGATAAATCTCCAAACTCCACTGGGGATAATTTTTCGAACTCCGCTGGGGATAATTTTTCAGTGTTGATGGTAGATAAACTATGCTTGGGGAGAATATTGCCGACCCATTCGTGGTTGTGAGCCTCAGCTGGGGAGAATTAACACCATTGTCTTCTTCTTACTCTACGGGGAGTAAATGTACCTTAGTCATATTCTTCAGCTAAATCTATCCTTGTACCTGGTGGACAGAGAAACTGTAAGGTCTGGACATTTCTCATTTTCCCCTGTTCCTGATATTACGAGTAATCATCTTTTGTTTCGCATGAAAATATTCATGAGCAGCAATTATTGTCAAATTCATATACCAAAATTGAACATTGGACGTTCTTGCAAAACAAAGCAGCAAAAGGAAAAAAGTTTGAAATTTATTTGTGAAAATGAATTGTATTAATTCTGACGTTTGGCCCGTAAATAGGTGTTTTTGTACAAGAAGGTGACGTCCTAGTAAGAGAACGCCGCCGAACAATAGAGTTTATACAATTTGTGAAAAACAAAGAAAAACAGCTATGTGAATAATCCCACTGGGTTCCAACTCTACTATTGCCTTTATATCCTCGAGCATCTCATCACTTTGCTACTTGGTTGAAGGTAGATCAGATTGATTAGTGTCGTCCGAGCTTGATAGTTGATACCGAAGTTTAGTTACAAGGTGATCCAATGAGACATAGTATTATGCTTTAATCCCTAATTTTTGCCTGGACCGCCCTTTCGGGTTTTCAGTCCACCGTGATACCCTTTTTTTCCCAAGCCGCCTTTTCAAGTTTTCGACTTGCCGGGTGTACAGATTTTTTCGTTTTCATCCCTAATTTTTGCCCGAACCCTTTTGGTTCGCCGGGAAGCCTTTATTTTTGCCTAGGCTAGTCAACCTAGCGGGTATTTGATTATGCGTAGTATCTTTTCACTATGTCTGCATTGACGGGGTGAGGAAGGTCGTCACCATCCATGGTGGTTAAAATCATAGCTCCTCCTGAGAAAATGTTCTTAACCACAAATGGCCCCTCATACGTAGGGGTCCATTTTCCCCTGGGATCACCTTGAGGTGATATGATGCGCTTGATCACCAGATCCCCAACTTGATACTCTTGTCGTCTAACTTTCTTGTTAAATGCCTTGATCATCCGCTTTTGATACGTTTGACCATGACAAATAGCATTAGTCTCTTTTCATCAATTAAGTTCAGCTGATCAAGCAGGGTTTGGATCCAGTCATCTTCGCTCAAACCTGCGTCCTTCATAATCCGAAGAGAAGGTATCTGAAGTTCAATGGGCAAGACGGCCTCCATGCCATATACCAAGGAATAAGGTGTTGCCCC
Organism: Vicia faba; assembly: GCA_948472305.1. Taxonomy (NCBI): domain Eukaryota; kingdom Viridiplantae; phylum Streptophyta; class Magnoliopsida; order Fabales; family Fabaceae; genus Vicia; species Vicia faba. Next base: position 165,946,917 of record OX451735.1, read on the forward strand.
TGTTGACATTCGCGCTGAGGTACGATACCCATGAAGAGCAAACGGTAACATCTCGTTCCAGTATTTGTATGTCACCTGTCATCTTCTGCACAATCTTCTTGATGTTCTTATTAGCCACTTCAACAGCCCCATTCATCTTCGGCCAGTAAGGAGAATAGTTCTAGTGCTGTATCTTGAACTGCTCGCAGAGCTCGGTGATCATCGTATTGTTGAGATTTGTACCATTGTCTGTAATGATCCTCTCAGGTACACTATATCGATAGATCAGATTGTTTCGAATAAACTGTGCCACGACGTTCTTAGTCACTGTAGCAAAGGAAGCTGCTTCAACCCACTTTGTAAAGTAATCAATTGCTACCAGGATGAAATGATGCCCGGTGGACGCAGTAGGTCTGATCTCAACAATTATATTGATGCCCCACATTGCAAATGGCCAAGGAGCTGTCAAGACGTTCAGAGGTACTGGAGGTACGTGCACTTTATCAGCATAGACTTGGCACTTATAACAGGTCCGAGAATGCTGATAACAGTCGACTTCCATGGTGGACCAATAATATCCTGCTCGTAGGATCTTCTTTGCCATGGTATGTCCGCTGGAATGAGTCCCGAAAGTACCTTCATGTAATTCTACCATAATCCTTTCCTGCCTCATTCTTATCCACACATCGCAGTAAGGTTGAGTCATGGTTACGCTTGTAAAGGATACCATTGTTGATAAAGAACTTCGCAGCGAACTTCCTCAGAAACTTCTTGTCATTAACAGATGCACCCTCAGGGTATTCTTGAGCCTCGAGATACCTTTTTACCTCGTGAAACCAGGGTTTATCTGCTACCTCTTCAGTCTCAATGTCACAGCAATGTACAGGTTCGTCCAACCTCTCAATGGTAATCTGGGGAGCTTCATTGTCCCATCTGACCTTGAACATAGAAGACATCGTAGCTAGCGCGTCCGCTAATTGATTCTCCTCTCTAGGGAAGTGTTCAAAGGTTATCTCCTCGAAGTGCGGAAGCAAAGTCAATACATACTCCTTGTAAGGAATAAGATTTAGGTGCTTCATATCCCACTCACCTTTGATCTAAATGATCACGAGAGTGGAATCTCCGAACACACTTAGAAACTTTATCCTTAGGTCAATAGCTGCTCGAAGGCCCAAGATGCACGCTTCATACTCCGCCTTATTATTGGTGCAGTTGAAACATAGTCGGGAGGTGAACGGAGTATGACATCCTTCAGGAGATATGATTACAGTGCCGATACCATTACCCAAAGCGTTTGAAGCTCCATCAAAGTACACAGACCATCGGGATCCCTCCTCAGGTCCTTCATCCGGTCCAGGTGTTTCACAGTCAGTCACCAATATGATGTTCTCATCCGGAAACTCGAAGTTCATAGACTGGTAATCATCCACTGCCTGATGTGCTAAATGATCTGCCAACACACTTCCCTTGATTGCTTTCTGGGTCGTGTATTGAATGTCATACTCGGTCAAGATCATCTGCCATCTTGCTATCCTTCCAGACAAGGCAGGCTTTTCGAAGATATACTTGATTGGATCCATCTTTGATATCAATAGAGTAGTGTGAGTCAGCATATACTGTCTCAGCCGGCGAGCAGCCTATGCCAAAGCGCAACAAGTTTTCTCAAGCAGTGAGTATCAAGTCTCACAGTCTGTAAACTTTTTGCTAAGGTAATAAATAGCATGCTCTTTTCGGCCAGACTCGTCATGCTGCCCCAGCACACACCCCATCAAATTGTTGAGCTCTGTCAAGTATAAGATCAGAGGTCTCCCTTCAACTGGAGGCATCAGAATAGGTGGCTCTTGGATATATTCCTTGATTCTTTCGAAAGCGGCTTGACATTCATCGTTCCATCTTACAACTTGATCTTTCTTCAATAACTTGAAGATTGGCTCACGAGTAGCGGTCAGATGCCATTTGGAAATTGCCGACGAGGGGGATGGGCTTAAAGATGCCATCTGAAGGAGTTTCGATCGCATAAGAGATCCCTTAGCGAGAGCTTGTATACCTATCTTTGAGGAAAATTCCGCTGGGGAATGCTGATCTCTGTCTCGAGAGAAATAGAATTTTAGGAGCTTCGGTCGTCCGTTATTTTGATGGTGAGTCATCTCGGTTTGAATTTTAGGAACTTCGATAGTCCGTATTCTACTGAGGAATCATCTCTGTTGAATTTTAGGAATTTCGATCATCCGTATTCTACCGAGGAATCATCTCTGTTGAATTTTAGGAACTTCGGTCGTCCGTATTCTACTGAGGAATCATCTCTGTTGAATTTTAGGAACTTCGACCGTCCGTATTCGACTGAGGAAACATCTCAATTAAATTTTAGGAACTCCGTTCGTCTGTATTCTACTGAGGAAACATCTCTATTGAATTTTAGGAACGTCGGTCGTCTGTATTCTACTGAGGAACTATCTCTATTGAAGAGGAAAGTTGAATTATAGGAGCTTCAGTCGTCCGTATTCAACTGGGGAAATCATCTCTGTTGAATTTTAGGAACTTCGATCATCCGTATTCGACTGAGGAATCATCTCAATTTGAACTTTTGGAACTTCGGTCGTCCGTATTCGACTGAGGAATCATCTCTGTTAAATTTTACAAACTTCGATCATCCGTATTCGACTGAGGAATCATCTCAATTTGAATTTTAGGAACTTCGGTTGTCCGTATTCTACTGATGAATCATCTCAATTTGAATTTTAGGAACTTCGGTCGTCCGTATTCTACTGAGGAATCATCTCAATTTGAATTTAGGAACTTCGACTATCTGTATTCTACTGAGGAATCATCTCAATTTTAATTTTAGGAACTTCAATCGTCCGTATTCTACTGAGGAGTCACCTCTGTTGAATTTTAAGAACTTCGATCGTCCGTATTCGACCGAGGAATCATCTCTATTGAAGAGGAAAGTTGAATTTTAGGAACTTCGATCCTCCGTATTCAAATGAGGAATCATCTCTGTTGACATTTAGGAACTTCGGTCGTCCGTTATTCAACTGAGGTAAAGGCTTCATAGCTTGAATTTTGTGAGAATTTGATCGTATCCTTCCTGAAAGGTAAAGGTTAGCTGTATGTAATGCATGATATGTATCAAGCTATGATGTTCTCAAAATAAATGAGATTGTGTTTGTATGATGCGTATATGCATGTGTCATGATGTATGGAAATGTGATGTTTTTAGCCGGGGAAAATAAATCTTGGATTGCTGCTAGAGAAAAGAGTTGAATTCTTCGTTTCCGCCGGGGATAGTGAACAAAGATGACCATGAGAATAAACCTGCAGGAGAGAATAACTCCGTTGGGGAATAAATTGATGAGGAAATCGCTCTGTGGGGAGGACATACTCTGCCAGATGACCTGTTGATTTGGAGAAGTAACCTCGGCTGGGGATGAATTACCGTTGTTGGCGATAATGAAACTCTGTTGGGAATTGAGTTTCTGCTTGTAAAAGGAATGAACTCCGCTGGGGATGATTTTCCAGTTGTGGCTTCACTGGGAATAACCTTTTAGACTCTACTGGGGACAATCTTCCATAGTCTACTGGTGATAATTCTCCAAACTCCACTGGGGATAATTTTTCATACTCCGCTGGGGATAATTTTTCAGTGCTGATGGTAGATAAACTCTGCTTGGGGAGAATATTGCCGACTCATTCGTGGTTGAGCCTCAACTGGGGAGAGTTAACACTACTGTCTTTCTCTTACTCTGCGGGGAATGAATGTACTTTCAATTGTTTTCTCCAACTAGGTCTACCCTTGTACCTGGTGAACAGAGCAACTGTATGATTTGGACATTTCTCGTTTGCCCCTGTTTCTGATATTACGAGTAGTCGTCTTTTGTTTCGCATGTAAATATTTATGAGCAACAATTATTGTCGAATGCATATATCAAAAAATGAACATTGGACGTTCTTGCAAAACAAAACAGAAAAAGGAAAACAGTTTGAAATTTCTTTATGAAAAATGAATTGTATTGACTTTGAAGTTTGGCCTGTAAATAGGCGTTTTTTGTACAAGAGGCTGACGTCCTAGTAAGAGAACGCCGCCGAACAATAGAGTTTATAAAGTTTGTGTAAAACAAAGAAAAACAGCTATGTGAACAATCCCACTGAGTTCCAACTCTGCTATTGCCTTTATATCCTCGAGCATCTCATCACTTTGCTACTTGGTTAAAGGTAGATCAGATTGATTAGTGTCGTCCGAGCTTGATAGTCGATACTGAAGTCTGATCACAAGGTGATCCAATGAGACATAGTGTTACGCTTTGATCCCTAATTTTTTTTCCTGGACCGCCCTTTCGGGTTTTCAGTCCACCGGGATACCCTTTTTTGCCCAAGCCGCCTTTTCAGGTTTTTGACTTACCGGGTGTACAGATTTTTTTCATTTTCATCCCTTATTTTTTCCCAAACCCTTTTGGTTCGCCGGGAAGCCCTTATTTTTGCCTAGGCCAGTTGACCTAGCGGGTCTTTGATTATGCGTAGTATTTTTTCACTATGTCTGCATTGACGGGGTGAGGAAGGTCGTCACCATCTATGGTGGTTAGAATCTTAGCTCCTCCTGAGAAAATGTTCTTAACCATAAATGGTCCTTCATACGTAGGGGTCTATTTTCCCCTGGGATCACCTTGAGGCAGTATGATACGCTTGATCACCAGATCCCCATCTTGATACTCTTGTCGTCTAAATTTCTTATTAAATGCCCTGATCATTCGCTTTTGATACGTCTGACCATGACAAATAGTAGTGAGTCTCTTCTCGTCGATTAAGTTCAGCTAATCAAGCCGGGTCTGGGCCCAATAATAATGAGGTCCGTTTGACTTTGTGGATCCAGTGCTATGCGCTTGACTTGGCTTTTGGTGCTCTTCCCATCACGGCCCTTGGATCTGGCCTCAGGACACTTAGCATGATAGATGATGAGGATGTATGGTGATCCTTAGGCTTGTGTATGCACTGGATAACCTGAAAGGAAATAAGAAAAATACCAAATGTTGGAGGCAGGGGTCGAACCTCTGACCTCAAGCTCCTAATGCCTTAAACGCTGCCTGGCTACCACTGCACCATTTGCTGTTTGTTGTACATAGGATAAGAAATAAAGATAATATATAAAAAAGCGTGTTAGTGGAGGATGTAAAAAAAACGCGCCAGAGTTTGAATAGGCCAATGAAACAGTGACAACTCATCGTCTTCTTCCTCTCTTCGTGGGTAAAAGTCCCAGACTTTTACCTACGAACATTTTGTCTGTTACTATAAGCTTGGCTCGTTCCCAAATCTTCCATGGGCCATATAAATGACATCTAACGCCATGGTTGGATTCGTCTCATCATTCTGAACATGATGGTGCCCATCATCAGGGCTAATTTCACCTGCAAGCAAAAAACCTAATTCAGAGCTATAAACCCTAACAATGGCAGATTCCAGTACAGGCTATATAAATGCAATTAAATCATGCAGAAAGCTTGCAAATGTTTCATGGATCAACAATATATGATTAATTCATCCTAACAATGCCTAAATCATGCTATTCAAATTCAAGAAATATTGGATACCGTGACTGACTTACAGTGCAATACAAGGCTCGAAAATGCTTGGTTTTGATTGCTTTGGCTTGCTGAGAGTCCCAAGAAGCAAATGGAATGGTCAAGAAGTCTTGAATTGGCCTGGAACAATGAAATCCATCTTGCACTTTTCTTGATTTTTTTCAAATGTTGCTCTGCTTGTTGCGCCTTTTTCTAACCTCTTTTTAGGTCTGCATTGCTTCTATATGTATTGAGGAAGGGATTAGGGTTGATAACTGATGTCAATCTTCCTCCATCAATAAATTGGATTCTTGATTTGATTCCCTTTGAAAACTTTCCAAAAATGGTCCAAATCTAATCTTTTTGTGCACACATGCCTTGATACGAGTTTGATTTGATGCTACCTGTGTAATAAGACCTGAAACAAGCACAAAATCTTTGGTTTTCAATATTTTGGATTTTATATGATTTGTTTTGATTTAAATTGAATTAATTCAAATAGAAATCAAAATAAATAATCAAAACATGATAAGGACAATTGGCAATGGCTAGAGCTCGTGGACTATGTTGCCAACTCAAAATAACTGAAAAAGATTGGGCCCATTTGGCAAAATTTGAAGTTTTAGGCATAGTTGACTTTTGGCAATTTTGCAAAAAAGGTCAACTTCACCAATGCATAACTTCCTCAATTTTGACTCTTTGGAGGTGTTATTTGACTTTTTAGAAAGCTTGAGATGTCCTCTAATCAAATATTTTGGTCTCGTCTCAATTAGATATTCCATGCTCATGTATGAAGCTTTGGCATAAAAGGTGTTTTTGTTGACTTTTCAAAATGACCTATAATGTCCAAATTCATAACTTCTTGTGAGTGCATACTTTGAACTTGGTAGCTGAAGATGGATTGTAGGGAATTGCATACTCTTCAAAATGATTTTTGGATGGGTCATTTCTCATAAAGTATGAGAAAGTTATGCTTGGTCAAAGTTGAGTTGACTTTTCCTACAAAACCCTAATTTAGCAACTTTTGAGTCTTGATGAATTATGAACAATCCTTGATGAATCCTGATCAACCCTTGATAAAATGATGAAATATACTTTAAAATGAGGATGTTGACCAAAATATTGGAGTTTGACTGTATGTGGGCCACAGTTGACTTTTGCCCTAGCACAATCGATTTTTAGGCCTTTGAGCAACTGACTGAGCAAACTTCCTCTGCAAGGCTTGAAACTTGACATGGATGACCTTGAGAATATATTAGGACATTGGTGAGAATTTGGGATCCCTTGGACTCAAATATCTTGATGCAACATGAAACCCTAATTTGAGGTAGACTACCTTTGGAGAGAGCTTGTCTGGCCAACCCTTGGACAACCTTGAGCAACTTGAGGATCTTTCTTGAAATGTTTTGAGAAATATGGGAGGGCAAATTTTGGAGTACAACACGTTCGAACTCAATACCTCCTGTGAAAACTTAGCCAACTCAATTTGTGAAATTTTGGCGTCGGAACCAACTCGATACAATGAAAATCGACCAAGTTATGATTTTCTGAAGATGACGGAAATAAACTTCTTTCAAAAAAATTTTGTACGAAAATACTTGATAAATCCGCATTTTTGAAGACCTTATGATTAAAATTGGCTTCCAGCCGTGAGAGATGAAAACATAGATGACGTCAAGACGGAATTTTGGCCACCAGAACGAGTTCAAAACAAGCCACGATATTCAAGTTATGAATTTTTTAGTGCGTAAAAACTGCACTTTCAGCACACTTTTTCACCATATTTCTTCGAGAAAACTCACACATTCTGAGACCTTCTTTAAAGAATTGACTCTTGAGCCGAACCTGAATTTGAGAATACGTTATCAGAGATATCTTGGCGAAAGAACACCTGAATATAACGCGCCGGGTTGGAATTGTGAATCTTTGAACCCCCAATAATTGCAAAACGGCGAACCGATCTTTAGCACAAAAAATACTCTGAGAACATCCATTGGCGAAATAAACGTCACTTGTAACCTGAAGAAGCTTGATAAATATACCTTTATTCCATAACCATAAAACCAATAATATGCGTGTATGAAAAGAGGGTAAATTTTCGGGTACAACAGTAACAACAACAAAATTAACTCTTTTTTCTTAATCCCTCGAATCTCTCACGGTTCTATTTATCTCTACATCTCCATGAATGAAATAACAACAACATATCTCTGCCACGAATTTACCCTCTACAACCTTACTCATTTTCGATTCAGAGTGCAACCAACACAAATTCAATCGATCTCCATCAGAAACAGTAATAACAATAACATAGAACTATATTGATTCATAGCAACAACATGACTTCGACAAAATAATTTGCTCTTCAGAACAACGATGACAACAATAAATCGGATTTCCCCGACGAGTATTTGAAGGTAAAATATCAAACCCTCGGCTTCATTTTTTATGCATGTTCTGAGCTTTCGAAATGTATGGTCTGAACCTTGAGTTACCTTCAATCTTGCATGGCGTATTGACATAACAGAGGAAGCAAGTTATGTTGTTTCACGGACTGAACTGACGGGGGGAGTTTCGTTATAGCAGAATTCCGTGTTACGGCCAGAGAAATTTATGGTATCGGAAGTGCAATTGGAGGCAGTGGCATCGTGCAGAGTTTGGGGATGAAGGTGGCCTGGTTTTTGTTTCAGGTTGACAGAGTTATTGGGAGTGTTTTGAGTAAGTAATTTCCCTATATTTTTTCCTGCAGTTTTGAGTTTGATATGAAGCTGTTTCGTAGTGTAGTTGTTTGATATCTGATATTAAGGTTTTCTTTGAGGCTGGTTAGAAAAGGTTATAGGTTTCAGTGAAGACTGGTATCATGGAGAGATGATAGGTGGTATAGTGTTAGAAAACAAAAGTGAAAGTAGCAGGAAGTATGGAAGTGAACAAAAGAAATGGCAGGGAATTTCATGTTAATGGGGAAGAGGAAGATGAAGCTTAGGGTTTTTCGACTTTGTTCTCTTCCAATTTTCTAATTTTTGATTTCATGACGTCTAGATTTTAATTTTGTCACTAAAAGAATTATTCTGGCCAAAGAAACTTGGAAAATTTTCAAACACCAAACTTCATATGTGTTTGTATATACTGCATAATAATTGAAAATCGTAATGGGAAATTTGTAAATAGTTTTATGTAGTATAAGTATCACTGAGTATTAAAATGGTTTGGAAAGGGATGTTTGGTGTATGGAAATGGTGAGCATTGTTTTTGAGTTTTTGGAGAAGGATGAACAAATATTAATGCATGATTTCTCTAATTTTTGTAATTTCTATTATTTTCACTTCTATTTTTTTTTGGTGTCATTGTTGTACATTTTCGTCTGCATTATTATTATTATTTCTAAACAATTTCTAAATGTCAACAAAATACAGCAACTCCAAAACACAGCAAAGTGATAAACCAAGCATTCATATGGCATAAAAAAGTGGTGCAAAAAGAAGATTCAAGCATGGAAGTGATGATACTGATGGATATATGAGAAAATTATGCATAAGTAATAGGGAGAAGAAATACCTATCGGAGTCTCTCTGATGGAGCTTAAAAAACAGTAAGTTCTCTCTCCCTCTCTTGTTGATACTCAATCTTCTTTAGCTCTAATTCTTCCTGTGATTCTTGAACAAATTTTCCTCTTCTTCTGTCTGAGTTTTTCTCTCCTTTAAGGTGGCTGTCTTTGGCCCCCTTTTATAAGCATAGTTGAGTGGACTTGAGAGGGAAAATTGTAGAGATTTTGAACAAATATGAATGCCCTGTTTTGATACTTTTTTCATACAATTTTGAGCTGCCTTTTTGGTGTAACCTCTTGGTTGTTATGATGCAGGGCAGCATGCTGTATAACAGACTGATTTAGGCTGATTTATAGCATTTTGTTTGGTATTTCTATGCAGGTTGGAACAGGGCCGCAGGCTGTATAGCAGATTGGTTTGTGCTAATTTTTAGTAGTTTTATAGCAGTTCTTGGACAGGTCTGCAGGCTGCTATTTGGAGAGCAAAATTATCACAAAAAATTGGATGGTTATTGTTGAAACAAGGCTGGAAAATGGGATGATTTGTATTGTTGGACATCAAGGTTTATTGGAGCAAGATTTAAAGCTTTAAAAAAATAACAATAGGTATAAAATTTATCTTTTTATGTAACATTGAATGGAAACTTATCTTGAATATAATTTCTCTCAATTCCTTTGTAATTGTAAACACTTTGGATCATTTGAAACTTTGAATCTTTATATTCGTCTTGATGAAATTCAAAATCTTCCACTTGACTTTGGAAAGGATTTGATTGATACTTGAATGAGTTTTTGAATAATGAATGAACAATGATGCAAGCCTTAAAACCTCAATCTTGCATCTTGTATTCGTTATTAGAGATCCAAATGAATTACATGAATTGATCTTGTAATGAAGTTGTAACCATCATATATTTGTTCTTGCGATAAATAATTATTTGAATCAAGTTTCTCTTTTCAATATCTCCTTTAAAAAATGCCTCATGTGAATTCAAATGGCCATGGTGTGAATCCATCAAAGTAATCACACAAAACTTCAATAATGACTTTGAAATATCGTGCCCTTGAAAATAATCTTGAATAAATGCAATGTGAGGAATAATTTGAATCTTGAATGATTCCTTTTGATAACTTCTATTTAGTTAACACTTGAATTCACATGATGAAAATTCCAAGTATTCTAAATAAATTCTTCCAAAGTGATCTTGAATTCAATCACCCCACTCTAACGAAATTCACCCTGCATCATGTAAGTATAAGAAATTGAACCCTACTTAAAAGCTTCGAATGATCACTAGAAGAGGTATTTGAGGCGAAATGTTATCGCATTGAGAACTTAGCACAATGAACTGAACTTAGAGATCCAAAAACTCTTAAATCATGAAAAACGTCCTATAAAGGCTTTTCATGGCTTTCTAAACATAATTTGTCTTCAACTTTTAAAGAAAACTTGCAGACGACTTTTGGTCGAAGTGTTTGGAATTGACTCGCATAGCCTTATCTTTTCTTGTATTTCAATGGAAGGTGAAACACACGTGAACCAGTGGTCATGGAAACTTGACTGGTTTTTTGAAGAATTTTGGAGAAGTTTGAGGCCACTTGTTGAACAGAGCATGGAAATAAACACACGATTCTCAAAATGTTCCCTAAAACAAGCTATCACACATGAGACATCCGTGATCAAAATAAGTCTGAACGATGTTCGAGACTGTAATACGGTGGGAGAACTGACTTGGGTATTTTACGTTTGATTGCAATTGTTGCGGATAGCAAGAGTCGCCACCGACTTTTATTTTATCCAATAAGGAAAGGGTGAAAAGAATAGGAAAGACCCTTGAGATTATTTTCTTGAGTTCGGGGGGTAGGTTATGAAAAGGGAATGTGTTAGCACCCTTTTCATCCGTAGTTATCTACGTGCTCTTAGTTGCTTGCTAGATCACTTGCTTTTGTTTGAAAATGTGCTTGTGGTGTGGGTTTTGAAAGTATTTTGAAAAGTGTCTTTGTAATGGTTCTCGTTTCTATAAGAAAGCGTACAAAAAGCTTTGTCTTTTAAAAATGTTTCAAATGAAGGTGTTGGTGTATAAAGTGTTTTTGTTGTGAGCAAGCGAGCAAATAGGAGTATCCTACCTACTCAAAAGATCTAAAAGTTCTTTTCCTTCTCCTTCAGATGTTATTATCTTACCATTGGTTTGGTAAGAAGCCTCATCATTTGATGCAATGGGACGGATGTGGGACGTTTATATAGTCATAGTAGGCAACCTATGGGACGTTTTAGCAATTTTTGTTTAGGGACTAGATCGTTTACCAAAGGCAACATTAAAGTGAAATTACCCTAGGGGTGCATGTGGGAATAGTGTGTTTGATTTGCATGCATTTAGTCTTTAAATTTTAGGTTATTTACTTGTTGTTTTATCTTGCCATACATTCTAATTACTAGCATTTATACAAAAGTAATAAAAATTCAGAAAATAAATACTACGCTATTACAACCATATTGAATAGCATGAAAATATAAAGGCAAAATAAAATAAAGGAAAGAAAAAGGGCTCTTTAGATTTAGGCAGAAGCATCCTTCAATTCTGCTTCTCTTGACTTCCTTCGATTTGGCCTGGAAGTGGTGAAGGTGTGACTTTCGATTGGGGCATGGGAGCCAATGTGGTGTGCCTTTCGACTGGGGCCTGGGAGTCAGCATGGTGTGCCTTTCGATTGGGGCTTGGGAGTCAGCATGGCCATCCTTCTGGATGCCTTTTTCGTTCAACACGGAGTTCCCTCTTCACCTTAAGTCCTTTGCTGCATCTTTCGATTGGGCCTGGAGTCAGTGAGGAAGCCTAAGGCTTCATTTCATACTTCTATTTCTATTGTTTGAGATTTTGAATAGCAACATGGCCTAAGGCCATGCTAGCATCACCTTATGGCCATGCTAGTTCTTAAAGCATGTTTAATAAAACAAAGAGCAAAACTAAAAGGGTTAACCATACAAACAAATTAAAAGGGTGGAAACGAAAAGAACGAAAATGTTATGTACATGTTTGAAACGAAAAGAAGGTTTATTCACATGTTATGCCTGAAACAAAAGATTCAAATGTAAGAGTGACTTACCTTGCTTCAAGCTGGAATGTGTGTTGGACCTTGAGTGGTTGCCCTAAGTGCTTCTGGATTCGAAGGGAAGAAACGAAGGTGACGTTTCTAGGGCTGGATTCGAAGGAGAAGAACAGGTGTGATGTTCTTTCTACTGGATTCGAAGGAAAGTAAAGTGTGGGGATTTTTCATATTCGAAAGAGGCAAGTGTTTAAATTTTGGGTTTGTGTTTGATGAGTGTTTTAGTTTTTTGAGAGTGTTGAAGATTTGTTCCCCACAATACTTGGATGTCTGTCCAGCCCCTTAAACGTGTTGTGGAGCCTCTTATTTATAGGGAAAGCTTGGCTGAGGTTTTAGAGGGAAAACAAATAATTTGAATAATTTGAGTAAAATGCTCTATGTAGCTTTCGAGGGACAATGCTTGTATTCCATTTTGGTGCAAGAATGGGGCAGTGTTTCAAGACTATTGTGCAGCAGTTTTGGCCAGTGTACCAGGCCTGAACTTGGAAGCAAGCATCTTTGAATATTTCATCCTTTCGTTTTGACCCTCCTTCGACCAGATTCTTCTTCCAACAATGTTATCTTATTTTCCTCCAACAAGTGTCCTTCGACTGGGACACTTTTGTGCATCCTTCGATGGAGCCAAATGTGTGCCCCTTGGATGGGTCACCAAGCATGCCTTAAGGTGGGATTTGTAAGTCCTTCAAATAGGCCATCAAGCATGTCCTTTAAATGGGACGCCCAGACATGTCCCTTGAATGGGTTATGTATGTTTCTTTGAAAGGGCCAAATGTGTCCTTCGAATGGACTAGCAAGGTATATCCTTCGACAGGGAATCCTATGTATGCCCTTTAAATCCACCAACCATGCATGCTGATGGTTGTCAAGGGTGGAATTGAAGCATACTAAAGGGAAATGTGTCCAGTCGAAGCTAGTGTGAACATAACCAATGTCCTATCGAAGCCTGCTCGCAGGAGGTCTAAACTTTGTGACTCCAAGTAAGTATACAAGAGGCCAATGCTCAAACGAAGACTTGTATGAAGGGAGCCCCATCATTCTTCAGTCCGAATGGCATCACTTTGTAGAAGAATGTCCCCCACTGTGTGACAAATGTAGTTTTCTCCATGTCCTCAGGTGCCATTTTGATTTGGTTGTAACCCGAGAATCCGTCCATGAAGGAAAACACTTTATGCTGGGCCGTATTGTTAACCAGGATATCGATGTGGGGAAGTGGAAAATCATCTTTAGGGCTGGCCCTATTCAAATCTCTATAGTCCATGCACATTCTTACTTTTCCGTCCTTTTTAGGCACGGGAACAATGTTGCCAACCCATTGGGGATAGGAAGTGACAACCAAGAATTCAACATTGAATTGTTTCATGACTTCCGCTTTGATCTTCTCTGACATGTCAGGTCTCATGCGGAGGACATTTTTTTTACTGGTGGACAGTCTTCTCTTGTAGGTAGACGATGAACCACGATGTCTGTATCAAGTCCTGACATGTCTTCATATGACCAGGCAAAGATCTCAACATAATCATGCAACAGCTGAATCAGACACTCCTTGACACTTGGCTCTAGATTGGCACCTACCTTTATTTCTTTTTTATCATCCTCGGTACCCAAGTTTATTGTATCCACCGGTTCCTTATGAGGCTTAATAGCTCTTTCCTCTTGTTGTAGTAGTCTGGCCAATTCTCCTGGTACTTCACAATCTTCCTCACCTTCGTCTTCGGCTTGGTAGATTAGATCCTCAGAGTCACAAAAGGCCATAGCAGTATCGTTACCCATGGGATCCAGAATGGAGGGGTACCTGCATTTGTGAGTGTGGGTGTGTGTAAGGGTATAGCCATATTTTTTTAAAAATAAAATGTAAAAGAAAAACAATGAGCAAAAAAAGTTTGTATGTGAAAAACGTCCATGATTCATTGAATGTCATATGAAGATGAAATAAAAACCCTTACAAATGGACCATTGTGCCTCGGGAAAGACACAAGGTTTTAAATGTGCGAATTGTTTGTGAATATTACAAGCCCAACAGAAATGTAAAAGATAAATTACTGAGGGATGAAAGTTATTGGGACAAAGTCTCTGGCTTCCCAATTGCGAAGTCCTCCGTTGACAGTAGGAAATATCCAATCTTCCAAGCTGCAATCCTCTTCACCATCTTCCACTGCATTGACCTCTCGGTTGCTAATCTTCAAGGGTGGACCTCCAGCACGGGCACGACGCACAACCTTCTGAGCACTTGAAGTGAATCCTAAACCAAACTTGTCAGATTTATACGAAATATCCGGAAGTTTCCCCCAGATGGTGCATCCACCCTCTTATACTACTGCCTTGGCATCCTTCAGAGATGACATCCGGAGCGGAGGTCTTGTGATCTTGGGGATCTGGGATACCGTCTTGGTTACTGCTACCTCTTGAGAGACTTCTTTAAAATGTTGAAAAGGAGTTTCAATGAACTTGCCATCCAATTCCACATACCGGAAGGAATTGAGGTGGCTAATCATATACTCTTCCTCTCCATGGACAGTGATAATCTTTCCATGGACTGGATATTTCAGCATCTTGTGCAGTATGGATGTGACAGCACCGGCATTATGGATCCACGGACGTCCTAGCAGACAAGAGTAAGAGGGGCGGATGTACATTACATAGAAGGTTGAGTTGAAAGTTTGAGTCCCAACCTTTATGGGGATATCCACTTCCCTGTGCACCATCCTCTTTGAGCCATCAAACGCTCTCACGACTATGTTACTGGGTTTCAATGTCAGTCCTTCGCAGTCCAATCTGTCGAGAGATTTATTTTGTAAAACATTCAAAGATGAGTCGGTGTCCACCAAGACATGGGCCAGTGTTGTTCCTCTACATTCCACAGAGACATGCAATCACTCATTGTGCTTTCTCCCCCTTGGTGTCAAATCAACATCAGAGAAGCCTAGGCCGTTATCTGCCGTCAAGCTGGCCACGCAATCTTGAAATTGGTCAGCAGACGTCTCTTGAGGCACATGGGCTGTCTTCAAAAACTTCACCAGAGCTTTCGCATGTGCCTCTGAGCACAGTAACAAAGCTAGCATGGAGATTTTGGAGGGAGTTTGCCCCAACTATTCAACTACATCATAGTTGCTTTTCTTTATTATTCTCAGGATCTCCTCCATTCCTTCTTGGAGGCTTCGGGGATAGCCAGTGGTTGAGCCTTCATCCAGACAGGCTCTTCTAGAATAATTTTTCCTCGAGTTTCAGCAGCAGGAGTGTTGGTAGGAAAGACAACAGGAGTTATGTTGTCTTTTATCAATAGGAGCACTTGCAGATATGATTATCGGCACGGAAGTAACCTTTGGAATAGCCACGGGTCCAAAAATTTCCTTTGGGGGGCAATCTCTGGAGAGAAGATTCTACCGCTACGGGTAATCTTACTGGTTCCGGCAATATTGCTAATGTCAGAGTCTTCTTCTTCGGATCTCATCTCTTCGTCGGCCAGCCCATCTTGTTTGATACCATGGTAGTAGATGTCTCCACTGTAATTCCACGACACCGTTTTGTCTGATTCATACGGGACTGGCCCGGGCATTATGATTATAAGAGGAGTAGTTTTTGGAACGGATGTAATCCTAACGAGTCTTTTGGGGACCCTGGAAGAATTGGCGGAGATGGTTATGATTGAAATGTCTTCAATAGGAATAGGTGAAACATGAGTACTTTCAAACAAAATCTCTTTGTTGTCTATCAAGCATTGAATGCCTGTCTTCAACAAAGGGCAAGCAGTTGGTGAGGATAAACATAGATGCCAGTCTTTATTACAACCCGGGAATATACCGACTTTCAACAAGTTTATCTTAATAATTGGGAGTGGAGTCAAGAGTTCATTAACTGTGGTAACAAACAAATCTTCTTCTATTTCATTGGTGTTGTGACCATGCCTAGGCATAGGAGAAGAAATGATGTTTGGTTTTTCGGGTGCATCAAACTCAATCTCTTTTGTATCGATAAGGTCTTGAATTTTTTTTTCAGGGCCCAACAATTGTTGGTGTCATGACCAGGACTTTTGGAATGATATACGCATCTGGCATTTGGGTGATAATAAGGGGACGCCGTGTTGGGGTTCTTTGGAGCTTTCTGTATGATTTTTATAGGAAAGTACCCTCTTGAAGTCTAGTTGGCTCAACCTGTCCTAGCAATAGTGATCGGGTTCTAAAGAATCTCAATATCACCGACCTTTCTCTTAGGCATTGTCTCAGCACAACAATCTTTTCTTGCGGCCTAGATATCCCAAAAGTCAAGCCTCAATGAGTGTAGTATCGAGTATCAACCAATTATTAGTTCTACACCGAAACCGGCTATCTCACTACGTCCTAATGGCCATGTTTGTTCAATTAGGGTTCTAAAGTCAATTAGTGCTTCATGACGCCACTCAGCAGCCCCGTATTCTCCTCAATTCACCACGAGGGATACCCGTACCCACAAATGCGTCACACTAACATAGCCATTGTTTCCACCATATCGGTCTATGCCGTACAGTCTCTACAATCTATTGCTATTTACCTAAAAATGTGTCCCAAATCCGAGTGGAGGATCAAAGCAAACCCAATATAAAGAACTACATATAAATCACACAAATCAAATAATGAAAGCGAATAAAAGGTGATCTAACCCTAAGGTAACCCCACTTTTATATTTTTCCCCAGCAGAGTCGCTAGTTCTGTGATACGGTGGGAGAACTGACTTGGTGTTTTGCATTTTGATCGCATTTGTGCGGATAGCAAGAATCGCCACCGACTTTTCTTTTATCCAATAAGGAAAGGTGAAAAAGCACAGGAAAGACCTTTAGAGATGTTTTCTCGGGTTCGAGGCGTAGATTATGAAAAGGGAAGGTATTAGCACCGTTTTCATCCATGGTTTTCCATGAGCTCTTAGTTACTCGCTAGATCAACTTGATTTTGTTTGAATGTGCTTTGTGATGTGGGTTTTTAAAGTGTTTTGAAAAAATCTCTTTGTAATGGTTCTCATTTCTATAAGAACGCGTACAAAGTTTTGTTTCGAAAGATAGTTCAAAGACGTGTTTGTGGATTGTGTTTTGGAAAGTGGTTTTCGAAAAGATATTTTGCAATGGTTCTCGTCTCTATAAGAACGTATACAAAATGTTTTATCTTTTTGAAAATGTTTTAGAAGTGGAAGTGTTGATGTGTAAAAATGTTTTTGTCGTGAGCAAGAGAGTAACTAGCGGCGAATCTACCTACTCAAAAGGTCTTAAACGTGCTTTTCCTTCTCTTTTAGATATGGCTATCTTACCATTGATTTGGTAAGAAGCTTCATCGTTGGATGTGAAGGGACGAACGCGAGATGTTTGAATAGTCATAGAAGGCAACTTATGGGACGTTTTAGCAATGTCGTTTTAGGGACTAGATCGTTTACCGAAGGCAACATCGAGGGTCATCGAGGGACTACGATCTTTTATCGAGGGTCTTTTGCTAAAATGCCCATGTTCGAGGGACATGACTATTTTTCCGATAGACAATAAAGAAATATTACCCTAGAGGTGCATGTGTGAATCGTGTGTTTGATTGCATACGTTTAGTCTTTGATTAGGGTGGTCTACTTGTTGGTTTTATCTTTCCATACACTCTAATTACTAACATTTATGAAAGAAAAAATGAGGAAAATAAAGGTCCTACGCTATTACATGTTTTTTGAGGGATGGGGTATACAAGTGTACAAGTGGGGGTTGCAAAAAATAAAATTCCTAATTATTACAACTAAATTGAATGAAAATAAAAGCAAAAAATCAAAAGAAAAATCAAAATTTATGCTGTCTGGTCTGACACGGGCACCCGTGTCAGCTTCTGTAATGGTTCATGTGCCTATTTTCCTTTTTTGTACCTGCTAAAATGACACAGGCCGTGTCCAGTGACACGGGCACCCGTGTCGGCTCCTGACCTGCATTTTTGTTAGCGTAAAAATTCAGTATTGCTGGCACGGCCGTGTCCTGTGACACTAGCACCGGTGTCAGCCCCTGACCTTCATTTTTGTGAGATTTTTTCAACAGAGGAGCTGACACGATCGTATCAGGTGACACAGGTACCCGTGTCAGCCCCTGTCATGCTTTTTTTTACTGAATTTTCCCTTTTTTTGACTTATCTTTTACATATCTTTTGGACACATACAACAAACGATGTATGGAAAAAGATATTAAAGTTTGAAGAAAAGATATACCTCTTTAAGCGAAACTTTGGAATACGTATGGATATCTCCGGATGCAAAGTGATGAATGACCGAACTCCTCTTTAGAGCTACTCCAATCCTTGCTCTGTGTGACCAAGTTCCAGAATCGCTCCAACCTAGTCAAAGGTGTAAAGTATTATTTTTGTTTATGCTTGGAAGGTGATGATAAAGGTGTTACAGAAACGGTTCTTATGTTAGAACAATCTCCATGTGATGTATATGAGGTGTTTGGGTAGTTGGTTTAGGGGAAGGTTTGCAAGGTTGTACAACAATGGATTGAGGATTTTTCTGTTTTTGTGAGTGAAAACAGAGTTGAAGATGAGCAAAGTTTTTATGGATGAACTGAGTTTTATGAAAAGAGTTGGGTTTTATGAATGAGCAAAGTTTAACAAAAGTTCTGTTTTTCTCTTCTCTCTTTTCTCTCTCCAAAATCCAACCTCTAAAATCTAACCCCTCCAAATCCAACTTCTAAAATCTAACCCCCTTGTCTGATGAGACAATCCTCTTTTTATAGACCCTTTTACTGTGGTTTAGGAGAGAAATCAAATAAGTTCTTTTGAATTATTTTTGCATACTGTTTTGATACTTTCTACACACAAATTTCCTTTGCCATTTTGGTGTAATTTTGGGACTGTTATGATGCAGGCTTGGGGCAGACTGCCAAGAGAAGTTTTTGACTGGTTTTGTGGACATATTTTGGATTGTATAGGACAGTAATGCAGGTTTTGTGACTGGTTTATGGTGCAACATGGCACAAGGTTTTGTAAGACAGCAAATGAGCAAGGGTTTGGATTGTTGTGGTAATGTATAGAAGTAACATATCATTTTTTGTTCAGCAATAACTTGGGCAGCATAGTTTGTAGTATTAAACAAGTTTAGTTTGTGGAGAAATTTATGCATATTGTATCAAGGACAAAGCATTGTGGCAAAGTTTTGAATCAAAGAAAAAAGTCCAAGCAATACAAAGTTTAGGATTTGTAAACTTGCAAAAATGCCACTTTGTAATAACTTGAATTACTTGCATCATTTTGAATTATTTGGAATTGTAGTAAAAAAATGTCATGAAGCAAATGAAATTAACCAAGTATAGAAAATACTTAGAAATATTTCAAAGTCTTGCAAAGTTGGATTTTTGATTCTCTTGATTTTTGATGATCAAATTTCATATTTTGGATGTCTTGATGAAATATGATTTTTGGGACTCAACTTTGGTCAAAAAGTCAAAGTTTGAATTTTTAGTGTACACTTGACTTTTCTCACCAGTTGAATGAATTTGTCTATCAATCCAATAATCTCAGGAGATGAATTGAAATATGAAATCAGGTCAAAATGACGTGCTCGTATCCTAAAGATCATGCTTCCAACCAATAAGCCAGGTATTAGGTAAAAAATCAAACTTCGGTCATTTTTCAGTCAAAACCCTAATTTCGCCCATTTTGCCCCTTTTGGTAATTTGAATGACATTCTTGAAAAATTATGATCCCAAACTTGAAACTTGGTAAAAATAATCCTGAGGGTCCATAATGATTCATGAAAGTCATTCGAAACATTAGCGATCCAACTGCCTTTGTACAAACCCAAACCCTAATTTGAAGTATCAGTGTTGGGAAAATTGTTTGACATAGTCGATACTTGCGCAAACTTGAGGCATTGAAGATCTTGAGAAATGAGAGAGAAAATTTTGGGGTACAACAGCTGCCCCTGTTCAATCTTCTTAAGCCTGAAGAGTTAGATTGGCATGTTTTACCATTCGTGACTCGAAGGTGGAAGATGATTGGACACTAGAGTGCCCAGAAATTTGCACTCGGTGATGTGAGGGTAGAGGGAATATGCTTACATATGCCATTTGGAGAAGTTATAGAATCTCGTTGGAGATGGGCTTGTAGATGCCATCCAAGAATTCTTGTTGAATTGTAATTTGTAAGCTGAAAGAATGAGTATCAAAATGGCGTCCGTGTTTGGAGCGTATCTGAACTGTATCTGAAAGTGATCTTGAATTCCAAGTATTCTAAATAAATTCTTCCAAAGTGATCTTGAATTCAATCACCCCACTCAAACGAAATTCACCCTGTATCATGTAAGTATAAGAAATCGAACCCTACTTAAAAGCTTTGAATGATCACTAGAAGAGGGATTTGAGGCGAAATGTTATCGCATTGAGAACTTGGCACAATGAACTAAACTTAGAGATCCAGAAACTCTTAAATCATGAAAAACATCCTATAAAGGCTTTTCATGGCTTTCTAAACATAATTTGTCTTCAACTTTTAAAGAAAACTTGCAGACGACTTTTGGTCGAAGTGTTTGGAATTGACTCGCATAGCCTTATCTTTTCTTATATTTCAAGGCAAGGTGAAACACGCGTGAACCAGTGGTCATGGAAACTTGACTGGTTTTTTGAAGAATTTTGGAGAAGTTTGAGGCCACTTGTTGAACAGAGCATGGAAATAAACAAACGATTCTCAGAAAGTTCCCTAAAACAAGCTATCACACATGAGACATATGTGATCAAAATAAGCCTGAACGATGTTCGAGACTGTAATACGGTGGGAGAAATGACTTGGGTGTTTTACGTTTGATTGCAATTGTTGCAGATAGCAAGAGTCGCCACCGACTTTTATTTTATCCAATAAGGAAAGGGTGAAAAGAACAGGAAAGACCTTTGAGATTATTTTCTTGAGTTCGGGGGGTAGGTTATGAAAAGGGAAGGTGTTAGCACCCTTTTCATCTGTAGTTATCTATGTGCTCTTAGTTTCTTGCTAGATCACTTGCTTTTGTTTGAAAATGTGCTTGTGGTGTGGGTTTTGAAAGTATTTTGAAAAGTGTATTTGTAATGGTTCTCGTTTCTATAAGAACGCGTACAAAAAGCTTTGTCTTTTAAAAATGTTTCAAATGAAGGTGTTGGTGTATAAAGTGTTTTTGTTGTGAGCAAGCGAGCAAATAGGAGTATCCTACCTACTCAAAAGGTCTTAACATTCTCTTCCTCCTCCTTCAGCTGTTGCTATCTTACCATTGGTTTGGTAAGAAGCCCCATCATTTGATGCAATGGGACGGACGTGGGACGTTTATATAGTCATAGTAGGAAACCTATGGGACGTTTTAGTAATTTTTGTTTAGGGACAAGCTCGTTTACCAAAGGCAACATTAAAGGTCATCGACGGACTATGATCTTATATTGAGGGTCTTTGCTAAAACGCCCATATTCGAGGGACATGACTATTTTTTCGAGGCAGCAAGTGAAATTACCCTAGGGGTGCATGTGGGAATAGTGTGTTTGATTTGCATGCATTTAGTCTTTAAATTTTAGGTTATCTGCTTGTTGTTTTATCTTGCCATACATCCTAACTACTAGAATTTATAAAAAAGTAATAAAAATGAAGAAAATAAATCCTACGCTATTATAACCATATTGAATAGCATGAAAATATAAAGGCAAAATAAAATAAAGGAAAGAAAAAGGGCTCTTTCGATTTAGGCAGAAGCATCCTTCAATTCTGCTTCTCTTGACATCCTTCGATTTGGTCTGGAAGTGGTGAAGGCGTGACTTTCGATTGTGGCCTGGGAGCCAATGTGGTGTGCCTTTCGACTGGGGCCTGGGAGTCAGCATGGTGTGCCTTTCGATTGGGGCTTGGGAGTCAGCATGGCCATCCTTCTGGATTCCTTTTTCGTTCAACACGGAGTTCCCTCTTCACCTTAAGTCCTTTGCTACATCTTTCGATTGGGCCTGGAGTCAGTGAGGAAGCCTAAGGCTTCGTTTCATACTTCTATTTCTATTGTTTGAGATTTTGAATAACAACATGGCCTAAGGCCATGCTAGCATCACCTTATGGCCATGTTAGTTCTTAAAGCATGTTTAATAAAACAAAGCGCAAAACTAAAAGGGTTAACCATAAAAACAAATTAAAAGGGTGGAAACGAAAAGAACGAAAATGTTATGTACATGTTTGAAACGAAAAGAAGGTTTATTCACATGTTATGCCTGAAACAAAAGATTCAAATTTAAGAGTGACTTACCTTGCTTCAAGCTGGAACATGTGTTGGACCTTGAGTGGTTGCCCTGAGTGCTTCTGGATTCGAAGGGAAGAAACGAGGGTGACGTTTCTAGGGCTGGATTCGAAGGAGAAGAACAAGTGTGATGTTCTTTCTACTGGATTCGAAGGAAAATAAAGTGTGGGGATTTTTCATATTAGAAAGAGGCAAGTGTTTAAATTCTGGGTTTGTGTTTGATGAGTGTTTTAGTTTTTTGAGAGTGTTGAAGATTTGTTCCCCACAATCCTTGGATGTCTGTCTAGCCCCTTAAACGTGTTGTGGAGCCTCTTATTTATAAGCAAAGCTTGGCTTAGGTTTTAGAGGGAAAACAAACAATTTGAATAATTTGAGTAAAGTGCTCTATGTAGCTTTCGAGGGACAATGCTTGTATTCCATTTTGGTGCAAGAATGGGGCAGTGTTTCAAGACTGTTGTGCAGCAGTTTTGGCCAGTGTACCAGGCCTGAACTTTGCAGTAAGAATCTTTGAATATTTCATCCTTTCATTTTGACCCTCCTTCGACCAGATTCTTCTTCCAACAATGTTATTTGATTTTCCTCCAACAAGTGTCCTTCGACTGGGTCACTTTTGTGCATCCTTCGATGGAGCCAAATGTGTGCCCCTTGGATGGGTCACCAAAGCATACCTTAAGGTGGGCTTTGTAAGTCCTTCGAATAGGCCATCAAGCATGTCCTTCGAATGGGACGCCCAGACATGTCCCTTAAATGGATTATGTATGTTTCTTTGAAAGGGCCAAATGTGTCCTTCGATGGACTAGCAAGGTATATCTTTCGACAGGGAATCCTATGTATGCCCTTCAAATCCACCAACCATGCATGCTGAAGGTTGTCAAGGGTGGAATTGAAGCATACTAAAGGGAAATGTGTCCAGTCGAAGCTAGTGTGAACATAACCAATGTCTTGTTGAAGCCTGCATGCAGGAGGTCTAAACTTTGTGAGTCCAAGCAAGTATACAAGAGGCCAATGCTCAAATGAAGACTTGCATGAAGGGAGCCACATGCCCAAACGAAAGAGGCATGCAAGGGGAAAAAATGCCCAGATTCGATAGAAGCGTGCAGGAGGTAAATTGTGCAATCAAAGGATGCCAAAAGGAGACTTTTTACCTTGGAATCGAAGGAGGCTACAAGAGGATTTTTGCCTTGTGCTTGCTTGGTGGGAGCCTCTTGCATGCAAGAAGGAATCTGTGGCTCAATCGAAGGCTACATATAGCCAGCCATCACTTTGTGAGTTAAAGCAAGCATGGAGCGGAATATTTGTCCAATCAACACAGGTGTTGCACCCTAAAATTTGCCCTCTCATTTCACAAGGGATCATCCTGGATCCCAGGTTTGCTTCTATCAAGTTTCCAAGCCTTGAATTATCAATTTTTCCAAGCAAACCGTTCACAAGGGCAAAACGGTCATTTGCATGCTAAAAAGTCAAACTTTGACTTTTGGATCAACATCAAATCTCAAGAATCATATTTCATCAAAACATGTTGGAATATGAAGTTTGTTTCATAAATAAATTCAAAAGTCAAATTTACTATGGAAAAGGCAAATTTCTAAATACTTTGGATTTTTCTAAGTATTTAAGAAAAAATGACATTTCAGAACTTCTGAGCCAGCCTCCAGGCAGGAGCAGTTAGAAGATGTAAACATGGTTCAGCACATAGTCTCCAGTCAGAATATGGCTCTTCAGCATCTACGCAAGTTCAGTCAGAGTTTGTCAGGGTAATGCAAAGAAGGTTATAAAACGTGATACAAAGTTTGAAAGCTCCTTCAGAACATGCTGGAGCCAGAAGATAAGAGGATCAAAAGATGGGATGCTACGCTGAAGCAGAACATCTGATCCAGAACAAAGCCTTGGTGTAGAGTTTCACATGGCAGGATTTCTGGTTGTGATAAGTCTCATCATCATTTAATGCTCATTTAATGCTCACAACCACCTTCTGAGTCTTTATCCATAGGATTCTGACCACGTGTAACTCTACTATCTTGGGATAGCAAGTGAACTACTAAGCCCATAATTTTCTTTTTGCTTTTCCCTAATTCCTTCTGACAACCACCATGCTTGCTTCAAAAACAAGGCAGCGCTTCAACACATGAAGGCTATTTCAACGCTTTGGTCAGAACATGACCAAATCCCAAAACCTTGTTCATGCAACTTCCTGCAAACCTATAAACAACAGCTAGCTCAGCCTACGCATGCATCCCATGATTACACCCAAACTAGCATACAAAAACTGTGATGGAAAAGAAAAGGAACAGGATGCCAAAATAGGTTCAAATCCTATTTTTCCCCCCAAAAATCACAACAAATTCATCTATAAATACTTGGATCCATCATACGTTCAAGGGGGCTTTTTTTTGGACGAGAGGCTAAAAGTTAGAGGTTGGATTTTTGAAAGAGAAAACGATTAAGAGAGAAAAAGAAGTTGTCAAACCTTCATAAAAATCCAGACTTCTCATATACAAAAACAAATCTTTGTTCTTCCCTTGGAGCCAAAGAATACAACCACTCTTCCATTTCTCTTGCTGACTCAGAACATCCAAAGGTAGCCACTCAAAGCTCCAAGCATGCCCCGGGTAAGTCTTTCTGACTTTACTTGCTTTTCATTCTGAACATCATTAGCATGTAAATATCATAGTATTAATGTTGTACATATCATGTATGAATAGAAAAACTACGGATCAGAACTTCTAGAATAATGCTAGGCTCAGACTTAGGATTGGAACTTCTGTGATTTGTTGTGCTGTGATCATTCTGATTTACTGAACTGAATAAATTGTTGTTGTGCTGATTAAGAGCTGAAATATAACACATAACTTCTATTTTTCACTCATCATTTTAACACATAGAACTTCCATGATTTTTCTCACTGTTAACACACACTGAACTTCTGATGTTCACCCACTGGCTCAGCACAACACTGAACTTCTGATATTCTCTTACAATCTTAACACAACACATAACTTCTAAGTTCTCCTTACATGTCAAATACACTGAACTTCTGACGTTTGCTCGCTGTTTCAATGTAATATAGAACTTCTGACTTTTGGTTCACTGGTTAGACACCACCCAGAACCTCTGTGTTTTCCCTCTAACGTTTTTGCAGGACTTTAGAGTGTATCCTTCCAGAATCTCTGTTCCCTTTCCCTCTGACAATTTTTCTTGCAGGACCTCGGAGTTTACCAATTCAGAACTTCTGATGCCCACTGACGTCTCCTGCTGAGTCACAACGCTCTTAGCTCCAGAACTTCTGATTCTGACGCTTCCTTGAGTCACAGTGTGGCTGACCTCAGAACTTCTGATCCTTGTTATTTTGGCTTGCAGCAACGCTGTTTCTATTTTGCATTTATTTTCTTTTTCGTCATTTTTAATATTAACTTGTTTTTAACATAAAAAAACATAAAAATATTTTCCTTTATTTTTATTTCCTTAAGACAAAAACATTTTCTAAACAAGTCCATTTTATATTTCTTATAAATTACTTCAATATGGTTGTAATAGTAACTTAGGATTTATTTTTTACTTGCAATCCCCATTCGTACATATGTACCCCCATCCCCTAAATATTGTAATAGCGTAGGACTTTACATTTCTGCAATTTATCGCTTTCAAATGTAAATGCTAGTAATTAAGTGTGTATGGCAAGAGATAAAATCAACAAGTAGACCACTAAAAATCAAAGACAAATGCATGCAATTAAACACACTTGCACACATGCACCCTTAGGATAACCTTACTTCGTTGCCTATCGTAAAAATAGTCATGTCCCTTGAATGTGGGAGTTTTAGCAAAGACCCTCGATAAAAGATCGTAGTCCCTCGATGACCCTTGATGTTACCTTCGGTAAACGATCTAGTCCCTAAACGACATTGCTAAAATGTCCCATATGTTGCCTTCTATGACTATACAAACGTCCCAATGCCCGTCCCTTCACATCCAACAATGGGGCTTCTTACCAAAACAATGGTAAGATAGCAACATCTAAAGGAGGAGGAAAAGCACATCTAAGACCTTTTGAGTAGGTAGGTTCGCTCTTAGTTACTCGCTTGCTCACAACAAAAACATTTTATACACCAACACTTCCATTAGAAACATTTTCAAAAGACAACATTTTATACGCGTTCTTATAGAGACGAGAGCCATTACAAAGAAAACCTTTTTCAAAATCACTTTCAAAAACACATCTCACAAACACCTCTTTGAACTATTTTCGAAACAAACACCTATTTGAACTATTTTCGAAACAAACACCTCTTTGGACTATTTTCAAAACAACACTTTGTATGCGTTCTTATAGAAACGAGAACCATTACAAGTTATATTTTCAAAATACTTTCAAAACCCACATCACAAGCACATTCAAACAAAAGCAAGTGATCTAGCGAGTAAATAAGAGCCCATGTAAAACCATGGATGAAAAGGTTGCTAATACCTTCCCTTTTCAAAATCTACCCCCCGAACTCAAAAACATCTCTAAAGGTCTTTCCTGTGCTTTTTCACCTTTCCTTTTTGGATAAAAGAAAAGTCGGTGGAGACTCTTGCTAAACCGCAACATTTGCAAACTGTGATCGGTGGATCTGGAACTGACTGTTTAACGCTGGTTCGCGAAAATGTCGCGGAAGCAAGAGTCGCCACCATCTTTTATTTTCTCCAAATGGAAAGGACAAAAGCACAGAAAAATTCCTTAAAAGAGATTGCTCTCGGTTCGGGAGGTAGGTTATAGAAAGGGAAGGTGTTAGCACCCTTTCTATCCATGGTTATCCATGGGCTCTTAGGTACTTGCTCAATGTGTTTTCAAAATTGTTTGTTTGCTTTTCAATGTGGGTTTAAAAAGTTTCTTTGAAAAATTTCAGTTCGACTCGTACGTCAGAGTGTTTGAAAAATTTGCTTTGAAAGCTTTTGAAAAGTGTTGGTGTGAAAAGATTTCAGTTTGTTTTGAAGAGAGCAAGTATCCATGAGTCGTCTACCTACCCTAAGGAATTCGTCTGTGTAAATGTCCTTTAAAGTAGTGCCATCCCACCATTGAGAGGTAGGTAGCACCACCGTTGGAGGTGTTCGGGTCAATTCGAGTTTGTAGGGACATGGTGATCACCAGAGCAATGGGAAGACACCTTAGAAGCTACCCTCATGCCGGGTTCCCGGATCATGAGGACTTACTAAGACATCCTCTACTCGACAATCACCTTTCGAAAGGCAAGGCAATAGTGAGGCGTACCCTAGGGGTGGTGTGTGCGAATTGTGTGTCGTTTTCATTGATGTTTGTCTTGTCATGTTTATTGGTGTTCTACGCTTGATTTTATTTTAAGTCCATACATTCTTTCATGCTTTTGTTAACAGTTAAAAGTTGCGGGAAAAGTAAATCTAAGACTATTACAAATGGCGCGGGTCCACATCGCCAAAATTAAACCGGACCCGATTTGACAAGAAAATAAAGAAATTAAATAAAAGTGCGAAAAGTATAATTGTGACAACGCTTTGGGAGAGATACATAATGAATTAAACGAAATAAAATAAATGTGCGAATAAATTACGAACATGGGCGTTGGACCCTTTTGCAAAATATTATTAATGAGGAATTAAAATTAAGAATTAAAAGAAAATGTTTTTAAGTATTTTTGTGTTTTTTGAGATTTAATAAAAAAGAATTAATTAAAAAAACAAAATGAAATGTTAAACCTAGTTCTAATTATTTTTAAGTTTATTATGAAAGTATTAAAATTTAACCTAAATGCATCCCTAATTAGTGTTCAATTATGAAAATAAATAAATCACTAATATTATGGCAAAAAACAAGGAAAATTAAAAGGAATAAAAAGTCATTAAACCTAATGCTATATTTTTGGATTTTTAGTTATTAAGAAAGTATTAAAATCTAACCTAAATGCAACCCTAATTAGTTTACAAGTTTAATTATGAAAATTACTAATATTATGGCAAAAAACAAGGAAAATTAAAAGGAATAAAAAAAGTCATTAACCTAATGCTATATTTTTGGATTTTTTTATGGAAGAAAGAATTAAAGTTGCAACCTAAATTAATACTAAGTTAATTTACATACAATTTATTTATGAAAATAACTAAAATAAAATAAATATTATATTGTTCTCTTTTTCTGATTTTTGTGTATTTTATAATTTGTAAAGAAATAATAATTAGTTTAAACAAATAAAGAAAATAAAACTAGAAATAAAAATAAAACAAGAAAAATATAGAGAAAGCAAACCAGGGGGTTCAGGCCCTAAAGTGGAGGTGTGGCCCAGCAATCTAGCCCAATTGATTTTGGAATTTGTTGACTTTCCCAGGCCATGTATGGGACCTTTGACTGAGGCTTATGGTACACCTCTGAACATGGCTTTCTGATTGATCCCCTTAGGCACGTGGATGTCTTGATGATTGTGGTGTACCATGCGCTCCACCTTTGAAATTGCACAGGAAGACGTTTGGAAAAATAATATTGAAATTATGCAAGACCTGGGACTTGAGCCCAGGTCATGAGGGTTACCAGTTAACACCTATACCGCTGCACCACTATCACACGTTCGTTAATTAAATAAACAAAAAATATAATGAAAGCAAACAATGCGTTAGTGACTGAAGCGCGCGAAATTCGAAAACAACGTATCACATGTTGCCACGCTTCATCGTCTCCACCACCCTGAAAAAACAAACAACATAAGCAACGGTTTCTTAAGCGTGGTTTTAGGGGGCTTTTGGAAAAATAGCGATTAAGCCTCAGGGCTCTATAAATTGAGCGCGAACATTCATTCTTCTTCGTCCAAGCTTGCTGATTTGAATGGTCATGGTTTCGTGGGCTAATTTTGCTTGGTTTCAGAAGCCCTAAATTCAAGCTTGGAAAACCCTAAAGATTGATCATGGTGAAATCACATATATGGCATAAAAACGAAATTAATCATGTCAGTTAGCTTTGAAATCAAATGAGGAACAAGAATCAACAATTAAATTGCATAAAAAGT
This sequence comes from Vicia faba, assembly GCA_948472305.1. Taxonomy (NCBI): domain Eukaryota; kingdom Viridiplantae; phylum Streptophyta; class Magnoliopsida; order Fabales; family Fabaceae; genus Vicia; species Vicia faba. The sequence continues at coordinate 165,976,304 of OX451735.1, forward strand.
GCCTAGAACATGATATGCGTTTATGAGTTTTTTGCTGTACAGTCGAAGGTCTTGTTACCAATTCCTTGCGTTTGAGTTGGTGTTAGGGGTTGGAATCTGTTCAGGAGACCACAAGGAAGCTTTTGGAAAAGGAATTAAGACTTGAATCCCCCTAGAACACTGATTTCAGTTTTGAGTTTTATGGAGAATTTTTCCAAGTTAGCAATGGTGTTTGGGCGCAGCATTTAGTGTCTGGTCCTTAGGTTTTGACTCAGTACTTATGAGGGAAGGGAATTAGGTCATTAGCTGGCCTTTATCCATGCCAATGAGAGAATTAGTCTTAGGTCTTTTCACCATTAACAAACTTTCCCTTTTTTTAGCAAAACCAAGACTTGGTGTACAACCTAACCCTAGCATGAGTTTGGGAGCTGGCACATGATATATGGAAGCTATTCAAATTCACATGGCACTATTCCATTGATTTTTAAATTTTATTTGAATTTTTAAAGATTTAAAATGAATTAAATTATCAAAAATTAAATAAAATAGAAAAATCAATGTTTGATCTTGAAATTAATCATGGGACACGTGTGTGGCATGACAAGGCTGAATCAAGTGGAAGAAAGTGGGCCCTTTTGTCAAAAATTGAAGTTTCAAGGATAGTTGACTTTTGCCATTTCACAAAAATTTCCCAACTTCTCCAATGCATAACTTGCTCAATTTTTAAGCTTTTCTCATGTTCTTGGACATTTTGGAAAGGTCTTTGAGTCCTTTAACCAATGCCTTTGGTCCCATGTCATTTTGATTTTCCAATCTCAAGTTATGGCCTTTGACTTAAAGTCCCTTTTTGTTGACTTTTGAAAATGACCTATAATGTTGAAATTGATAACTTTTTGTGAGAGCATTTCTTGGACTTGAAGTATGAAGATGAGTTGTAGGAAATGTCTTTCTCTTCAAAATGAGCTTTGGATGGAATTTTTATGATGCTCCATGTGAAAGATATGCCCTGGTCAATTTCAGTTGACTTTTTCAACTGTCCAAATAAAGGAACTTTTGCATCTTGATGATTTTCTGAGCCAAATTTTGAGAATCATGATCAAGCATTGATCAACTGATGTTTGTGGTTTCAAAATGATATATTGACCAAAAATTTGAACTTTTGACTGCCAAATGACCATTTTGCCCCTACAGTTGACTGTAGTGCAATTTAGGGTTTTGACTGTGCAATCTTGAGCTGAATGCCTTGAAACTTGATATGAGGATGCTTGACCATGTTTGTAAGCATATGAGACTTGATTGAGCCTTTGAAAACTTCATTTTCTTGATCAGAACCCAAACCCTAGTTTTGATTGTATAGGAGACAGTTGGACTGTGCAACCCTTGGGGGAGTTTTATGACTTGGCTTGGCAATTTCTTGAAGAATATGGGAGGGCAAATTTTGGGGTGCAACACAAACACAAACACAAAACACCTCAAGTCAGTTCTCCCACCGTACCACAACAGGCATACAAGTATCAAACATCCAACATCCAATCGAAGCAGGCACATAGGCAGCCATTGTATTGTGAACCATGTGAGGTCAAAGATGCAATCGAAGGCTGCATGCAGAAAGCTCCTGCCTTGTGAATCAAAGCCAGTGTGCTAGAGGCCCACGCCCAGTCGAAGGATGCAAGCCAAGTTTGCATCGAAAGATGCTAGAAGTCCAATCGAAAGATATGAATCGAAGGAAACTTGTTTTTCCTTTAATTTGTCAAAAAGATTATTTTTATTTGTTTTCCCCTTTTTTAACAATTTCCTTTTTAACTTGATGCTGAAAAATCCAATTGTATTTGTGAAAGCTTGAATTTTGAGAATCCTTGTGAGAAATTCCTTGAGAAATGAGAGGGCAAATTTTGGGGGTACAACAGCTGCCCCTGTTCAATCTTCTTAAACCTGAAGAGTTAGATTGAAGAGTCTGCCATTCATGACTTGAAGGTGGAAGATGATTGAACACTAGAGTACCCAGAAATTTACACTCGATGATGTTGTGGTTGATTGTGTAGGGAATGGGTTTAAAGATGCCATTTGGAGAAATGATGGAGAGTTGTTGGAGATGGGCTTACAGATGCCATCCAAAAGTGATTGGTGACAAAATTTTGAAGAAGTATCAGAATAAATATTTGGTTGATTTATACTGAGATAGTAGATGGGGTGGGATGAGTATCAGAATAATATCCATAAATGGATTGTATCTGACTCGCATCTGAAAGATGTACTGAATGAGCATCAGAATGGAATCCGTATCTGGAGCGTATCTGAATTGTATCTAAAAGCTGAAATCTGAATGAGTGTCAGAATGGCATCCGTATCTGGAGCGTATCTAAACGGTATCTGAAAGTTGAATGTGAATGAGTATCATAATGGCATCCATATTTGGAGCGTATCTGAACTGTATCTAAAAGCTGAATCTGAATGAGTATCAGACTAGCATCCGTATCTGGAGCGTATCTTAATTGTATCTGAAAGCTGGATCTGAATGAGTATCAGAATGGCATTCATATCTGGAGCGTATCTGAATTGTTTCTGAAAGCTGGGTAGGGTTGCTTCAGCTGGTCGAGTAGATAGTTGTCCTATCTTGTTTCAGGTATTAATCTCTGACCTGAGAAAGAGAGATAGTTTTCCTGGCTTGTTACAGGTGTTAATCCTCAATATCTTCATGTAGATAGTTTTTATGGCTTGTTACAGGTGTTAATCTACAATCAGTCGTCCACAGATAGTTTTCCTTGCTTGTTACAGGTATTAATCTAAAACTTGAAAAGGTTGGTCGTTGAGATAGTTGTCCTGTCTGGTTTCAGGTATTAATCTCTGACCTGAGAAAGAGAGATATTTTTCCTGGCTTGTTACAGGTGTTAATCTTCAATATCTTCATGTTGATAGTTTTACTGGCTTGTTACAGGTGTTAATCTACAATCATTCGTCCACAGATAGTTTTCCTAGCTTGTTACAGGTATTAATCTGGAACTTGAAAAGGTTGGTCGTTGAGATAGTTTTCATGTCTGGTTTCAGGTATTAATCTCTGACCTGAGAAAGAGAGATAGTTTTCCTGTCTTGTTACAGGTGTTAATCTTTAATCTCTTCATGTAGATAGTTTTCCTGGCTTGTTACAGGTGTTAATCTACAATCAGTCGTCCACAAATAGTTTTCTTGGTTTGTTACAGGTATTAATATGGAACTTGAAAAGGTTGATTGGTAGTTATCTATTGATTGATCTTTCCAGAAAAGGTAAAGAGTTAGATGCATTTAATGCCATGATGTATGAAATGCATGGTGTAAAGATGTTCTCAAAATAAATGAGATTATGATGTATTCATGTATGTAAATATGATGCATGAAATATCGTTGGAATATCATTTTGTCTTGGAAAAATAAATCCTTGACAAGTGATGGGGAGCTTTGGGAAGATGAATCCCGGACGATCGTTGGGGATGAAGAGTATGCACACCTTTCCAGACTTTATTTTTTTTATAGAAAGTTTCCGCTGGGGATTCCTGTTTTGTTGTTTGAGGAGAAATCCGATGGGGAATGTTGATTTTGCTTGAGGAAAACCCTGTGGAGAGTGTTGGTTCCTTCTTGGGTAAAAGAGTTTAGGAGTCTTAGTGGTCTATTTCTCTATTGGGGAATTATCTCTTGATAAAAAGGATAGGAAGTTAACAACTTGTTGGGGATAAAGAAAGTTAACTGTTATCTGGATTTCTTCCAGGTTTGGCAGCAACTCACTGGGGATTGTAGAAGAGTCTACCGGGGAAGAAGGATTTTGGTCCCTTGTAGTAGTTGGATAGGAAAACTCAAGCTGGGGAATTTGTAGTTTATTGAGGAAATAAACCTTGTTGCCAATCTTCCAGAGAGGTGTTTTCTTTTGGAAGAAATCCTAGAGGATTCTTCTTGAGACCAACTCAGTTGTGAAGAAAGTTTTCCAGAGATTTAAACTCCGGCTGGGGATTGCCTAAATCCAACCTTGTGGGTATATCCATGAATCTGGCCTTGAGGAGTTTTGGACCCTCGTCCGTGAAGATTATTCTGTTAGGGATAACCTTATAGAGATGACTCTGTGGGGACTTGACTGGGGATCACCTTGTGAAAGGGATTTTGTTGAGATTTGTCACTGTCCTAAGCAGCAAATGTTGCCAGAAGAATGTTTGATTGGTCGTACATGACCCTTTACTGGAATTCACGTTCAATGCCCCAAGTGATTCAGATACAGACCTGCCCCAGGTTATTCAGCATTTCTTGGGAGATTTCTTGGAATCTTGACTTGACTGCCCCAGATGTGATAAACAATGATCATGTTGTGACCCCTTGCTTATAGGATATTTGTCATTGGAAGTGGCATCCTATTTGAAGTGGTTCTGTTCATTGAGAGAGTTTTTGTTCGCTGGATATTTGTCGTGTGGATTTCTCCGCTGTCAAACAATTAGCCATATGCAAACATTGATATTCAAATAATGCAAAGTTTATGCTTGTCTTGAAGTTTTGAGAATGCAGTTTTAGCAAGTAAAGTGTTTTGTAAGAATATGAATTCAACTTAGAATTTGGAGTAAAGCCTTACAGAAGTCAGGATACCTTTTGTAACAATATGCTTTCGGACTAACCCATGCTTCAATTAGGACTTTGAAAGGTTGTATCATGGTCTGATTCACGGTTTAAGAAAGAAAGGATAAGGTTCAAAGTGTATTTATACCCGCCCGTTCTTCGTGATGTTCTCCAGTCTTAAACTCAGTTAATTGTGCGTTTGAACTCCTATTGAATTTGGAATGATGGTTCAGATGTTTAGAAGTTTATTTTTTGGAAGGCAGACATTTTTGCATCATTTTTCCATGTTGTCGAGGATTTGTAGTGACCTCTTTTTGATTTATTATCCCTGATTTTTGCCTGACTGTTCTTGTTTTGAGATTACAGTCAGCAGGATGCCTCAGTTTTTCTCAAGTCTCTTTCGTAGGTTTTGACTTAGTGAGCTTTTCTCTTGGGAGATAGTGATTTCCTAGCTTATGGGATGAACCACTACCATCTTTTGATTTAGAAGGATGTTTTTGGTATCATTCATTGTGAAGTGAAAGTTGGCGACCAAACACGCATTTGAATTAACTGAGAAACTACCCTACCCCAGGTTTTGATTAAAGGTTTCAATTTGCATGAAAGAGAAAACTCCTACTTCTTTGGCTCGAAGGGGGTTGACTAAGGATTATCCTCCTTATAACTCCAGTGTTTAGGAATTGAAAGAACACATGTACATCGTCAGCAAGGTCTGTCCAAAAGCATATTGTATGAGATTATGGCATTGTTTTTGTCATCCTCCCTCTAAAGGCTTGCAACTTTTGAAACAAGAGTTGAATATTATAAAGGGAGTAAAAATCATAGTTTAAATAGAGTGAAAATGAATGGATTAATTCAAGACAAACATATTTAATGCATTAATGAGAGTAACCAAAGTCTGACATAAAGATAAGTATTTAAGCAAACAAAGAAATTACAACTGAAATTTTGAATAAACAGGAAATTTCCTTGCCCAAACCGTCACTTCATATGGATGCCCTTGAGGGGTGGTAAAAGTGCTCCAGTTGACCGTCTTGTGTGAACTCCAACACTCCTTCGTCGATCAGGTCTTGGATCTTGATTTTCAATGCCCAACAGTTATCAGTATTGTGCCCTGGGTTGTTGGGGTGATATGCACATCTTTCTCCATGACTGTAACGAGGAGAGGCGGTATTAGGATTCTGAGGAGATCCCTTAATGTGACCAAATTCATCTTCAGCATGTGTTGCAAGACTTGCAATATTGGCATGTCGACTTTGGTATACTGCCTATCGGATGGGACCCGTTTATGCTGATTACCCTATTGTTGTTGTCGAGGTTGTTGTTATGCTCATGACATGGCAGCAATTTAGAGAGGTCTACTCTCCAACAAACTAACTTCTTGTCTCATTGGAAACTGAATAATGACTCGATTCCTAATTCTAGCTGTTTACTCCATATGGTTGCATCCGTCTTGATGAAGTTTGTTGACGAGGGTCCTTAACTCCTTTTGTCCCCGAGTTAAGTTTTGGATAAAAGCCATCTGGCTCACCAATTGTCCCACCATCTGGACTTTCATTGTTGCCATTTCAGTTTGTAGCCGTTCCAACTGGTCATCCTTGTTGTCCTCGGGATTCTTCATGGTCAAGCCCCTAGTGAGGAGTGCCTTCACTTCTTCTTGCCCCTTGGATAGGTTCAAGAAAATTTCTTGAAGCTGAGCATTTTGAGCCTGAATGTCCTTGATAGTTTGCTCTAGTGCCATCTCTACTGAAATAAATAGTAAGCAGATGAGAGACCTGTATGGGAAAAGCCTGTCATGATATGATGCATGGTATGTGGATGCAATTTTTTTAAGGACTTATAAAATTTAAATTTGTTTTAGACAGAAAAGGAGCAAACATCAATTGTATTAATAAGTTTAAATTGATTACAATTATACCCCTTGGGCTTACAATGGAGGAAGTAAAGAAAAATAAACTCCTAAGACAAAAAGGTCAAATACATCCTCTTTGGAGCAATGTAGGCGTTCAGATTTTGTTCCTCATGAAGCTGTCTTGTAAGCTCTAGAACCTTCTTCTCGCTTGGTGGAATTAGGCTTCAAAGGTGTCTCATTCTTCCTTCAGTTGGATCCAAGCTCTTTTTAAGTCTTCAAGAGAAGTAGGCATGACAGGATGGAGGATAGCATAAGGAACATCTCCTTCAACTAAAGGCTCCATGATGATAGGAAAAATGGCAGGGTATGGCATACCGAGTCTTTGAGCACGCGTTCGTACCCACTTAAGATAAGGCTCCAAAGGAATAGAGTTTTTACGCCCCAATATCTTGCTATCCACTTTGTTCATCATTCTCCAAGCTCGTATGAACCTTTAACGGTAGCCTTGGTTGTCTCCCTCATAGTCGAATGCCAAACCTTGGATGAGTGCATCGTGAGGACCATCTCTTCGTGCATACCCAAATTATCTTAATGCAAGAGATGGGTTATAGGTGATACCTCCCCTAATTCCTAAGAGTGGGACATTAGGGAATTCCCCACAATGGATAATGATAGTAATATCTTATAAGTATCGAGAACACCAATAAATGTCAGAGTGTGTGAGGGACATCATCCTTTGAGACCATGTCAATGCTTGTTCGTTCTTCAATGTTGATCGAGGTAGGTGCGAAGTAAACCACTTGGTGAGTAGGGGAATGCAACACAAGAGATTACCCCTTTTCTTCATTGTGCGAGTGTGGAAATAATGTAAAATGTCTCAAAGCAAGGTAGGTATAGGATTACGAGAGAGGAAAACCTTGATGGCATTCACATCTATGAATTGATCCGGATTGGAAAAAAGAACCAAACCATAGATCAGAAGGGCCAAGACATCTTCAAAAGCTTGAAAATCCATATCTTCCCAGAATGAACGAGCCTTCTCCAACAGAAACTTGGCTAGGAAACCCTCAACTCCGCTTCTTGTCTCCCAATTTGCTATAATGTTGAATCTCTTCAGATGTAGGACTTTGGAAATGACTTCAGGCTTTGGAGTCTCCTCTAAACCGGTGAACGGTATTTGATCAAGCACGGGAACCAACTGATAGGCTAGAAAGGTGAAGCAATGATGCATGGGATCAAAGAATTGGATGAGCACACACATCATTTCTTATTGGAATTTGGAGGTAGCCAAGATGAGAATTCGACCATATTTCTCGGTGAAGGGAGAATCTCCAGGCACCCTTGATGCTAATTCTTGGAGTTGAGGGTGTGCTTTCACGATGCTGACTCGGATGGTATTTCTTCGAATAGAATTTATGGCGTACAAAACAAAACAAAGATAAATTCCTAAATCCTTGAAATGGTTAGTGAGGATGCTTATGATATGATGTCAGGATGTTATGTACAAGTATGCAAAGCAAGTAAGTTGTTATGTACACATAGTCATATCCATACAAAGCAGACAAGTCCTTAGGTTTAGGTTTACCTGGAGTTCGTAGGTAAGTACCCTCTTGAAGTTTAGTTGGCTCAACCTGTCCTAGTAACCGGGTTCTAAGGGATCTCAACATCACCGAACTTTCTTTTAGGCATTGTCTCAGCTCAATCAATCTTTTCTTGCGGCCAAGATATCCCAAAAGTCCGATCTCGATGAGCGTAACATCGAGTATCAACCAATCTTCGGCCGAAATCAAATCCGTCTATCTCACTACTTCCTAATGGCCCAGTTTTCAATTAAGGTTCTAAAGTCATTTAGTGCTTCATGACGATTCTCAGCGGCCCCGTATTCTCCTCGATTCAACACAAGGGATATCGGTACTAAAAAATGTGTCACACTAACGAAGCCATTGCTTCAACCGAATCGGTCTACACCGTACAATTTCCACAATCTATTGCTACTTACCTAAAAGTTGCCCCAGATCCGAGTAGAGGATCAAAACAAGCCCAAACAAGGAACCATAATGTAAAGCAAGCAAGTCAAACAAAGAAAGCAAGTAAAGGTGATCTAGCCCTAAGGTAACCCCGCTTTTAAGTGATCCCCAGCAGAGTCGCCAGTTCTGTAATATGGTGGGAGAACTGACTTGAGTGTTTTACCTTTGATTGCAATTGTTGAGCATAGCAAGAGTCGCCACCGACTTTTCTTTTATCCAATAAGGAAAGGGTGAAAAGAACACGAAATACCTTTGATATTATTTTCTTGAGTTCGGGGGGTAGGTTATGAAAAGGGAAGGTGTTAGCACCCTTTTCATCCGTAGTTATCTACGGGCTCTTAGTTGCTTGCTAGATCACTTGCTTTTGTTTGAAAATGTGTTTATGGTGTGGGTTTTGAAAGTATTTTTAAAAGTGTCTTTGTAATGGTTCTCGTTTCTATAAGAACACGTACATAAAGCTTTGTCTTTTAAAAATGTTTCAAATGAAGGTGTTGGTGTATAAAGTGTTTTTATTGTGAGCAAGTGAGAAACTAGGAGCATCCTACCTACTCAAAAGGTTTTAACGTTATTTTCCTCCTCCTTCAGATGTTGTTATCTTCCCATTTCTTTGGTAATGTGATACGGTGGGAGAACTGACTTAAGGTTTTGCGTTTGTTTTCGCAAATGTTTCGGTTGAGCAAGAGTCGCCATCGACTTTTTATTTTATCCTAAGGAAAGGTTAAAAAGCACAGCAAAAACCTTTGAGATGTTTTCTTGGGTTCGGGGAGTAGATTATAGAAAGGGAAGGTATTAGCACCCTTTCTATCCATGGTTATCCATGGGCTCTTAGTTACTTGCTTAGATCAACTTGCCTTAATTTTCAATTGTTTGAAATGGTGCTTTGTGTGTGGGTTTGAAAAATGTTTTGAAAAGAGGCCAATATGGTGGCAACCTTTGTAATGATCCATGTTGGGATGTATACAAAGGTGTACGTCTTTTGAAAAGGTTTTCAATGTTTTTGAAAGTTGTTTTGAAAGTGTTGTGATGTGTGGTTTTGAAAAATAGGCAAGTGTTTTTGTTTTGCAAGTTGGCAAGTAACCTAGAGCTATATACCCTAAATTTCTCAAAGATCTTTGCTATGTTTTAACCCTTTTAACAATTTTGTTCCACCATTGTATTTGGTGGACAATCTTGTGTTAGGATGTGAACAGGACGGGCGCGGGTCATCGTTTAGACCATGATTGCAATTGTGCCAAGTATCTTTGGGCAATTTTTTCTTTAAGGGACTTGATCATTTTTTTGGCAACTTTTGAAAGAGTCATCGAGGGACTATGATCATTTGAATTTGTTTGGTTTTGCCAAAGATACCTAACATGCAATATGGCCCATTATTGAAGGCAACAAGTGGAGTAACTCTAGGGGGTGCAAGTGTGATTGGTGTTGTTCATTTTCATGCTTGTTTATCTTGAATTTAGGTCAAAATATTTGTTGTTTTTGATTTGCATACAAAACCCTAATTCTAACATGGCATATTTAGAAAGCTCTTAAAGTGAGGAATTTAAAGGTCCTAAATTATTACACAATAATCATGGGAATGGGGGTACAGATGTCCAAATGGGGATGAGACTTCATAGGAGGGTAGTGTCCAATATTTACAACCAAATCGAATTGCACAAATATAAATATAAAGATGTATAAGAATAAAGCAATATATAGGTGAAAGTATTTTGTGTAAGTGTATGTTTTATTCACAAGTAAAATACAAATAAAATAAATAAAAAGAGTTAATTTGGATATTTTCATGTTTATGGCAAAAAACCCTAATTTTGCTAAATAAAAGGTATTATGTATTTAATATATATTATATACAATATTTATTCATTATATAAAAAAAATAATAAAAGAGAAGTATATTTGTCAAAAAGGTATTTTTGATATTAAATATTAATAAAAATAAAAATGTATATTTTTGGTATTTTTATCCTAAATATCCTAATAAATATGTAAATATTTATATTATATGTTAAATATATTAAATATGTACAAAAATAAAATATTTAATATTTACAAAAAAAGTGTATTTTTTATAAAATGTTTTCAAAGGTAAAATAAAATAAAAAAATCAGAAAATAAAAGTGTTTGTATTATTTTTTTATATTTTTAAATAAAAGGTATTATGTATTTATTTACATATAAAACTAAATGAAATCAAATAAATATCAAATAAAATGCAAAAAATATGATAAAAATATTTTTAATATTTTTTATGCTTTGACAAAAATAAATAAGTCAGAAACAAAAATCAAAAGTAAAAAATAATGAAAATAAAATGCAATGGGCCAAGGGGGTGCATGTGTAAAACAGTGGTGCAAAAAGGAAAAACAATCTCCGGCCCAGCCCAAGAGAGGTTGTCTTCAACCTCCAGACAAACGTTTCAAAATGCGCGCGCTCTCTTGCTTCAACCACAACTCTTGATTCCTGGACTTTTAGCACAAACTTATAACATGAAAAATGTCAAGCATCAAGCCACGATTCCATACATACCAAGAACTTGATCTAACTCTCAGAAATGAGAGAGAATTTCTCCATCCCTAATTCTTAACCTAAGTTTTTTCTAATGTTCAGATTCCAAATTCTCTCAGCATATGCAATATAAATGGAAAGTGAAGATATGAATGGCTTCAGGGACATGAGTATGACACTTTTCATTCATAAACCTAGACCTAACTCCTCCTAGATTGAGAGATAGAAGTCCATGAACTTACCTGTTCAGCTTGGATCGTGTCTGGCAATGGAGGCACTTTCAAGGCAAGGTGAGGACTGGTACAGCTTGCTTGAAGTCCAGGGATGCTATTCCAATGCTTGGTGTGCTTTGAATCTTGCTATATCAAGCTACAGAAGTTCACCTGCAAAGTTGAAAACTGAAAATGGAAAATGGTGTTAGGGATGTTACAGGTCGTGACCAATGCTTGGGATAGCTTTAGTGGGTGATAGGGAATGTGTTTGCAAAGGTTTTGGCAAAGGCGCACGAGTGGATTGAGTTGTGCCAATCAAACTGCAGGGATGCCCTGTTTTGTGCAGTTCAATGGTGATTATGTGAATGGGAAGGCATCAAGGGTTAAAGGCTCGTGTTTTAGGTCTGTTAGGGAGTATGGAAAATGTGGAGAAAGTTTGTCTTGGCTTGTGGTTGCAGAAATGTGAGATTATGTAAGTTATGCAATGTTTCTTCTCATGTAAGCCAAAAATGCCAAGTGCTGTTACAGGCTCCTCTAGGCCCCTCAAATGTGCTGCAAAGCTTTGTCTTGATCAGTGGGATATGTCCATTAGCTTGTGCCTAGAAGATTTGCATTGTACTTCTTGATTTGCAAACTTGACATAAAGCCATACTTTTCAAAAATGGATAAAGTGCTTTTTCTAATTAAGGACTAATCCTTCATGTAATGACCAAACTCATAGAACAACATCTTGGCACAATGGATTAGCATTTAATTTTGGAGTGTAAATGAGATTAGAGCCCTGTAATGTAGCTTGCATATGCTGAGTTTGAAAATGCACAAGTTATGAACATGCCTTTGGCCATGAATCAAAGTGACTTTTGCTCATATTGCCAAATTCGATTCTCCCTAACCACAAGGTTGTTTGATGAGTTCTTGGACATTTTGGAAATCTTGGAATGTGTATTACAATCCATATTTGTAATGCAAATTGAAATTCCAAGTGGAAGCATGTGAAAATTGGCCATGAAGTTAGGCAAAAATCCTGCCTAGAATAGGTCAAAATTTTTCTAAGTTAAGAATGTTTTGCACCCTTGTTCCAAAAATCATAACTTGAGCTACAGGCTTATTTTGAGGAAACTTTGTGAATAAAAGTTGTATATTTTGCAATGGACTACAACTTTCATGTTTTGAGTTTTCCTTGAATCCCAATGTATCTTGGTGAAAAAATGGGACAAAGTTAGGAAAAAATTAGGGATTTTCATAACTTAGAAAATTTCTAAGTTATGAAAATTCTTCATTTTAAACCCTAATTTGCAATTCTTGATTTCTTGATGAACAAGTTTCATAATTTGACATGTCTTGATGAAAAATGAATCTTGACACTTGATTTTGACCAAAAAGTCAAAGTTTGACCTTTCAGTATACAGTCAAATATTGATCAATTGACTGGAAAATTCATCTGTCAATCTTGTGCATTTGGGATCTTTTGAATTTGTTGAACATGTCAAAACAATTCCATGGGGTCCTTGAGTCCATATGTGAGCTTGGTTGGCCATTGGCTAGGTCAAACAGTCAAAAATTGCCTTTGTGCATTCAAAACCCTAAAAATGACCATTTTGCCCTTTTGGTGATCTGATCAAATTTCTTGTGGAATTGTGATCCAAACTTGACCAAATGGTTTATATGAGTTCAATATGTTGATGTGGGTCAAAAATCATGAGGTTTGACTGTCAATTGACCACAGTTGACTTTTCCCCCAACACAGCTGATTTCTAGGTCAACTGTCCAATTGACTAGGCAAAGATTGGAATCAAGGCTTGAAACTTGGTATGGATAAACTTGGGAGTCCAATATGAAGCATGAAAGTCATATTAGGCATTTTAGGTCAAAACATCTTTGTGCAAACACAAACCCTAATTTGGGTCAACAGTGCAAGGAGGAGTCTTGAACAGAGCAAACCCTAACTGGATTTTGAGCTCCAAGGGTTTTGTGATGAGGAAAATGTTGAGGAAATGGGAGGGAAAATTTTGGGGTACAACAGTTGCCCCTGTTCAATCTTCTTGCACCTGAAGAGTTAGATTGGCAAGCTTGCCTTTCGCGACACGAAGGTAAAAGGAGATTGGACACTAGAGTGCCCTGAAATTTGCACTCGCGTGCTGGAGTATCAGCAATGTGATGTCGGGAATGGGCTTATAGATGCCATCTGGAGGTGTGACAGAACCTTGTCGGGAATGGGCTTATAGATGCCATTTGGAAGTGTTGATCGCGTAAGAGATTCCTTAGCGAGAACTTGCAAACTTTGAGAAAGGAAGATGTTTCCTGGCTTGTTACAGGTGTTGATCTTAAAATTCTTCATGCAGATATGCCCTGGCTAGATACAGGAGTCGAATCCACTATTGGTTGCTCACAGATGTGCCCTGGCTAGATACAGGAATCAAATCTGGAACTGTTGTCTACAGATGTGCCCTGGCTGGATACAGGTATCGAATCTGGAATTGTCGTCTACAGATATGCCCTAGCTAGATACAGGAATCGAATCTGGAATTGCAAAAGGTTGGTAGATATAGCTTTCCTGGCTGGATACAGGTGTAGACCTCTGACCTGAGAATGAAAGATAATTGCATGGCCTGTTACGGGGGTTGATCTTCAAACTCTTCATGCAGATATGCCCTGGCTAGATACAGGTATCGAATCTACAATCAATCGCTCACAGATATGCCCTGTCTAGATACAGGAATCGAATCTGGAATTGCGATAGTTGATAATAATCATCTTTTGATTGACCTTTTTCCTGAAAAGGCAAAACATTAGTTGTATGCAATGTCATGATGCATGATGTCATGATGCTCAAAATGAGGTAGTGTTGTATGCACTTTGTCATGTATGTAAGCAGGATGTATGAAATATGAAATGTCTATGAATGTATTTTCGTCTAGGAAAATAAATCCTTGAAGACTGGCCGAGGAATCAAATCCTGGGCTGATGTTGAAGAGTAGAGTTCTTCGCTTCCGCTGGGGATGATGGTTGTGAGAATAAACCGGTAGGAGAAGATGACTCTGTTGGGAAATAAACTTGTTGGAGAAATTACTCTGAGGGGAATTACTCTGTGGGAAGAGATACTTCGCTGAGGTTTAGATGAGAGCTCCGCTGGGGGATTCCACTGGTAAGTTACATTGGGGAATTTGATGAACTCCGATGGGGATAGGAAGAACTTCGCCGAGGACGAACTTTCCGTGGTAATTAGCTGAGGATAACCCAGTTATAAGCTCCGGTGAGGAATAACTTTTGAAATGAAACCAGGGAGAGACGTATGTACTCTGTAGGGGATAAGCTTCCAGAATCTACTGGGGATAAGCTTCAAGACCTGCTGGGGATATGGTTTCCACTCTCCTGGGGAAACTTTTCAGACTATACTGGGGTACTGGCTCCACTGGGGTGTCTTGTATTCCGCCGGGGAACAATCTTATATTTAAGACTGCCGGGGATGCTTGCTGAGGAATGCCTATACTCCGCTGGGGAATGTTGATATCTTCTGGGGATACCCAACTTCCTTAAGGTTGACAGTAGACTAACTCTGCTTGGGAAGAGTATTGCTGACTTGCTAGGGGAATATTGTTCCTTTTCAGGGCTGATGGGAGACCAACTTTTCCTGGGGAGAGTATTGCTGAATCTTGGTCTTACTCTGTGGGGAGTCGAGGTAACTTGGTTACATTCTTCAGCTGAACTTACCTTGGTACCTTGGTGGACAGAGCAACTAGACCGCTTGGACCAACCTAAATTGCCCCCGCTTCTGATGTCATCTGTAATTAGTCTTTTGTTTCGTATGCAAATATTCATGATTAGCAATTAATGTCAAATGCATATATCAAAAATGAATATTGGACGTTGTTCGCAAGACAAAATAGTAAAAGGAAAAACAATTTGGCAATTTGTTTGAAAAATTGAACTTGTATTGATTTTGAAAGTTGCCTGTAAATAGGCGTTTATGTACAGGAGGCTGACGTCCTAGTAAGAGAACACCGGCGAACAACATAGAGTTTATACAATTTTGAAAAGGAAACAAAACAGCTATGTGAAAAATAGTCCCACAGGGTTCCAACTCTGCTATCGCCTTTATGTCTTCAAGCGTCTCATTACTTTGCTGCTTAGTTGAAAATAAAGCTGATTGATCGATGCCGAAGTCTGAGCCCGATAGTTGATGCCGAATTCTGGATGCAAGCTGATCCAATGAGACATAGTATTACGCTTTAATCCCTAACTTTTGCCTGGACCGCCCTTTCGGGTTTTCAATCCATCGGGATACCCATTTTTGCCCAAGCCGCCTTTTCAGGTTTTCAACTTGCCGGGTGTACAGATTTTTCATTTTCATCCCTCATTTTTGTCCGAACCCTTTTGGTTTGCCGGGAAGCCCTTATTTTGCCTAGGTGTGTCAACCTAGCGGGTCTTTGATTCATGCATAGTATCTTTTCACTATGTCTGCATTGGCGGGGTGAGGAAGGTCGTCACCATCCATGGTGGTTAGGATCATAGCTCCTCCTGAGAAGATGTGCTTAACCATAAATGGCCCTTCGTATATAGGGGTCCATTTGCCCCTGGGGTCACTTTGAGGAAGAATGATGCGATTGATTACCAGGTCTCCAACTTGATACTCTTGTCGTCTGACCTTCTTGTTAAATGCCCTGATCATCCGTTTTTGGTACGTCTGACCATGACAAATAGCAGTGAGTCTCTTTTCTTCAATTAGGTTTAATTGATCAAGCTGAGTCTAGATCCAGTCATCTTCACTTAAGTCTGCATCCTTCATTATCCAGAGAGAGGGTATCTGGACTTCAATAGGCAAGACTGCCTCCATGCCATAGACCAAGGAAAAAGGAGTTGCCCCTGTTGACGTTCGCGCTGAGGTACGGTACCCATGAAGAGCAAACGGTAACATTTTGTGCCAATCTTTATAGGTTACTGTCATCTTCTATACAATCTTCTTGATGTTCTTATTTGCCGCTTCTACAGCCCCATTCATCTTCGGCCGGTAGGGAGAAGAATTGTGGTGCTGTATCTTGAATTGCTCGCAGAGCTCAGTGATCATCTTGTTGTTAAGATTGGTACCATTGTCCGTAATGATCCTCTCAGGTACACCGTATCGACAGATCAGGTTATGCCGAATGAAACGTGCCACGACGCTCTTGGTTACCGTAGCATAGGAAGCCGCTTCGACCCACTTCGTGAAGTAATCAATTGCTACCAAAATGAAGCGGTGCTCGTTAGATATCGTAGGTCGGATCTCGCCGATCATATCAATTCCCCACATTGCAAAAGGCCAAGGTGTTGTCAAGACGTTCAGAGGAACCAGAGGAATGTGCACCTTATCAGCATAGATCTGGCATTTATGACAAGTTCGCGAGTGCTGATAACAGTCGGCTTCCATTGTGGACCAGAAATATCCTGCCCGAAGGATTTTCTTTTCCATGGTATGTCCACTGGAATGTGTTCCGAAGGTACCTTCATGTAGCTCTTCCATGATCCTTTCTGCTTCAGTCTTATCCACACAACACAGTAAAGTTGAATCATGGTTTCGCTTGTAGAGAATGCCATTGCTGAGGAAGAACTTTGCTGCAAACCTTCTCAAGAATTTCTTGTCATTGACCTATGCGCCTTCGGGGTATTCTTGAGCTTCAAGGTACCTCTTCACCTCATGATACCAAGGTTTTTCTGTTACCTCTTCGGTCTCGAGATCGCAGCAATGTGCAGGTTCATCCAATTTCTAGATAATGATCTGGGGCGCTTCGTTGTCCCATTTGACTTTGAACATAGAAGACATTGTAGCCAACGCGTCTGCCAACTGATTCTCCTCTCTTGGGAAGTGTTCAAAAGTTATCTCTTCGAAGTGGGGAAGCAACGTCAGCACATACTCCTTGTAAGGAATAAGGTTTGGGTGTTTCGTATCCCACTCGCCTTTGACCTGATTGATCACGAGAGCGGAATCTTCGAAGACACTCAGAAACTTGATCCTTAAATCAATTGCAGCTTGAAGACCCATGATACATGCCTCATACTCCGTCATGTTGTTGGTGCAGTGGAAACATAGTCGGGCACTAAGTGGAGTATGAGTGCCTTTAGGGGATATGATCACAGTGCCGATTCCATTACCCAAAGCGTTTGAGGCTCCGTCAAAGTGCATAGACCATCGGGATCCTTCCTCAGGTCCTTCATCCGGTCCAGGTACTTCACAATCAGTCACTACCATGATATCTTCGTCTGGAAATTCAAAGTTCAACGACCGGTAATCGTCCACCGGTTGGTGTGCCAAATGGTCTGCTAATACACTTCCCTTGATTGCTTTTTGAGTCGTGTACTGGATGTCATATTCTGTCAAGATCATTTGCCATCTGGCTATTCTTCCGGACAGAGAAGGCTTTTCGAATATGTACTTGATTGGGTCCATTTTTGAGATCAACAGAGTAGTGTGAGTCAACATATATTGTCTCAGCCGGCGAGCAGCCCATACCAGAGCGCAGCAAGTTTTCTCGAGCAGTGAGTACCGGGTCTCACAGTCGGTAAACTTTTTGCTCAGGTAATAAATGGCGTGTTCTTTTCGGCCAGACTCGTCATGCTGCCCCAGCACACACCCCATTGAGTTGTTAAGTACTGTCAAGTATAGTATTAGAGGTCTCCCTTCAACCGGCGGCATAAGAATGGGTGGTTCTTGGAGATACTCTTTGATCTTTTCGAAAGCAGCCTGACATTCATCGTTCCAACGTACTACTTGATCCTTCTTCAGTAGCTTGAAGATTGGTTCAGAGGTAGCAGTTAGATGTGAGATGAATCGGGCAATGTAATTCAACCGTCCTAGAAAGCCTCTGACTTCTTTCTCTGTCTTGGGAGTTGGCATCTCTTTTATGGCTTTCACTTTGGCAGGGTCCACTTGAATACCTTTGTCGCTCACAATGAAGCCTAGCAATTTTCCATATCTCACCCCAAAGGTGCATTTGTTCGGGTTCAACCTCAGCTTGTACAACTTCAGACGGTCAAACAGCTTCCGTAGATGGTCAAGGTGTTCCTCCTCAGTTTGAGACCTTGCAATCATATCGTCGACATATACTTCTATCTCATGGTGGAACATATCATGGAATAAAGCAACCATGGCACGTTGGTAGGTTGCCCCAACATTTTTCAACCCAAAAGGCATGACCTTGTAGCAAAAAGTGCCCCACTGAGTAACAAAAGTGGTCTTCTCCATATCTTCAGGGGCCATCTTGATCTGATTATAACCGGAGAAACCATCCATGAAGGAGAATACTTTATGCTGAGCAGTGTTGTCAACCAAGACGTCGATATGAGGCAGAGGGAAATCATCCTTGGGGCTGGCCCTGTTCAAATCCCTGTAATCAACACACATCCGGACCTTACCATCCTTTTTCGGTACTGGAACCACGTTGGCAATCCACTGAGGGTAAGAAGTTACAGCTAGAAACCCGGCATCAAATTGTTTCATAACCTCAGCTTTGATTTTCTCGGACATCTCTGGACGCATACGGCGGACCTTTTGTTTTACCGGAGGGCAGTCTTCCTTGCTAGGCAGGTGATGAACCACAATGTCGGTATCCAATCCAGGCATGTCTTCGTAAGACCAGGAAAAGATTTCCATGTAGTCATGCAGCATCTGAATCAACCGTTGTTTCACACTAAGCTCTAAATTGGCACCAATCTTGACTTCCTTTCTGTCTGTCTCAGTACCCGGATTTACCATTTCCACTGGCTCTTCATGTGGTTGAATGACCCTCTCTTCCTGGAGTAGCAGTCTTGCAAGTTCACCAGGCACTTCGCAATCATCTTCACCTTCATCTTCGTCTAAGTTGATCGGATTTTCGAAGTCATAACTGGCAGTAGCAGAGTCGTTACCAGTGAGATCTAGAGTGGATTGGAACCTGTATAAGTGAGTGTGTGTAAATATAGTTGTTTTGCAATATATAATAAAGAAAGAAAAGGAGTTCAAGATTTTGAAATGCAACAAACGTCCAATGTTTTGATTAATGATATATGAAAATGACATACAAAAGCCCTCACAAATGAAGCCACGGTGCCCCGGGTAGGACACCGAGCCATAAAAGTTTCAACATATTGTTTGTTACAAATTGAAAACAAAAGAGTTCATTACTGAGTGACAAAAGTAATAGGTGTAAAGTCTTTGGCAGTCCAGTTGCTTGGTCCATTGTCGGTTGTTGGGTAGATCCAGCTGTCAAATTCAGATTCCTCCACGTTGTCTTCAATAGCATTCACTCCCGGGTTGGTGATGAACACAGGAGGTCTTCCAATCCTCGCCTTACGAACAACCTTCTGAGCCTCTGCAGTGAAGCCCAAACCAAACTTGTCAGTCTTTGGAGTGAAGTCAGGAAGTCGGCCCCAGTTTGCGCACTCACCCTTCTCAATCACAGCTCGGGCATCCTTTAAGCAAGCCATCTTCAACGGAGGGTCTTCAATCACAGTTTCAGCCGACGCCAATGTCTGAGGCACCTCTTCAAAGTGCTGAAAGGGGGTCTCAATGAATTCCCCATCCATTTCTATGTACCGGAACGAGTTTAAGTGGCTGACCATATACTCTTCTTCCCCTTGAACTGTAACAATCTTCCCTCTAACCGGGTACTTAAGCTTCTGATGTAGTGTGGAGGTCACAGCTCCAGCCTTGTGGATCCATGGACGACCCAGAAAACAAGAGTAGGATGGACGGATGTCCATCACATAGAAAGTTGAATAAAAAACTTGAGAACAACCCTGATTGGAATGTCAACTTCACCATGTACCATCCTTTTCGAACCGTCAAAGGCTCGGACAACAATGTTACTGGGCTTGAGTTCCAGACCCTCACAATCCAGTCTGTCTAGGGCCTTCTTGGGTAATACGTTCAATGAAGAACCGGTGTCTACCAACACATGGGAAAGAGTAGTGCCCCTGCATTCAATGGAGATATGCATGGCGTCGTTATGGTTCTTTCCTTTGGCAGTCAGATCGGCGTCAGAGAAGCCCAAACCATTATCGGCAGTCAAGTTGGCCATGCAATCGGTAAATTGATCAGCAGACGTTTCTTGCGGAACATGGGCCGTCTTCAGGAAGGAAATCAGGGCCTTGGCATGGGCCTCTGAACACAACAACAGTGATAGCATAGAAATTTTTTATGGGGTGTGCCCCAGCTGCTCAACAACATTGAAATCACTTTTCTTGATAATCTTGAGGATCTCCTCCATCTCTTACTCGGAGGCTTCAACAATGGTTGTCTTCGGTGCCTCCGTTAGAGCAGGCAAATCAGTAGCAATCCCTTTGCCCCGAGCATCAGAGGACTCGGCAGCAGGGGTAGAAACAGGAACTTGATTAGGAAGGGGAACATGCACACTTGCAGGTGTGATGATAAGGGGTTTCTGAATAGCTGGTGGCGCAATATCTGGCGAGAACAACCTACCACTGCGAGTAATTTTGGCAGGCCCGGTGATGTTACTGACAGCGGTACTTGTATCAAACTCTTGTTTTACTCCAAGCACATAAACATCTGCCCCATAGTGCCATGGGACAGCTTTGTCGGATGTATAAGGGAGAGGTCCCGGAACAGTGATGATGATGGGAGCAATTTTCTGAGTGGACATGATTTTGACAGGCTTCTTTGAAGGAGCCTTAGGAGGGTTATTGAAAATAGTAACAATAGAAACTTCTTCGACAGGGACAGCAGGAACATCAATCTTCTCGAACAAGATTTCTTTGCTATCCATCAGGCTTTGGATACCTGATTTCAGCAAAGGACAACCAAAAGGCGAAACAGCACATAGAAGGCAATCTTCACCACATCCCGGAAATAAACCGGCTAGCAACAGATTCCTTTTGACAGTCGATAACGGAGTAACAATCTCTTCCACGGAGGCTACATATCGGTCTTCTTCCACAGCATTCACTCCATGCTGGGGCATGGGAGCAGTTACAACATTGGGCCTTTCGGGTGCCTCAAACTGTATTTCTTTAGCATCAATAAGGTCTTGAACCTTATTCCTCAGAGCCCAACAATCGTCCGTAGTATTCCCGGGGCTATCAGAGTGATAAGCGCAACGGGAGTTGGGGTTGTACTTTGAAGAAGCTGTGTTCACCACCTTCGGAGCTTCCTTGATAGTTACCAGATTGGTTGACAGTAGTTGCGGAAAAACCTGAGACAGGGTCATGCTAAGCCGAGTGTACTGCCTTTTGGGCCTCTCACCCCTTTGTTGATTATATTGCTGAGGAGCAACGACAGGCTTTGAAATTACCAATGCATTGACAGCTTGGCGGCGTTCCGGTTTAATCTGTCTTTGGGGACCATAAACAACACTGGCTTCTTTCTTGAAAGGCTTCTTCTCAGTACTCGCGGAGGCACCTTTCTGTATCTTCCCTGACTTGATACCAGCTTCTATCCTCTCACCAGTCAAGATCAAATCCGTAAACCCAGCAGAAGAATTACCAATCAGATGATTAAAGAATGGACCAGACAGGGTCCCTAGGAACATGTCAACAAGCTCGCGGTCAGTCAAAGGAGGCTGCACCCTGCCAGCCAGGTCTCTCCACTTTTGTGCATACTCCTTAAATCCTTCGCCCGTCCCTAGTGACATACCCTGGAGTTGGGTACGCGTGGGAGCGAGTTCAGAATTGTACTGGTACTGTTTATAAAATGCGGTAGCCAAATCTTCCCAGTTTCGAATACTGGCTCCATCTAGCTGATAGAACCATTCGAGTTGAGACCCCGAAAGGCTATCCTGAAAGAAATGGATCCATAGGTTCTTGTCTGCAGTGTAAGGTTGGATCTTCCTTACATATGATATGAGATGCAGCTTAGGACAGGAAGCCACGTCGTAATTTGCAAAGGCAGGCGCCTTGAACTTGTGTGGGATCACCACCCCAGAAGATAAACCTAAATCTCTGAAATTCAACCCCGACACATTTTGAATCTCCATGGCACTTAAACGGTCCTCTAGTTGCTTGTATCTGTCTACAGCGGGAGGGTACTGTTCATCATTGTAATCCGTCTCGTTGTCGGAAACTGCTGGACTAGGAGCCCTTCCCCCTTGGGGACTGTCTTTCTCTGCAAAGGAAGTAGCCTGATCAGCCTCATTATGTAGTGTATTCCCAAACCTGCATCCAGTGTTGAACAGCGCAGTCCTCTTCTTCTTCTTCTTCTTCAGGAGCAGAGCCTTCAACACTTGTTGACCCTGGGCTAAGCTCATGACCAGCTCTTGAAACTGGGCATTCTTGGCCTGGAGGGCCTTGATAGCTTGCTCATTGGATGATTCAGGATTCATGATGACTGTTCAAATAGATAGCGAAGAAGATTAAGCAACTTGTGGAAAAAGGGTACCTGTTATGCATATGATGCAATGAGATGCGTATGACTTATGTTTTTAAAGACAATAGGGATTCAACTTTGTAGACAAAAAGGAAACACACTTCATTAGATTCAAACTTTAAATTGTTCAACAACTTTCCCTTAGGCATTACAGGAATGAAAATACTGAAAAGGAAATAAAAGCTGTAAAAGAGATATCCAAAGCCCATCAGTGCTCCCATGGCCTCCTCTTCTCAGTACGGATATAGTCATTCAGGATCCGCTCTTCCTCCAATTTCTTAGTCAGCTTCTGGATCTTCCGTTCTTGTTCGTTGAACTTTTCCCGATAAAAATCCCGTTCTTCCTGTAGTTGCACCCAAGATCTCTTTAGTGTATCAATATCAGTGGGTATCTGAGGAGGGAGGACAGTTGGAGGAACCCCGTCTTCATCAAGAGATTCAAGAATGATAGGCCTGACAGCTTCGTATGGCATACATATCTTCTGAGCACGGATGCGGACCCATCTGCAATAGGGTTCCAATGGTAGAGAAGTCTTCGGTCCCAACTCATGTGGGTCAGCTTTGTGAATTCTGTCCCAAGCCTTAATGAATCCATGGCGCAGTTTGTCACTGCCTGCCTGAAATTCAAAACTGAAGTGAGGAGCCAACATCTCATGAGGCCCTGCTCTTCTGGCTCTTCCAAACTGACGGAGAGCTAAACATGGATTATAAGAGATTCCTCCCTGGGTAGCGATCAATGGAACATTAGGATATTCTCCGCAACGATCAATAACAGCTACCTCATCCAAACCTCTGAGAGTCCAAGTGATGTCATTATCAGTGAGAGACATTAACCTATGAGCCCAACCCTTTCCTTCTTCATTCTTCAGCACGAACTTAGGAAGGTGCGAAATAAACCACCTCACTAACAAAGGAGCACAACACCATGGAGTTCCCCGTCTTCGGGCAGTACGAGCATGGAGCTGTTGCAGGATATCACCCAAAAGAGTGGGTACAGGGTTCCGAGACATGAAGATCCTTATGGCATTGATATTGACAAAGTCATCAGGATTTGGAAACAACACTAGACCAAAGATTAAGAGGGTCAGAATGTCTTCGTACACCTTGAAGTCTAAGTCATTCCAGAAACTATTAGCTTTTCCAACCAGAAACTTAACCAAAAAGACCTTAATTCCACTTCTAGTTTCCCAGTTAGCTACTACCTCTTCTTTGGTTAAGGGAAGGACTGCAGCAATCTCTTCAGGCCTAAGGGTCTTCTCCCAACCAGTGAATGGAGTCTTCTCCAAAACAGGGATACCAAGCAAATCAGAGAATTCTTCCAGGGTAGGGACCAGCTGGAAGTCTTGAAAAGTGAAGCAATGATACAGGGGATCATAAAACTGGACCAAGACACTCATCAGTTGTTGGTCCCACTTTGAAGTGATCAAACCAAGGAGAGAACCATGCCTCTTGATGAAGGAAGTAGTGTTTGGAATCCTATCAACCAATTCCTTGAGCAAAGTTGGTGGTTGAACAAAGTTGAGCCGGATAGTATTCCTACGCACGGGCATCATGATGTCCTGCAAAACAAAGCAAAGATGAAACCCTCTTGTCTTTGAAATGGGTCAGTCCTTATGCAGGATGCATGCAATGGTATGATGGTATGATGCTATGATGGAGCACACCACAAGTATTCACAAATGCAAACATGATAAGGCACACAAGTCACACAAGACAACCCTTAGGGTTTAGGCCAGCATGAAGTTTAGGTATTACCCTCTTTTAGTTTCGTTGGTTAAAACCTGTCCTATCAAAAGTAATCGGGTTCTAGAGGATCTCAATATCATTGACTACCCTCAATCGGTCATAACTCCAGCATCGCAATCTTTTCTTGCAGCCAGAACCATCGCGAGAGTTTAGCCTCAATGAGTGTAGCATACTGCTACTGTTCTATGGCCAAGTTGGGCCAATTTAGGGTTCTAAGGTAGGTTGGTGTTTTAATGACTCCTTAGAAGACCCATATTCTCCTCGTTGCAACACAAGGGATATCGGTACAGACCAAGGCGTCACACCAACGTAGCCACTGCTTTACCCATGTCGGTCTATGCCGGACAGGTCCCTCACAGATTATGCTACCTAAAAGGGTATTCCCCAGATCCAGGTTAGGATCTATGAAACTCCGATGCAAAGCCCACAAATATAAAAGCAAACAAAGCAAACAATTGAAAACAAAGGTGATCTAAGCCCTAAGGTTACTCCACTTTTAAGTTCATTCCCCAGCAGAGTCGCCAGTTCTGTGATACGGTGGGAGAACTGACTTAAGGTTTTGCATTTGTTTTCGCAAATGTTTCGGTTGAGCAAGAGTCGCCACCGACTTTTTATTTTATCCTAAGGAAAGGTTAAAAAGCACAGCAAAAACCTTTGAGATGTTTTCTTGGGTTCGGGGAGTAGATTATAGAAAGGGAAGGTATTAGCACCCTTTCTATCCATGGTTATCCATGGGCTCTTAGTTACTTGCTTAGATCAACTTGCCTTGATTTTAAATTGTTTGAAATGGTGCTTTCAATTGTTTGAAATGGTGCTTTGTGTGTGGGTTTGAAAAATGTTTTGAAAAGAGGCCAATATGGTGGCAACCTTTGTAATGATCCATGTTGGGATGTATACAAAGGTGTACGTCTTTTGAAAAGGTTTTCAATGTTTTTGAAAGTTATTTTGAAAGTGTTGTGATGTGTGGTTTTGAAAAATAGGCAAGTGTTTTTGTTTTGCAAGTTGGCAAGTAACCAAGAGCTATCTACCCTAAATTTCTCAAAGATCTTTGCTATGTTTTAACCCTTTTAACAATTTTGTTCCACCATTGTATTTGGTGGACAATCTTTTGTTAGGATGTGAACAGGACGGGCGCGGGTCATCGTTTAGACCATGATTGCAATGGTGCCAAGTATCTTTGGGCAATTTTTTCTTTAAGGGACTTGATTATTTTTTTGGCAACTTTTGAAAGCGTCATCGAGGGACTATGATCATTTGAATTTGTTTGGTTTTGCCAAAGATACCTAACATGCAACATGGCCCATTATTGAAGGCAACAAGTGGAGTAACCCTAGGGGGTGCAAGTGTGATTGGTGTTGTTCATTTTCATGCTTGTTTATCTTGAATTTAGGTCAAACTATTTGTTGTTTTTGATTTGCATACAAAACCCTAATTCTAACATGGCATATTTAGAAAGCTTTTAAAGTGCGGAATTTAAAGGTCCTAAATTATTACACAATAATCATGGGAATGGGGTACAAATGTCCAAATGGGGATGAGACTTCATAGGAGGGTAGTGTCCAATATTTACAACCAAATCGAATTGCGCAAATGTAAATATAAAGATGTATAAGAATAAAGCAATATATAGGTGAAAGTATTTTGTGTAAGTGTATGTTTTATTCACAAGTAAAATACAAATAAAATAAATAAAAAGAGTTAATTTAGATATTTTCATGTTTAGGGCAAAAAACCCTAATTTTGCTAAATAAAAGGTATTATGTATTTAATATATATTATATACAATATTTATTAATTATATACAAAAAATAAATAAAAGAGAAGTATATTTGTCAAAAAGGTATTTTTGATATTAAATATTAATAAAAATAAAAATGTACATTTTTGGTATTTTTATCCTAAATATCATAATAAATATGTAAATATTTATATTATATGTTAAATATATTAAATATGTACAAAAATAAAATATTTAATATTTACAAAAAAAGTATATTTTTTATAAAATGTTTTCAAAGGTAAAATAAAATAAAAAATCAGAAAATAAAAGTGTTTGTATTATTTTTTTATATTTTAAATAAAAGGTATTATGTATTTATTTACATATAAAACTAAATGAAATCAAATAAATATCAAATAAAATGCAAAAAATATGATAAAAATATTTTTAATATTTTTTATGCTTTGACAAAAATAAATAAGTCAGAAACAAAAATCAAAAGTCAAAAATAATGAAAATAAAATGCAATGGGCCAAGGGGGTGCATGTGTAAAACAGTGGTGCAAAAAGGAAAAACAATCTCAGGCCCAGCCCAAGAGAGGTTGTCTTCAACCTCCAGGCAAACGTTTGAAAATGCGCGCGCTTTATTGCTTCAACCACAACTCCTGATTCCTGGACTTTTAGCACAAACTTATAACATGAAAAATGTCAAGCATCAAGCCACGATTCCATACATACCAAGAACTTGATCTAACTCTCAGAAATGAGAGAGAATTTCTCCATCCCTAATTCTTAACCTAAGTTTTTTCTAATGTTCAGGTTCCAAATTCTCTCAGCATATGCAATATAAATGGAAAGTGAAGATATAAATGGCTTCAGGGACATGAGTATGACACTTTTCATTCATAAACCTAGACCTAACTCTTCCTAGATTGAGAGATAGAAGTCCATGAACTTACCTGTTCAGCTTGGATCGTGTCTGACAATGGAGGCACTTTCAAGGCAAGGTGAGGACTGGTACAACTTGCTTGAAGTCCAGGGATTCTATTCCAATGCTTGGTGTGCTTTGAATCTTGCTATATCAAGCTACAGAAGTTCACCTGCAAAGTTGAAAACTGAAAATGGCAAATGGTGTTAGGGATGTTACAGGTCGTGTCCAATGCTTGGGATAGCTTCAGTAGGTGACAGGGAATGTGTTTGCAAAGGTTTTGGCCAAGGCGCACGAGTGGATTGAGTTGTGCCAATCAAACTGCAGGGATGCCCTGTTTTGTGCAGTTCAATGGTGATTCTGTGAATGGGAAGGCATCAAGGGTTAAAGGCTCGTGTTTTAGGTCTGTTAGGGAGTATGGAAAATGTGGAGAAAGTTTGTCTTGGCTTGTGGTTGCAGAAATGTGAGATTGTGTAAGTTATGCAATGTTTCTTCTCATGTAAGTCAAAAATGCCAAGTGCTGTTACAGGCTCCTCTAGGCCCCTCAAATGTGCTGCAAAGCTTTGTCTTGATCAGTGGGATATGTCCATTAGCTTGTGCCTAGAAGATTTGCATTTTACTTCTTGATTTGCAAACTTGACATAAAGCCATACTTTTCAAAAATGGATAAAGTGTTTTTTCTAATTAAGGACTAATCCTTCATGTAATGACCAAACTCATAGAACAACATCTTGGCACAATGGATTAGCATTTAATTTTGGAGTGTAAATGAGATTAGAGCCCTGTAATGTAGCTTGCATATGCTGAGTTTGAAAATGCACAAGTTATGAACATGCCTTTGGCCATGAATCAATGTGACTTTTGCTCATATTGCCAAATTCGATTCTCCCTAACCACAAGGTTGTTTGATGAGTTCTTCGACATTTTGGAAAGCTTGGAATGTGTACTACAATCCATATTTGTAATGAAAATTGAAATTCCAAGTGGAAGCATGTGAAAATTGGCCATGAAGTTAGGCAAAAATCCTGCCTAGAATAGGTCAAAAATTTTCTAAGTTAAGAATGTTTTGCACCCTTGTTCCAAAAATCATAACTTGAGCTACAAGCTTCTTTTGAGGAAACTTTATGAATCAAAGTTGTAGATTTTGCAATGGAATACAACTTTCATGTTTTGAGTTTTCCTTGAATCCAAATGTATCTTGGTGAAAAAATGCGACAAAGTTAGGAAAAAATTAGGGATTTTCATAACTTAGAAAATTTCTAAGTTATGAAAATTCTTCATTTTAAACCCTAATTTGCAATTCTTGATTTCTTGATGAACAAGTTTCATAATTTGACATGTCTTAATGAAAAATGAATCTTGACACTTGATTTTGACCAAAAAGTCAAAGTTTGACTTTTCAGTATACAGTCAAATATTGATCAGTTGACTGGAAAATTCATCTGTCAATCTTGTGCATTTGGGATCTTTTGAATTTGTTGAACATGTCAAAACAATTCCATGGGGTCCTTGAGTCCATATGTGAGCTTGGTTGGCCATTGGCTAGGTCAAACAGTCAAAAATTGCCTTTGTGCAGTCAAAAATTGCCTTTGTGCAGTCAAAACCCTAAAAATGACCATTTTGCCCTTTTGGTGATCTGATCAAATTTCTTGTGGAATTGTGATCCAAACTTGACCAAATGGTTTATATGAGTTCAATATGTTGATGTGGGTCAAAAATCATGAGATTTGACTGTCAATTGACCACAGTTGACTTTTTCCCCAATACAGCTGATTTCTAGGTCAACTGTCCAATTGACTGGGCAAAGATTGGAATCAAGGCTTGAAACTTGGTATGGATAAACTTGGGAGTCCAATATGAAGCATGAAAGTCATCTTAGGCATTTTAGGTCAAAACATCTTTGTGCAAACACAAACCCTAATTTGGGTCAACAGTGCAAGGAGGAGTCTTGAACAGAGCAAACCCTAACTGGATTTTGAGCTCCAAGGGTTTTGTGATGAGGAAAATGTTGAGGAAATGGGAGGGAAAATTTTGGGGTACAACAGGTAAGAAGCCCCATCATTGGATGTAAAGGAACGGACGTGGGACGTTTATATAATCATAGTAGGCAACCTATAGGACGTTTTAGCAATTTTTGTTTAGGGACTAGATCGTTTACCGAAGGCAACATTAAGGGTCATCAGGGACTACGATATTTTATTGAGGGTCTTTGCTAAAACGTCCATATTCGAGGGACATGACTATTTTTCCGAGGCAACAAGTGAGATTACCTTAGGGGTGCATGTGGGAATAGTGTGTTTGATTTGCATGCATTTAGTCTTTGAATTTTAGGTTATCTACTTATTGTTTTTATCTTGTAATACATCCTAATTACTAGCATTTATACAAAAGTAATAAAAATGCAGAAAATAAATCCTACACTATTACAACCATATTGAATAGCATGAAAATATAAAGGCAAAATAAAATAAAGGAAACAAAAAGGGCTCTTTCGATTTAGGCAGAACCATCCTTCGATTCTGCTTCTCTTGACTTCCTTCGATTTGGCCTGGAAGTGGTGAAGGCATGACTTTTGATTGGGGCTTGAGAGCCAATGTGGTGTGCCTTTCGATTGGGGCCTGAGATTCAGCATGGCCATCCTTCTGGCTGCCTCTTTCGTCCAGCATGGAGTGCATGTTCACCTTAAGTCCTTTGCTACATCCTTCGATTGGGTCTGGAGTCAGTGAGGAAGCCTAAGGCTTCGTTTCATACTTCTGTTTCTTTCGTTTGAGATTTTGAATAGCAACAAGGCCTAAGGCCATGCTAGCATCACCTTATGGCCAGTGTAACGCGGTGGGAGAACTGACTTGGTTGTTTTGCTTTTTATTGTAATTGTGCAGATAGCAAGAGTCGCCACCTACTTTTCTTTTATCCAAAAAGGAAAGGATGAAAAGAACAGGAAAGACCTTTAGAGATGTCTTTTGAGTTCGGGGGGTAGAATATGAAAATGGAAGGTATTAACACTCTTTTTATCCGTAGTTATCTACGGGCTCTTAGTTGCTTGCTAGATCACCTGCTTTTGTTTGAATGTGCTTGTGGTGTAGGTTTTGAAAGTATTTTGAAAATATCTTTGTAATAGTTCTCGTTTCTATAAGAACGCGTACAAAGTGTTTGTTTCGAAAATAGTTCAGAGATGTGTTTGTGGAGTGTTTTTTTTTAAAGTATTTGGAAAGATGTTTTGGTAATGGTTCTTGTCTCTATAAGAACGTATAAAAAAAGCTTTTGTATTTTGAAAAGATTTTAATATGAAAGTGTTGGTGTTAAATGTTTGGTTGTGAGCAAGCGAGCAACTAGGAGCGAATCTACCTACTCAAACGGTATTAAATGTTCTTTTCCTCCTCCTTTAGATGTTGCTATCTTACCATTGATTTGGTAAGAAGCCCCATCGTTGAATGTGAAGGGACAGGCGCGGGACGTTTGTACAGTCATAGAAGGCAACTTATGAGACGCTTTAGCAATTTTTTGCAAGGGACTAGATCGTTTTATTGAAGACAACATGGAGGGACATCGAGGGACTACGATCTTTTTTTATCGAAGGGTCTTTGCTAAAGCGTCCAATATTCGAGGGACATGACTGTTTTTCTGAGGAAACGAGCGAGGTTACCCTAGGGGTGTGTGTGTCTGAAAAACTGTGTTTGTTTCTAGTTATTTTGTCTTTGAAATTAGGTTATCTAGCAATTGATTTTGAATCTTTCCATGCACGCCTAATTACTATACAGTATAAGGAAAACAATAAATTTCGGAAAGTAAAATTCTACGCTATTACAGAGTTTTCGGGAATGGGGTACAAATTTACAAATGGGGATGGATTAGTACAATTAAATGTCCAAATAGGCAAACAATACAACCAAATCGAATCGAGAAATTAATCGAAATTATAACAGTTTATGAAATAAAATTAATTGACAAAGTATATAAATTCTTGGTATTTTTGTTTGTGAGAAATTTTGAAAAGAAAATAAAATCCTATTCTGTTATTTTAAAATTTTGTTTATCATGAAGAAATTAAGCAATTTGTAAAAAATATTAACTAAAAAGTTAATTAACTAAATTATTCACAAAAAATTGCTAACTAAACTAACTGAGAAGATTAAATAATTCAAAATTATGAATCTAGAATTAAAACTAAAGATTAAATTAAATCTAAATTAAAATTATTAAGATAATTCTAAACTAAACTTAAAATTCTAAATAACTGAATTAATCCTAAAACTAAGTTAAGGTTCTAGAATTCCTAAGTTAAATCTAAACTAAATTAAAAAATCTACAATTACTAATTAAATTAAAATTACTAATTAAAACCTAAGCTAAATTAAACCTAAGATTATTAACTAAACCAAAATAAATATAGAAAGAAAAGAAAATAAAGGGTGCAACAGAAATCAGAATTGGGCTTAAACAAATCAAGGCCCAAAACAGATTAAAGGGAATAGATTAGGTTTGGGTTGGGGCTTTGAGGCCAAGCCCACAAACCAAATCCAAAAAAGAAACAGGGATGGGTTTTCGAAACCCTAAACATGGAGAGGGCAGCCGTTGGCATTATCAAACCAAAATCTCAAACTAAAACGACTCATCTTCCCCTCTCTGCTTGTTCCAGATTTCCTTGATTCCTTTATTCTCCATAACACAACAACAACATGCTATGGAAACAAGCACCCTATGTCTCTCTCTCAGCCACGAACCGAAATCCGCAGTAGTGAAATAAAACCCAGGAACCCGATGCAAACCCTTATCCCCAAATTTGATTTCAATGAATCCGACAGGTTTTATAAGCTACATCATAAGCAAACAGAGATTCAAGTAGCAAAATCAACAAGAAATCATACTAGTGAGACTCCAGGTAAGCTTCTGAATTTGATATTTTTCTATGATTTTGCTTCTTTCTCCTTCTGGTTTTTGCTTCTGAAATGTGTATGTATTTGAATGGGGTTATATATTGTGATTTGTGAATTGGGAGAAGAGGGATTATTATAAAACAAACCTTAAAAATATGATTCCTAGATACAAACCCTAATGATGAACTTTAACTTGCTTTAACCATCAATTCTTGCTTGAATTTTCACGATGCTTGCTAACTTTTTTCTTTTTCTCTTGTTTCATGTACGGAAAGTGAGGCAAGGTGACGAGAAAATCATGGCTGGTAAAGATTGGATGGTTTTCTTTAAGATGAAGCAAATGAAGATTGGAAGAAATAAAACAAAATTCCTCTCTTTTTAAACAAAATAAATTTTGTAATTTATTTCATTAGTAATCAAAACAAAATTTGTAATTTCACGTTACTTGTAATGTAATGAGCACAAAGCCTTGAATAAATTTAGTGTGATGAAATTTATTGTACCAATCTTGAGTTTTAATTGAACTTTGAAATTCCCGATTTGAATGGTTTGAATGATACATATTGACTTGGTAACTTGAATTTCAAGCAGTCACAAATGATCAAATAAAACATGCGCCTTGTACTCCAATCAAATTACTAAACAAAATAAATGTTTAAGAATCCAATTCCACTTGGTTAGCTTGAACCCAAAACTATGGTCTCTTAAATGAAAATCTTAATCTTCACATCTTGTCCAAGTCAAATTGGCATTCAAAATTAACTCGCACGTCGCGCTCGATTAAAATGGGACTTCATTAACAAACAATCATGCTTTAAGAATATTCGTCAATCTTGTAGAATTAACAAACTTCAACAAATTATGGTTAAGAACAATTGAAATCAAACAAATGACTTGCAACGATTCGATAACTTTCAAAGTCTTCCAAACACAATTTTCTTTCGATCTTTGAAGATAAACTCATGAGAGACATCGCTTATGACCATATGCAGAAATAATCGTCTCAAGATCTTATAATTTGAGGAAATCATAATTCTTAGAAATAAGATGAGAATTACTTAAAATTAGGTCAAAGTCCTTGATGTGACTTCTAACGTATTCGAATTTTGGTGATCTTCTACATATAATCAGCTCTTGGTTTGTGAAGAGAAAATGGAGATGACATCAAGGAGAATCATATGCAAAAAGAACCGTTCAAAAATATCGAATAATGAAGAAGTTGCAATCGTTTGAACTCGCTCTCGCAAAAGGTAAATTTTTGGGTCAATGGAGTCATTTTCAATCATCTAAGCCATCGATTGAGCAAAATTGCAATGCGACGTTTGAAAACTGACATAAAAATTCTTGAGGATACCGGAGGACATATGAAGACCATTTGAAACCTTAAAAACTCAATTTTTCTGAGAAATACCAAACCCTAATTATTGATTTGCTGCCTAGGGAGAAACTGTCTGACAAAATTTTGAGCCAAATTAAATATTCGAGAAACCCTAGAATATGTATCTTGAATGAGAAATGGGAGGGAAAATTTTGTGGTACAACAGCTTCCCCTGTACAATCTTCTTAAACTTGAAAAGTGAGATCGACATGTTTGTCGTTCGTAGCTTGAAAGTGGAAGATGATTGAACACTAGAGTGCCTAGAAATTTGCACTCGGTGATGTGTTGGTTGATTGCATAGGGAATGGGCTTAAAGATGCCATTTGGAGAAATGATGGAGAGTTGTCAAAGATGGGCTTATAGATTCCATCCAAAAGTGATTGTTGACAGAAATTGGACTAAGTCTGAACTTTACTTCAACTGGAAAAGAATCATAATAAACCTTTGGTCGATTTAAATTGAAACTAACAAAAGTCTTTCATGTTGTTTGACTGGAAAGAGTCAGAATAAATCTTGGAGGGATTTATTTGAACCAGAAATATTCATTTGGAAAGTATCAGGATAAACCGTTGAGAGATTTAAACTGAACCAAAAGAGGTCTTGAATATTCTTTAATTGGAGAGAATCAGAATAGATCTTTGAATGATTTATCTGAACCAGAGAAAGTGTCTGCAGGAAAGAATCAGAATAAACCGTTGAGAGATTTAAACTGAACCGGCAGGGATCTGGAGAAGAATCAGAACCAATCATTAAGAGATTTATCTAAACCAGAGAAAGTATTTGCGGGAAAGGATCATAATAAACCGTTGAGAGATTTAAATTGAACCGGAGGGGATCTGGAGAAGAATCAGAATAAATCGTCGAGAGATTTATCTGAACAGAGAAGATGTCTAATGGAAAGGATCAGGATAAACCATTGAGAGATTTAAACTAAACTGTTGTACCCCAAAATTTGCCCTCCCATATTCTTCAAAGTTTTTACAAACATCATCTAAATTTACTCAAGTTTACTCCAGGGTTGCACAGTTCAAACACCCTCCTAAGCTAGTCAAATTAGGGTTTTGGTTCTTGCAAGGAAGTTGAGGTTTTCAAGGGCTCAATCAAGTCACATATGCCTATACACATTGTCAAGCATCTACATGCCAAGTTTCAAGGCCCACAAGGTCAAGTTGCACAGTCAAAAACCCTAATTGCTTCACAATCAACTGTAAGGGTAAAATGGTCATTTGGCAGTCAAAAGTCAAAATTTTTGGTCAACATATTATTTTGAAGCCACAATCATCATTTGATCAAGTCTTGATCATGATTCTACAAGAATGGCTCAAAAATCATCAAGATGCAAAAGTTTCCACTTTTGGACAGCTGAAAAGTCAACTGTAACTTGACCAAAGCATAACTTTTTTCATGGTTCATCAGAAAAATCCCATCCAATTCTTATTTTGAAGGGGAGGACATTTCCTACAACTCATCTTCACATTCCAAGTCCAAGAAATGATCTCACAAAAAGTTACTAATTTCAACATTATAGGTCATTTTCAAAAGTCAAAAAAAGGCATTTTAAGTCAAAGACCATAACTTGAGATTGGTAAATTCAAATGACATGGGACCAAAGGAATTGGTTAGAGGACTTCAAGACCTTTCCAAAATGTCCGAGAACATGTTCATATGATCAAAATTGAGCAAGATATGCATTGGAGAAGTTGGGAAATTTTTGTGAAATGGCAAAAGTCAACTATCCTTGAAACTTCAATTTTTGACAAAAGGGCCCACTTTTTTCCACTTGATTCAGCCTTTTCATGCTACCCACGTGTCCCATGATCAATTTCAAGATTAAACATTAATTTTTCTATTTTTATTTAATTTTATTTGATTCAATTCATTTTAAATCCATAAAATTCAAATAAAATCAAAAAAATTAATTAAATAACATCTTTTGATTTGAATGACTTTTATGTGTCATGAACAACCTACCAATTTCGTGCTAGGGCCATTTTATGCATAAAAATTCAAAATTTGAACAAACTTGGAATGTTTCTTTACTGGTGGTTATGAAGAATCCAAAAACTTAATTGCAAGGGATCATTAGCTCATAATGTGACCTATTCTCATTCATTACTAAATATGCAAGTGTAACAAAGCCTCATTCACGACCTGAACATTACACAAACGGCCAGAGCAAAATCCAAAAAGTGTCAAAAAAAAGTGTGAGATCAAAAGGAGTATTGCAAGCATTTTCAGGCCAAAAGGAGAACGTGACTCTCTTCTTTGCCATCCCCTAAAGCTAAAGCAACCCTTGCCACGTCCTAAGATCCATCATACCGCGCTGATGTCCAATGCGTTTCACCATGAACCTTCAGCGTTCCACATGCCAAGTGGCCATGATCATCAATTCGAGGGCCAAAAAGTGATGAACACTATATTCTCCGTTCAACGTGCTCCAGGCAATCTCCAAAAGTCAACAAGGCTGGTTAATGGGCCAGCAATTTCCAGGCTTCACACCTCCATTGGGCCATCAACACCCCCATTGGTTTTTATTTCTTTTTTTTTCTCTATTTTTCTTTTCTTTTTATTTTCTTTTTTTAATTATTATCATTATTGTTAATTAACCTAACAAACTAATTTTTTCCCATAAAATTCAATAAAACCAAAAAAAAACATTTTATTATTTATTAACTTATTTTGTAAATAAATTTTAATATTAATTAATTAGTTGTGTAATTAGAACAATTTCAACATTTTTTTAATAAGTAAAATTAATTTAAAATTAGAACTTTCAACTTTTAATTTCTTTTTTTATTTTATTAAAAACATAAAAAAAACACAAAAATATTTTCCTTTTAATTAAATTAATTAATTAGTTATTAGTTTTAATTTCATTAATTACAAAAAAGGACAAAAATTAAATTCTTTCTTAAAGAAGGGTCAAAACCCTCAGGCGTTCCCGATTCAATCTTTCGCGCGTATTTATTTATTTTGATTATATTTATGTATCTGTACAGAGTATGTAATAGTTAATTAGGATTTTATCGCCTTATTTAAATTCTCGCACTTTATTTTCCAAAATGGGTTTTTGTTTTTTTTGGCGATGTATAGACCTGCGCCTTGTAATAGTTAGAATTTATCTTTCCGCAATTTATTTTCCGCACTCCTAACTGTTAAAAAATGCATGAAAGAATGTATGAAAAATAAAACCAATCCGTAACTCACAAATAACATGTACAAAACATTAAATGAAAAACAATACACATGCACATGCCACCCCTAGGGTACGCCTCACTGGTTGCCTCGAACGTGGTCATCAAGTATAGGGTGTCTTAGAGGTCGCCCTCCTGTCTAAGATCCAGTAGCCTCGAAACGGTTGCCTCGGATAAAAAAAAGGATCTAGGACATTAGGGTTACTTCTAAGGTGTCCTACCATTGCTTCGGTGACCACACTGTCCCGATAATCGAATTGACCCGAACACCTCCAACGATGGTGCTACCTACCTCTCAATGGTGGGATAGCACTATCTAAAGGACTCTTACACAGCTTAATTCCTTAGAGTAGGTAGATTCTCTTAAGTACTTGCTCTTTTCAAACAAACAAAAACAACTTTTCGCACCCGCACTTTCTAAAAGTTTTCAAACAAATTTTTCACACACTCTTGAGGACAAATACAAGAGTTACTTAGAAATTTTTCAAACGAAACTTTTTCAAAACCCACACACACTTGAAAAGCAAACATCTTTTGAAAACATAAGAGCAAGTACCTAAGATCCCGTGGATAACCACAGATAGAAAGGGTGCTAACACCTTCCCTTTCTATAAATCTACCTCCCGAACCGAGAAACATATCGAATAAGGAATTTTGATGTGCTTTTGTCCTTTCCATGTTGGAGAACATAAAAGACGGTGGCGACTCTTGCTTACCGCGACATTTCGCGAACCATCTTAAAAACAGTCAGTTCTATTTCCACTGATCACAGAACTGGCGACTCTGCTGGGGAATTAATAAGTGGGGGTGTACCTTAGGAATAGTTCATCATCATGTTTTCAATTGCTTGATCTGTTTGCTTTAATATTGTGGGCATGTTTTGGGAGTTTCATAGATCCTAACCCGGATCTGGGGGATACCTTCTTAGAAAGTAGCAACAAACTGTGAGGGAACTGTGCGGGGTATACCGACACGGTTGAAACAGTTTGCTACGTTGATGTGACACTTTGGTGAGTACCGGTAACCCTTGAGTCAAGTCAAGGAGAGTACGGGGCCGCCGCTTGGTGTCATGAAGCATCAAATGACCTTAGGAACCTTACTTGAACCATCCTGGCCTCTTTAGGGGTAGTGAGATGATCGACTTTGGTGCAGTCCGAAGTTGGTAGATACTCGATACTACACTCATTGAGGGTTGCTTTCTTGGAATATTTTGATCGCCGGTTCAGTGGCTAAATCAAAACAATGAAAACAGAAAACAACCCAATGATATTGAGCTCCTTAGAACCCGGTTACTTTTGATAGGACAGGTTTTTGAGCCCACCAACTTCAAGAGGGTAGTACCCCAAACTTCATGTTGGCCTAAACTTTAAGGGCTATCTTGTGTGACTTATGTGCCTTCAAACTTGACTACTTGCATGCTTGTTATCTGACACTTGAGTTTCTTGCAGGTTTTGTGTACAGTCCTTTAATCTGGACTCATAATAGGGTTTACCTACATTACTCCACGCATAGCATAACATCATGCCATCATACCATTGCATACATCTTGCATAAGGGCTAATCCATTTCAAGAATCTCAAGGGTTTGTGATACAGGTCATGATGAATCAAATGTCCAGCAAGGGGAAAAGGGGATTTATTTTCCTCCAGCCAAGGTTGATAACTTGAGTCAGGGGCTATGACCCACTCGATATGGTGAGCCTTGACTCTTGAAGAAGGACTCTCAGCAACATGAAGTTCCTTCAATCAAGCTACCCAAATCCAAATTCTAACAAGTTTCTCTGTTTACCCCGCGAGATCCTTGAAAACATCGCATGCATACATACATATCATTACATTACAGGTACTCCTTTTACAGGTCGCTTATCTTCTTCGCTGTTTATTTCAGCCATCATCATGAATCATGAATCATCCAATGAACAAGCTATCAAGGCCCTCCAGGCCCAGAACGCCCAGTTCCAGGAATTGGTCAAGAGCTTAGCCCAGGGACAACAGGAATTGAAGACTTTGCTTTTGAAGAAGAAGAAGAAAAGGACTGTTTTGTTCTACCCTAGACGCAAATCCGGGAACGGATCACAAAATGAGGCTGAGCTGACCACCCCATCTGCTGGGAAAGACAGCCCACAAGGGAGAGAGGTTCTTAGTCATGTGGTCTCCGACAACGAGACAGATTTCAATGATGAACAGTACCCTCCTGCTGAGGACAGGTACAAGCAACTAGAGGACATTCTAAATGCCATGGAGATTCAACAGGTGCCCGGGTTGGACTTTGGAGACCTAGGCTTATCTTCTGGGGTGGTGATCCCTCACAAGTTCAAGGAACCTGCCTTTGCAAAATACGACGGGGCTTCCTGTCCTAAATTGCACCTACGTTCATACGCAAGGAAGATCCAGCCCTACACGGCAGACAAGAATCTATGGATCCATTTCTTCCAGGAAAGTCTTTCAGGGACTCAGCTCGAATGGTTCTATCAGCTGGATGGAACCAGTATTCGTAACTGGGAGGCCTTGGCAACTGCTTTTTATATGCAGTATCAGTATAATGTCGACCTCACTCCAACGCGTACCCAACTCCAGGGTATGTCACTTGGGACGGGTGAAGGTTTTAAGGAGTATGCGCAAAGGTGGAGAGACCTGGCTGGAAGGGTGCAGCCGCCTTTGACTGACCGTGAACTCGTCGACATGTTCTTGGGGACCCTGTCTGGTCCTTTCTTCAACCATCTGATTGGGAATTCTTCTGCTGGGTTCATAGATCTGATCTTAACTGGTGAGAGGATAGAAGCTGGTATCAAGTCTGGGAATATACAGAAAGGCGATTCCTCGAACAGTGAAAAGAAACCATTCAAGAAAGAGTCCAATGCTGCGTACAGTCAGAAGGGTCGCCGTGACCAACATGTATGGGCAGTCATGATCTCTGGTTCTGCGTCACGCCGAAAACCGCCAAAGGGAAATCAGCGAAGGCCAGACGAGCCTAAAAGATAATTCACCAACATCAATATGCCATTGTCACAAGCACTGCAACACATGTTGAAGATGAATCTGATTGCGGTGATCAACCCTCCTGCAAATCCCAAGACCTCTTCTCCAAACTACAACCCAGATGCGAGGTGTGCTTATCATTCAGGTAGCTCGGGGCACGATACTGAGGATTATTGGGCGCTGAAATACAAGATCCAGAATATGATCGATGCTAAGGAGATCGAATTCGAGCCTGCTGAGACTCCTAATGTGATCACTGCTCCCTTGCCAAAACATGGCTAGGATTGGAAAAACTTTTGTTCATTCGAATGTTCAAGTTGTATTTTTCTTTGATTGTTCGAACAATTATCATGTCAAACTTTCTTATTTCATTAATGCATTACACGTGTCTGTTTTGAAGTAATTGTGTTTACTATGCTTAAAATTGCTTTCATTGTTTGATGTCAACTCTCGATATAATTCTAAGCCTCTTGAGGGAGGATGACGAAAACGATACCACAATCTACAGTATGCTTTTGAACAGACCCCGCTGATGAGGTACAGGCATTGTTTCAATTCCTAAACACTGGAGTTATAAGGATGATAATCCCTCGTCAACCCCTTTGAGCCAAAGAAGTATGAGTTTTATTTTCGAAAATTAAAACCCTTAATCATAACCTGGGGCAGGGTAGTTCTCTCATCTGATCCAAGTGCACAACGAATGGCACCAAAAGAATCCTTACAAAACAAAAGACAGTGATGGCTCCGAATAATCATAAAGACAGGCAGTCATTATCTCCCAAAAATAAAAGCCCATTAAGTCAAAACCTATGAAGGAGACTTACAAAACTGGGGCATCCTGCTGACTGTGATCATGAAAGAAACAGTTCAGGCAAAAAATAGGGATAACGAAATCAAAAAAAGAAAGAGGTCCTACAAACCCTCAACAAAAAAAAAAGGAATGACTGCCTATTCCAAATGAACTGTCAATACCCGAACCATCACTGGTATATCAGGACAAAGACTCAAACAAGGTCTAACGCACGATCAGCTGAGTTTAGGTTTGAAGAACATCACGAAGAACGGGTGGGTACAAATAAAATTTGAGCCTTTATCCTTTGTTTCTTAAACTGTGAACCAGACCACATTATAACCCTCAAAAGTCCTAGCTGAAGAATGGGTTAATTCGAAAGCATACTGTTACAAAGGTATCCTGACTCCTTAAGGCTCGCTGTAAAATCTTGAGTTGACATCACATGTTACATAATTTGCTTGTTTTACTGGAAAAAATGCATTTTCAAAGACTTCAAGACAGACATAAGCTTTGCATTTTTAATATAACATTGCCTGCATATGACTATTTGTTTGAACAACATAGAAGTTCGCACGACGAATGTCTAATGAACAAAAGCACCTCCAAGCAAGGGGCATGGCATGGTCATTGTCCAACATCTGGGGCAGTTAGGTCAAGATTCGAAGAATCTCTCAAAATGCCAAATAGCCAGGGGCAGATCTCCATCTGAATCACTTGGGGCATTGGACATGAATTCCATCGACGAATCTGGTCCGATCAAACATCTTCTGGTAGTATGGAAACACAACACAATAACAGGGGCACCTCCCTATATCCTGAGAGTGTGGACATAGTCGAAAAAATATTGCGCGTAATCGTAGACCCGCTAAGTTGACACACCTAGGCAAAAATAAGGGCTTCCCGACGAACCAAAAGGGTTCGGGCAAAAATAAGGGATGAAATAAAAAAAAATCTGTACACCCGGCAAGTCGAAAACCTGAAAAGGCGGCTTGGGCAAAAATGGGTATCCCGGTGGACTGTAAACCCGAAAATGCGGTCCAGGAAAAAGTTAGGGATCAAAGCGTACGACTATGTCCCGGTATCTCGTCACTTGCCTACCAGAAGAAGGTTCATCAATCAGTAGTCATCAAGCGCCTCCACAGGTATCTTCTCCCACAGAAACAGGGGCAATATGAGTTGTCTAAGCGGTCTAGTTGCTCTGTCCACCAAGGTACTAAGGTAGGTTCAGCTGAAGAACGTGACCAAGATACCTTCACTCCCCGCGGAGTAAGATAAGATTCAGCAATACTCTCCCCCGAGCAGAGTTGGTCTCCCGTCAGCCCTGACAAGGCACAGTATCTCCAACAAGTCAACAACGCTCTCCCCAAGCAGAGTTAGTCTACTGTCAGCCTTAAAGAAGTTGGGTATCCCCAGAAAATCTCAACATTCCCCAGTGGAATGTACATATGTTCCTAAGCAAACATCCCCGGCAGTCTTGATCTAAGTTTGTTCCCCGGCGGAATCCAGACACCACAGTGAAGCCACTTCCCCAGTGCAATCTCAAAAGTTTCCCCAGGAGAGTTGAACAATATCCCCAGTAGATTCTGGAAGCTTATCCCCAGTAGATTCTGAAAGCTTATCCCCAGTAGATTCTGGA
The DNA here is from genome assembly GCA_948472305.1 of Vicia faba. Lineage (NCBI taxonomy): Eukaryota > Viridiplantae > Streptophyta > Magnoliopsida > Fabales > Fabaceae > Vicia > Vicia faba. Next base: position 166,018,019 of record OX451735.1, read on the forward strand.
AGCTTATCCCCTGCAGAGCACGAACGCGTCTCCCCGGCTATATTCAAAGGTTATTCCCCACCAGAACTTATAACTGGGTTATCCTCAGCTAATTACCACGGAAAGATCGTCCTCGGCGAAGCTCTTCCTATCCCCAGCGGAGTTCATCAAATCTTCCAACAGAGCTTATCAACGGAATCCCCAGCTGGGTTATCATCAAAACCTCAGCAAGGTATCTCTTCCCACAGAGTAATTCCCCGCAGAGTAATCTCTCCAACAAGTTTATTCCCCGACGGAGTCATCTTCTCCTACCGGTTTATTCTTGCAACCATTATCCCCAGCGGAAACGAAGAACTCTACTCTTCAACATCAGCCCAGGATTCAAACTCCCGGCATTCGTCAAGGATTTATTTTCCCAGACGAGAATACATTCATGAACATCACATCTTCATACATTATAGCATGCATACGCATCATACAACACAAATCTCATTTATTTTTGAGAACATCTTAAAATCATGCAATTCATGCATCATGACATTGCATACGACTAATACTTTGTCTTTTCAGGAAAAAGTCAATCAAAAGATGATTACCATCTACCTTTACAGTTCCAGATCAACACCGGTAACAAGCCAGGAAAATTCTGTGGATGACTGATCGTGGGTTAATATCCGAAACCAAACAGGACAATTATCTACTTGATCATCCTCAGGCAACCCTACACCGGTTCCTTTTCTTTCAGAATAAGTCTTACACAGGCTCATCAACAGGCAACCCTACACCGATTCCTTCTCAACCTCAGATGTAGTTTTACACGAACTCATCATCAGGCAACCCTACACTGGTTCCTTCTCAATTTTCAGACGAAGTCTTACACGGGCTTATCATCAAAGTAACCCTACACTGGTTCCTTTTCCCCCAGAAGTCTTACACGGACTTATCTCAAGATGACCTTACCCCGGTTCATCAATAAGTTTTACACGAACTTATCCTACAGTAACCTTACCCCGGCTCCTCCAGAAGTCTTACACGGACTTATCTCAAGATGACCTTACCCCGGTTCATCAAGAAGTTTTACACGAACTTATCCTGCAGTAACCTTACCCTGGTTCCTCCAGAAGTCTTACACGGACTTATCTCAAGATGACCTTACCACTGTTCATCAAGAAGTTTTACACGAACTTATCCTGCAGTAACCTTACCCCGGTTCCTCCAGAAGTCTTACACGGACTTATCTCAAGATGACCTTACCCCGGTTCATCCAGAAGTTTTACACAAACTTATCCTGCAGTAACCTTACCCCGGTTCCTCCAGAAGTCTTACACGGACTTATCTCAAGATGACCTTACCCCGGTTCATCCATAAGTTTTACACGAACTTATCCTGCAGTAACCTTACCCCGGTTCCTCCAGAAGTCTTACACGGACTTATCTCAAGATGACCTTACCCCGGTTCATCCAGAAGTTTTACACGAACTTATCCTGCAGTAACCTTACCCCGGTTCCTCCAGAAGTCTTACACGGACTTATCTCAAGATGACCTTACCCGGTTCAACCAGAAGTTTTACACGAACTTATCCTGCAGTAACCTTACCCCGGTTCCTCCAGAAGTCTTACACGGACTTATCTCAAGATGACCTTACCCCGGTTCATCCAGAAGTTTTACACGAACTTATCCTGCAGTAACCTTACCCCGGTTCCTCCAGAAGTCTTACACGGACTTATCTCAAGATGACCTTACCCCGGTTCATCCAGAAGTTTTACACGAACTTATCCTACAGTAACCTTACCCCGGTTCCTCCAGAAGTCTTACACGGACTTATCTCAAGATGACCTTACCCCGGTTCATCAAGAAGTTTTACACGAACTTATCCTGCAGTAACCTTACCCCGGTTCCTCCAGAAGTCTTACACGGACTTATCTCAAGATGACCTTACCCCGGTTCATCCAGAAGTTTTACACGAACTTATCCTGCAGTAACCTTACCCCGGTTCCTCCATCTTACACGGACTTATCCCGAAGTAACCCTACACAGGTTCTCTCTCTCCAGACGTAGTTTTACACGGGCTCGTCGTCAAAGAAACCCTACACAGGTTCTCTCTTCCCAAAGATGCAGTTTTACACGGACTCGTCATCAGAAACCCTACCTAGGTTTTACTTCTTCCAGGATGCAGTTTTACACGGGCTCATCATCAAAGTAACCCCACATAGGTTCCCTTCTCAAACTCCATACGTAGTTTTACACAGACTCGTCATCAGTAAACCCTACACAGGTTTCCTTCTCAGCTCCAGATGCAGTTTCACACGGGCTCATCATCAAAGTAACCCCACACAGGTTTCTTCTCCATTTCAGATGCAGCTTCACACGGGCTCATCATCAATCAACCCTACACAGGTTTCCTTCTTTCCAAGATGCAGTTTTACACGAGCTCACCATCAGGTAACCCTACACAGGTTCCCTCTTTCAACTCACAAAATTACAACTCAACAGACAGTCTCCAAATGGCATCTATAAGCCCATTCCCGACAAGATTCTGTCACATCCGAATGGCATCTATAAGCCCATCCTCCTATCCACCATCTCTCCAAATGGCATTTGTAGGCCCATTCCCACTATCACACTGCTGATACTCCACTATGTAAGTGCAAATTTCTGGGAACTCTAGTGTTCAATCATCTTCCACCTTCGCATCACGAAAGGCACGCAAGCCAATCTACATCCTCAGGTCTAAGAAGATTGAACAGGGGCAACTGTTGTACCCCAAAATTTTCCCTCCCATATTCTTCAAAGTTTTGACAAACATCATCTAAATTTGCTCAAGTCTACTCAAGGGTTGCACAGTTCAAACACCCTTCTAAGCCAGTCAAATTAGGGTTTTGGTTCTTGCAAGGAAGTTGAGGTTTTCAAGGGCTCAATCAAGTCACATATGCCTATACACATTGTCAAGCATCTACATGCCAAGTTTCAAGGCCCACAAGGTCAAGTTGCACAGTCAAAAACCCTAATTGCTTCACAATCAACTGTAAGGGTAAAATGGTCATTTGGCAGTCAAAAGTCAAAATTTTTGGTCAACATCTTATTTTGAAGCCACAATCATCATTTGATCAAGTCTTGATCATGATTCTACAAGAATGGCTCAAAAATCATCAAGATGCAAAAGTTTCCACTTTTGGACAGCTGAAAAGTCAACTATAACTTGACCAAAGCATAACTTTTTTCATGGTTCATCAGAAAAATCCCATCCAATTCTTATTTTGAAGGGGAGGACATTTCCTACAACTCATCTTCACATTCCAAGTCCAAGAAATGATCTCACAAAAAGTTACTAATTTCAACATTATAGGTCATTTTCAAAAGTCAAAAAAAGGCATTTTAAGTCAAAGACCATAACTTGAGATTGGTAAATTCAAATGACATGGGACCAAAGGAATTGGTTAGAGGACTTCAAGACCTTTCCAAAATGTCCGAGAACATCTTCATATGATCAAAATTGAGCAAGATATGCATTGGAGAAGTTGGGAAATTTTTGTGAAATGGCAAAAGTCAACTATCCTTGAAACTTCAATTTTTGACAAAAGGGCCCACTTTTTTCCACTTGATTCAGCCTTTTCATGCTACCCACGTGTCCCATGATCAATTTCAAGATTAAACATTAATTTTTCTATTTTTATTTAATTTTATTTGATTCAATTCATTTTAAATCCATAAAATTCAAATAAAATCAAAAAAATTAATTAAATAACATCTTTTGATTTGAATGACTTTTATGTGTCATGAACAACCTACCAATTTCGTGCTAGGGCCATTTTATGCATAAAAATTCAAAATTTGAACAAACTTGGAATGTTTCTTTACTGGTGGTTATGAAGAATCCAAAAACTTAATTGCAAGGGATCATTAGCTCATAATGTGACCTATTCTCATTCATTACTAAATATGCAAGTGTAACAAAGCCTCATTCACGACCTGAACATTACACAAACGGTCAGAGCAAAATCCAAAAAGTGTCAAAAAAAAGTGTGAGATCAAAAGGAGTATTGCAAGCATTTTCAGGCCAAAAGGAGAACGTGACTCTCTTCTTTGCCATCCCCTAAAGCTAAAGCAACCCTTGCCACGTCCTAAGATCCATCATACCGCGCTGATGTCCAATGCGTTTCACCATGAACCTTCAGCGTTCCACATGCCAAGTGGCCATGATCATCAATTCGAGGGCCAAAAAGTGATGAACACTATATTCTCCAGTCAACGTGCTCCAGGCAATCTCCAAAAGTCAACAAGGCTGGTTAATGGGCCAGCAATTTCCAGGCTTCACACCTCCATTGGGCCATCAACACCCCCATTGGTTTCTATTTCTTTTTTTTTCTATTTTCCTTTTCTTTTTATTTTCTTTTTTTAATTATTATCATTATTGTTAATTAACCTAACAAACTAATTTTTTCCCATAAAATTCAATAAAACCAAAAAAAAACATTTTATTATTTATTAACTTATTTTGTAAATAAATTTTAATATTAATTAATTAGTTGTGTAATTAGAACAATTTCAACATTTTTTTTAATAAGTAAAATTAATTTAGAATTAGAACTTTCAACTTTTAATTTCTTTTTTTATTTTATTAAAAACATAAAAAACACAAAAATATTTTCCTTTTAATTGAATTAATTAATTAGTTATTAGTTTTAATTTCATTAATTACAAAAAAGGATAAAAATTCAATTCTTTCTTAAAGAAGGGTCAAAACCCTCAGGCATTCCCGATTCAATCTTTCGCGCGTATTTATTTATTTTGATTATATTTATGTATCTGTATAGAGTATGTAATAGTTAATTAGGATTTTATCGCCTTATTTAAATTCTCGCACTTTATTTTCCAAAACGGGTTTTTGTTTTTTTTGGCGATGTATAGACCCGCGCCTTGTAATAGTTAGAATTTATCTTTCCGCAATTTATTTTCCGCACTCCTAACTGTTAAAAAATGCATGAAAGAATGTATGAAAAATAAAACCAATCTGTAGCTCACAAATAACATGTACAAAACATTAAATAAAAAACAATACACATGCACATGCCACCCCTAGGGTACGCCTCACTGGTTGCCTCGAACGTGGTCATCAAGTATAGGGTGTCTTAGAGGTCGCCCTCCTGTCTAAGATCCAGTAGCCTCGAAACGGTTGCCTCGGATAAAAAAAAGGATCTAGGACATTAGGGTTACTTCTAAGGTGTCCTACCATTGCTTCGGTAACCACACTGTCCCGATAATCGAATTGACCCGAACACCTCCAACGATGGTGCTACCTACCTCTCAATGGTGGGATAACACTATCTAAAGGACTCTTACACAGCTTAATTCCTTAGAGTAGGTAGATTCTCTTAAGTACTTGCTCTTTTCAAACAAACAAAAACAACTTTTCGCACCCGCACTTTCTAAAAGTTTTCAAACAAATTTTTCACACACTCTTGAGGACAGATACAAGAGTTACTTAGAAATTTTTCAAACGAAACTTTTTCAAAACCCACACACACTTGAAAAGCAAACATCTTTTGAAAACATAAGAGCAAGTACCTAAGATCCCATGGATAACCACGGATAGAAAGGGTGCTAACACCTTCCCTTTCTATAAATTTACCTCCCGAACCGAGAAACATCTCGAATAAGGAATTTTGCTGTGCTTTTGTCCTTTCAATGTTGGAGAACATAAAAGACGGTGGGAACTCTTGCTTACCGCGACATTTCGCGAACCAGCTTAAAAACAGTCGGTTCTATTTCCACCGATCACATAAACCATAGAGGTCTTGAATATTCTTTAACTGGAGAGAATCAGAGTAAATCTTTGAGCGATTTATCTGAACCATTGAAATATGTCTATGGGAAAGAATCAGGATAAACCTATGAGAGATTTAAGCTGAACCAGTAGAGTTCTGGAGAAGAATCAGAATAAATCCTGAAGCGACTTATCTGAACCAGAAATGAAGTTTACGGGAAAGAATCAGAATAAACCGTTGAGAGATTTAAACTGAATCTGCAAGGATTTGGAGAAGAATCAGAACAAATTGTTGAGAGATTTATCTGAACCAAAAAAAAGCATCTTCTATGTAGATGGTTGACCAATCCTTTCTTGGGAATTGATCTGTAATTAACTTGTTGAAAATTTGACGGTAATTTTCTGTTGATTGATCTTTCCTGAAAAGATGAAAGGTTAGTTGCATGCAATGCCATGATGTATGAAATGCATGGTATAATGTTGTTTCTCAAAATAAATGAGATCGCATTGTATGCATATGTGTTGTCAATGCTATAACGTATGGATATGATCTATGTACACATTAATTGTTATGCCACAATGTTGCTGGAATTGGGGAAAATAAATCCCCGAGTACTGCTGGGAATGAGGAATGTAAGTCTTCATATTTCGAAGTTGAAAATGAGTTTCCATTTTCTTAGAAAAATAAACTTTGTTGTGGAAGGGAAACACCGTGCATTGCTTGTCGACCTCGTGAAAACCTGCTGGGGAATCCTGAGAAATTGGGCGACCTTCACTGGGGAATCTTCGGAGCGGTAACTGGAAGTTTTGTTCCGATGGGGATGTGAGAGAGCTTGATATCATTAAACTGCATACATGAGATACGTTAGTGATCCTGTAGTGGGATGTCCCATTTTTCCGCTCTTGCTGGGAAAGTATCTGCGAGGGACTTCATGGAATAGTCTAAAGATATTATCCTGTTTCTTAAAGCCATTAGTGATTGTCTTTCTACTTTTTGTTCCTTTTTTTTGTTCATTTGTAAACAGAAGTTACGTTCAAATGCATATGTTCAAAAATAAATCATTGGACGTTTTTGTAAACAAAACACAGAAATAGAAAAATCAGATATTTTTGCACTTTCAAAGGAATATCTTGTATTAACTTGAATAAGTATTTTTTACAATGAGACAAACATCCTAGTAAGAGAATGTCATCGTGAAAATCAAAACTTGACACAAAGAAAAGATAGCTATGTGAAATAATCCCATGGGGTTCCCATTCTGCTATAGTCGTTATGTCTCTAAGCATCTTGTCCACTTGTTGCCTCGTCCGAAGTTGATTGGATTGATCAGAACCGTCGAGTTTGTCAGTAGATTCTAAAGGTTGTCTTTAAGGTGACCCAACGAGACATAGTCATACGCTTTAATTCCCTAACTTTTGCCTGGACCACCCTTTCGGGTTTTCAGTCCACCAGGATACCCTTTTTTGCCCAAGCCGGCCTTTCAGGTTTTCAGCTTGCCGGGTGTACATATTTTTTGTATTTTATCCCTAATTTTTGCCCAAACCTTTGTGGTTCGCCGGGATGCCCCTATTTTGCCTAGGTGTGTCAACCTAGCAGGTCTCTTATGCGTAGTATCTTTTGACTATGTCTGCGTTCATAGGGTGTGGTAGGTCGTCGGTGTCCATAGTGGTTAAGATCATTGCTCCACCAGAGAATATACTTTTGATCATAAATGGTCCTTTATATGTAGGATTCCATTTTCCCCTAGGATCACCTTGCAGCAGTATGATGCGCTTGATCACTAGATCCCTGACCTAATACACTTGGCATCTGATATTTTTGTTGAAAGCTTTGATCATCCGTTTTTTATACATTTGACCATGACAAACAGTAGTAAGCCATTTCTCATCAATCAAGTTCAGTTGATCAAGTCGAGTTTGGATCCTATCATCTTCACTCAGCCCTGCATCCTTTATTATTCTTAGAGAAGGTATTTGTACTTCGATTGGTAGAACAACTTCCATGTCGTATACCAAGGAGAAGGGAGTTGCCCTGTTGATGTGCGCGCCGTGGTACGGTAACCATGGAGAGAGAATGATAGCATCTCATGCCAGTCCTTGTAGGTTACTGCCATTTTTTATATGATCTTTTTTATGTTCTTATTTGTGGCTTCGACAACACCATTCATCTTCGACCGGTAAGGAGATGAATTATGGTGCTGGATTTTGAATTGCATGCATAGTGCGGTGATCATAGTGTTGTTTAGATTCGTACCATTGTCTGTGATGATTCTCTCTGGGATACCGTACCGACAGATGAGATTCTGTTTGATGAAATGGGCCACAACATTTTTGGTAACGGAAGCGAAAGAAGCTGCCTCAAACCACTTCGTGAAATAGTCAATGGCCACCAAGATGAAGCGATGCCCATTAGAAGTTGTTGGTTTGACTTATCCAATCATATTGATGCCCCACATCGCGAATGGCCAGGGAGCAGTCAGGACGTTTAAAGGAACTGGAGGCACATGCACTTTGTCAGCATAAATCTGACATTTGTGACAGGTTTACGAATGCTGATAGCAATCCGCCTCCATGGTAGACCAGTAATACCTTGCCGGTAGGATCTTCTTTGCCATCGTATGCCCACTGGAATGGGTGCCAAAAGTGCCCTCATGTAGATCATCCATGATCTTTTCGGCCTCAACCTTATCTACACAACAAAGCAAAACAGAGTCGTCGTTGCATTTGTAAAGAATGCCATTACTGAGGAAGAACTTAGCAGATAATCTTCTCAAGAACTTCTTATCATTGACTGAAGCTCCTTCTAGATACTCTTGAGCCTCGAGATACCTCTTAACTTCATGGAACCAAGTTTGGTCCACTACTTCTTCAGTAACGATCTCGTGACAGTAAGCTGGTTCGTCCATCCGTTCAATGGTGATCTAGGGAGCCTCGTTATCCCAATTAATTTTAAACATGGATGACATGGTGGCTAGCACGTCCTCTAGTTGATTTTCCTCTCGTGGGAAATGTTCAAAGGTAATCTCCTCAAAATGCGGGATTAATGTCAACACATGTTCTTTTTAGGGGATGAGATTAGGGTGCTTTGTGTCCCATTCTCCTTTGATCTGACTAATGACTAAGGCTGAATCCCCAAATACACTTAAGGACTTGATTCCCAAATCTATGGCAACTTTGAGACCAAAAATACACGCTTCGTATTCTGCCATGTTATTTGTACAGTTGAAGTGAAATCTTGTGGTGAAGGGAGTATGACATCCTTCCAGGGATATGATTATAGCACCTATGCCATTCTCGAATGCGTTAGACGCTCCCTCAAAAACCAAGGTCCATCGGGATCCTTGTTCAGGTCCGTCATATGGTCTGAGTTCTTCACAGTTGTTCACTATCATGATGTCTTCATCTGGGAATTGGAATTTCATGGACTGGTAGTCATCCACAGCCTGATGAGCAAGATGATCAGCTAGCACACTCCCCTTTATTGCGTTTTGGGTAGTCTACTGAATGTCGTATTCAGTCAGGATCATCTGCCATCTTGCTATTCTCCCAGAGAGGGCAGACTTCTCGAATATGTATTTTATTGGATCCATCTTGGATATCAATGAGGTAGTATGGGTCAACATATACTGTCTTAACTGGCGAGCAGCCCATGCCAGAGTGTAACAAGTTTTCTCGAGCAGTGAATGTCTTTTTTCATAGTCGATAAACTTTTTTCTCAAGTAGTAAATAACATGCTCTTTTCGGCCAGACTCGTCATGCTGCCCCAGCACACACCCCATTCAATTTTCCAAAATAATTAGATATATGATCAGAGGTCTTCCCTCGACTGGCGGCATCAAAACATGAGGCTCTTGAAAGTAATCTTTGATCTTGTCGAAGGCAGCTTGGCACTCATCATTCCATTTGACTACTTGATCTTTCTTCATTGGTTTGAAGATTGTTTCACAAGTAGTGGTCAAGTGAGAAATGAATCTGGCAATGTAGTTTAATCGTCCCAAGAATCCTGACTTCCTTCTCGGTGCGAGGAGCAGGCATTTCTTGTATTGCTTTCACCTTGGCATGATCCATTTTGATACCTTTATCACTGACGATGAAGCCTAGGAGTTTACCGGACCTTACCCCAAATATGCATTTATTCGAGTTCAACCTCAACTTGTATTTCTTTAGTCTCTCAAACAATTTCTGCAAATGGTCAAGATATTCCTCTTTAGTTTGAGATTTAGCTATCATGTCGTCCACATAGACCTCTATTTCGTGATGGATCAGGTTATGAAATAGAGCTACCATGGCACCTTCATAAGTTTCCCCAGCGTTATTCAACCTGAATGGCATAACCTTGTAACAGAATGTGCCCCACTGTGTGACGAAGGTCGTTTTTTCCATGTCCTCAGGTGCCATTTTGATTTGATTGTAGTCTGAGAAACCATCCATGAATGAGAACACTTTATGATGTGCGATGTTGTCAACCAAAATATCAATATGTGGAAGTTGGAAATCATCCTTAGGGCTTGCCCTATTCAAATCTAGGTAATCCACACACATGCGTACTTTGCCGTGCTTTTTAGGCACTGGAACAACATTGGCGACCCATTGTGGATAGGAGGTAACGGCTAAGAATCTAGTGTTGAATTGTTTCATGACTTCGGCCTTGATCTTCTCTGACATGTCTGGCCGCATGCGACGGACATTTTGTTTTACCGGAGGGAAGTTTTCTTTTGTCAGTAGACGATGGACCACAATATCAACATCAAGTCCTGGCATGTCTTCGTACGACCAGGAAAAAACCTCAACATAATTGTGATACGGTGGGAGAACTGACTATGGTTTTGCGTTTGTTTTCGCAAATGTTTCGGTTGAGCAAGAGTCGCCACCGACTTTTTATTTTATCCTAAGGAAAGTTTTAAAAAAAGCACAGCAAAAACCTTTGAGATATTTACTTGGGTTCGGGGAGTAGATTATAGAAAGGGAAGGTATTAGCATCCTCTCTATCCATGGTTATCCATGGGCTCTTAGGTACTTGCTTAGATCAACTTGCCTTGGTTTTCAATTGTTTGAAATGGTGCTTTGTGTGTGGTTTTGAAAATGTTTTGAAAAAGGTGCCTTGTCTAGGCTACCCTTGTAACAATTCTTTACTCGAATGTTTTACAAAGGGTGTTTGTCTTTTTGAAAAGATGTTTCCAGGTTTTTTTTTTAAAGTTTGTTTTGAAAGTGTTTGTGAAGTGTGGTTTGAAAAATAGGCAAGTGTTTTTGTTTTGCAAGTTGACAAGTACTTAAGAGTCATCTACCCTAAAGTTCTCAAAGATTTTTGCTATGTTTTAACCCTTTTAACAATTTTGTTCCACCATTGTATTTGGTGGACAATCTTGTGTTAGGATGTGAAAGGGACGGGCGCGGGTCATCGGTTAGACCATAGTTGCAATGGTGCCAAGTATCTTTGGGCAATTTTCTTTTAAGGGACTTGATCATTTTTTAGGCAACTTTCGAAAGCGTCGTCGAGGGACCATGATCATTTGAAATGTGTTTGTTTTGCCCAAAGAAACCTAACATGCAATATGGCCCATTTATTGAAGGCAACAAGTGGAATACCCTAGGGGTTCAAGTGTGATATGTGTTGTCCATTTTCATGCTTGTTTATATTGAAATTAGGTCAAACTATTTTTGTTCTTTTTATTTGCATAAAAACCCTAATTCTAACATGGTATATTTAGAAAGCATTAAAGTGCGAAAAATAAAGTTCTAAACTATTACAACACAATATGGGAAGGGGGGTACAAATGTTCAAATGGGGGGTATTTGACAAGGAATTTAAACCTAGCTATTACATCAATTTGGAATTATTTACAAGATAATTGATTGCACAAATTAAATAGAAATAAAATAAATAAGCAAAATGTAAAAAGGGTTTTTATATGTATGGAAAAAATGTACTTTTTATGTCAAATAAACAAAATAAAAAAAGTATTATTTTTGGAGCTTTTTTATGTTTAGGGCAAAACCCTAATTTTATTAAGTAAAATGCATTAATTATTTAATATGTACAAATATTTATCAATTATATACTAAATAACATAAAAAATGAAGTATGTTTGTCAAAAATGTACTTTTACTATCAAATGTTAATAAAAAATAAAATGTATATATTTTTGTATTATTTACTAAATATTCTAATAAATATATATATATATATATATATATATATATATATATATATATATATATATATATATATATATATATATATATATATATATATATATATATATATATATATATATATATATATATATATATATATATATATATATATATATATATATATATATATATATATATATATATATATATATATATATATATATATATATATATATATATATATATATATATATATATATATATATATATATATATATATATATATATATATATATATATATATATATATATATATATATATATATATATATATATATATATATATATATATATATATATATGTGTGTGTATTAATTTCTAAATATGTATTATATATACAAAAATAATAATATTTAATATTTATAAAAAAAGTATATATTATATAAAATATTTTCAGAAGATAAAATAAAATAAAAAAACAAAAAATGAATGTGTTTACATTATTTTTCTAGTTATTCTAAATAATAATATTATGTATTTATTTGTGTACAAACTAACTAAAGACTAATAAATATCAAAATAAATGCAAAAAATGTGGAAAAAATGATTTTTATATTTTTTCATGCTTAAATAAAAATATAGAAATAAAATCAAAAGGAAAAAATGGAAAATGATAAGTAAAAATCAAAATGGGTCAGGGAGGTTCAAAAGCAAAAGCAAGGTGTGAATAGGAACAATAGAACAAGCCCAGCCCAATAGGTCCTTCTTCAACCTCTGGCCAGAATTGTGACAAAAAACGCACACTTGTACCATGATTCAAACATCCTGGTTCCTGGCTTTTTAATGAAAACTCACAACATCAAAAATATTCAGCATCAAACAACGAATCCAAACATACCAAAAACTTGATTTAACTCTCAAAAATGAGAGAGAATTTCATCATTCCCAAATCTTAACCTAACTTTTTATCCATATTCAGACCTTAAATTCTAACAGCATATGCAAAATAAATGAAAAGTAAAGGTATGTACAGTTTCAGGGGCATGAGTAGAACACTTCTTATTCATAAACTTAGAGCTAATGATGCCTACATTGAGAGATAGAAGTTCAAGAATATACCTGTTCAGTTGAAGTTGTATCTGATGATGGAGGTACTTTCAGAGCAAGGTGATGATTGGTACAGCTTCCTTGATGTCCAGGGATGCTATTCCAAGCTTTACTTTGTCCTGAAACCTTTTGAATCGTGCTATGGAACTTCAGCTGCAAAACAAGAAAATGAAAATGGTGGTCTTGCCTGGGAGTGTTACAGGTCGTGTTTGAGGTTATGATTAGCTTCAAGGGATGTTATGGGATGTGTTTGACAAGTTTTTAGCAAGAATGCATGGAAGGTTTGAGCTATGGAACTCAAACTGCAGCAAATGCTCTGTTTGGGCAGTTTGAGGGTGATTCTGGGAATGGGGAGGTATGAGGGATGCTTGGCTCGTGTTCTAGCTCAGTTAGGATGTTTAGGATATGTTTGACAAGTTTGCTTAAGGGTTCTTTAGCTGAGATGAAAGTTGTTGTGTAAAATGCTATATTTCTTCACACTTAAGCAAGAAAAGGTCAAGTTGGTTTTTAGACAGGTAGAGGCCCCCCTAATGTGCTGCAAACCTTGGCATTGATCAGTGTAATTAGTTCCTAAACTTGTGCCAAGGGGATTTGAACTGTACTTCTTGGATTTGCCTTTTGACATAAAGCTCACTTTTGCAAAAATGGTTAAAGTGCTTTATCTACTTTGGGATTAAACCATTATGCAATGCTTGAACACATAGAATATGGTCTTGGCACAAAGAGTTTGCATTAAATTTATGAGTGTAATTGAGGTAAAAGGCCTGTAATCAAGGTAAGCATGCTGATTTGAAAATTTCCTAAGTGTATGAACATGGAAATTGGTCAATTCAAAAGTGAGTTTTTCCCAACTTGCCAAATTCGATTCTCTCAAACCATGAGGTTGTTTGATGAGTTCTTGGACATTTTGGAAAGCTTGGAATGTGTACTACAATCCATAGTTTAAGTGCAAATTGAAATGCCAAGTGGAAGTATGTGAAAAATGGTCTTGAAGTTAGGTAAAAACCTTGCCTAAAATAGGTCAAATTTTCTCTAAGTTAAGAATGGTTTGGTACCCTAGTTCCAAAAATTGTAACTTGAGATACAAGCTTCTTTTGGGAAAACTTTGTGAATCAAAGTTGTAGATTATGCAATAGGCTACAACTTTCATGTTTTGACTTTTGCTTGAATCCAAATGAATCTTTGTGAGAAAATGGGGCAAAGTTAGAAAAAAATTAGGGTTTTTCATAACTTAGAAAAATTCTAATTTATGAAAAATCTTCATTTCAAACCCTAATTTGCAATTCTTGATTTCTTGATGAACAAGTTTCATTATTTGTCATGTTTTGATGAAAAATGAATCTTGACATTTGATTTTGACCAAAAAGTCAAAGTTTGACTTTTCAGTATATAGTCAAAATTGATCAATTGACTGGGAAATTTAACTGTCAATCTTGTGCATTTGGGATCTTTTGAACTTGTTGAGCATGTCAAGACAATTCCATGGGGTCCTTGAGTCCATATGTGAGCTTGGTTTTCTATTGGCTAGGTCAAACAGTCAAAAATTGCCTTTGTGCAGTCAAAACCCTAAAAATGACCATTTTGCCCTTTTGATGATCTGATCAAATTTCTTGTGGGATTGTGATCCAAACTTGATCAAATGGTCCATGTGAGTTCATAATGTTGATGTGGATCAATTTTCATGAGATTTGACTGTCAATTGGCCACAGTTGACTTTTTCCCCAATGCAGCTGATTTCTAGGTCAACTGTCCAATTGACTGGGCAAAACCTGGAATCAAGACTTGAAACGGTATGGATAAACTTGGGAGTCCAATATGAAGCATGAAAGTCATCTTAGGCAATTTAGGTCAAAACATCTTTGTGCAAACACAAACCCTAATTTGGGTCAACAGTGCAAAGAGAAGTCTTGAGCAGATGAAACCCTAACTGGATCTTGAGCTTCAAGGACTTAGTGATGAGAAATCATTGAGAAATGAGAGGGAAAATTTTGGGGTACAACAGTTGCCCCTGTTCAATCTTCTTGAATCCGAAGAGTTAGATTGGCAAGCTTGCCTTTCGCGACTCGAGGGTAAAAGGAGATTGGACACTAGAGTGCCCTTAAATTTGCACTCGTCAAAGCAATGGATGCGGGAATGGGCTTAGAGATTCCATTTGGAGATGGGATTAACAATGCCATCTGGAAGAGTGACAGAAACTTGTCGGGGATGGGCTTAGAGATGCCATCTGGAATGAATATCAGAAAGGTGTCCATGTTTTGAACAACATCTGAATTGGGGGTCTGAGCAAGCAATAGATTGACATCCGCATCTGGAGGTATCCGTAAACTGTTTTCAGAGGTTGAGAAGAGTCTGAACAAGCGATAGATTAACATCCGTTGTTGGGAAGAATTCGTAAACTGTTTTCGGAAGTCTTAAGAAGAATCTGAACAAGCGATAGGTCAACATCCGTTACTTGGAGAACCCGTGAACTGTTTTCAGAAATCTTGAAGTTGAATAAGCAATAGAGCAGCATCCGTTGTTGGGAAGTGTCCGTAAACTGTTTTCAAAATTTGCATCTGAACAAGCGATAGATTAGCATCCGTTACTTGGAGAACCCGTGAACTGTTTTCAGAAATCTTGAAGTTGAATAAGCAATAGAGCAACATCTATTGTTGGGAAGCGTCCGTAAACTGTTTTCAGAAGTCTTAAGAAGAATCTAAACAAGCGATAGGTCAACATCCGTTACTTGGAGAACCCGTGAACTGTTTTCAAAAATCTTGAAGTTGAATAAGCAATAGAGCAGCATCCGTTGTTGGGAAGCGTCCGTAAACTGTTTTCAAAAATTGCATCTGAACAAGTTGGTAGATTAACATTCGATGTTGGGAAGAATCCGTAAACTATTTTCAGAAGTCTTGAGAAGAATCTGAATAAGTGATAGGTTAACATCCGTTACTTGGAGAACCCGTGAACTGTTTTCAGAAATCTTTAAGTTTGAGGAGGAACCGGTGTAGGGTTTCCTGATGATGAGCTTGTGTAGAACTGCATCTGGATGAATCTGGAATAAGCATTAGAATGCTGCCGTGTCTGGGTCACATCTGAACTATTCCTGGAAAGAATCTCGGGAGATAATGATTTTAGTCTGTCGACTGTTCTTACCTGAAAAGGTAAAGAGTTAGTTGTATGCAATGTCATGATGCATGATACAATGTATGTTATATGATATGAATGTAAATGGATGCGCATGTAAGCCGGAGAGCTGTCTTACAAAGGATAGATGATACCGAGATGGCTGAAGATAAAAGTATCTTGACTGCTGCCGGGAAGAATAATTCCTGGTTGTTGCTGGAGAATAAGGAGCTTGGGTTGTATACCAATCTTCTGGGGAATTCCTGTCTCGAGGAGATCTTCACTGGAGAAATCAATGAGGAACTGAAAACTGAAAATCTTCAAATTTGCTTGGGGAATACCAGTCCTTCAAACATCGAGGGGCCTTAGAACCAACTGCAGGGATTTGGAGTTTCCTTGGTGACTTGCAGGGTAAAAGAATTTCTGATGATTTCTACCGGGGATTTTAGAACTCGGTAGACTTAAGCTGGGGAGATAAGACTGAGAATCTCTAGTCTAGTGAGAAGCATTTTTGTGGGGAGAAGGTTCACTAGTCTGGCTGCGCTGGGGATAGATAGTTGAAGTTTTAGCTCTGTTGGGGATACTGGAATTTAGTTCTGAGGGGAATTGAGTTCTGGAGGATTCTCTGGCTGGGGATAACAAAGATAAACTCCTTTGGGGATTGTATTGATAAGTTATGTTGGGGAACTTTGATGAACTCCGCTGGGGATAGGAAGAATTTTTCCGAGTGCGATCTTCCGTGATAATAAACTGAGGATAACCCAGTTATAAGCCCTTGTGAGGAATAACTTTGAATAAAGCTCGGGAGAGACGTCCGTACTCTACAGGGGATAAGCTTCCAGAATCTACTGGGGATAAGCTTCAAGACTTGCTGGGGATATGGATTCCAAATCTCCTGGGGATTTCCTTTGAAAGGGTATCAAGATATCCAACTGCACCTTCAACCTATCAATAATCCTCTTTCTTGATTCATAAGGAAATGATTATGTTCAAATGCATATGCTTATTTAAAAAAACATTGGACGTTTCTCAAAATAAAACAAATAGTGCAAGAGAAAAGGAAAAAGGAAATGACATAAATTTCTGGGAAAAGTATTTGTATTGACTTTCTATGAGTATATTTGTACAAAGGAGACAACCATCCTAGTAAGAGGATTTCGTCGTAAATATTGAAAAATTTATACAAAATAAAGATGGCTATGTGAAATAATTCCATGGGATTCCATTCCGCTATAGCCTTCACAACTCTGAATATTTGTCCATCCAATGCTTCGTTTGCCGATGACTGGATTGATCAGAAACCTGGAACTGGTTGATGAAGAGATTGTCTTTGAAGTGAACCGACGAGACATAGTCATACGCTTCAATTCCCTAATTTTTGCCTGAATCGCCCTTTCGGGTTTTCGATCCACCGGGAAACCCCTTTTTGCCCAAGCCACCCTTTCGGGTTTTCAACTTGCCGGGTGTACAAATTTTTTTTTGTTTTTTATCCCTAATTTTTGCCTGAACCGCCCTTTCGGGTTTTCGGTTCACCGGGATGCCCATTTTTGCCCAAGCCGCCCTTTCGGGTTTTCGACTTGTCGGGTTATTTTATGCGTAGTATCTTTTGACTATGTCTGCGTTCGCAGGGTGCGGCAGATCGTCGCCGTCCATGGTGGTCAGAATCATTGCACCACCAGAAAATATGCTCTTGATCACAAATGGTCCTTCATATGTAGGAGTCCATTTGCCCCTGGGATCACTTTGCAGCAAGATAATCCGCTTGATTACGAGATCTCCGACTTGATACACTTGACGCCTGACTTTCTTGTTGAAGGCCTTGATCATCCGTTTTTGATACGTCTGACCATGGCATATAGTAGCGAGTCGCTTCTCGTTGATCAGATTGAGTTGATCAAGTCGGGTCTGCATCCAATCATCTTCGTTCAAACCTGTGTCCTTCATAATCCTTAGAGAAGGAATCTGAACCTCCATAGGCAGGACAGCTTCCATGCCATATACCAAAGAAAACGGGGTTGCCCCGGTTGAAGTACGTGCCGTCGTACGGTATCCATGTAGAGCAAACGGTAACATCTCATGCCAGTCTTTGTAAGTGACTGTCATTTTCTGAATGATCTTCTTAATGTTCTTGTTCGCAGCTTCAACAGCACCGTTCATCTTCGGCCGATAGGGGGATGAATTGTGATGATAAATCTTGAACTGTTCGCACAATGCGGTGATCATCGTGTTATTCAGATTTGTACCGTTGTCTGTGATGATCCTGTCTGGAACACCATACCGACATATGAGATTTTGCTTGATGAAGCGGGCAACCACATTTTTAGTAACAGAGGCGAAGGAAGCTGCTTCGACCCATTTGGTGAAATAGTCAATGGCAACCAGGATGAAGCGATGTCCGTTGGAAGCCGTGGGCTTGATCTCTCCAATCATGTTAATGCCCCACATTGCAAACGGCCAAGGAGCAGTCAGAACGTTGAGAGGAACCGGAGGGATGTGAACCTTGTCAGCATAGACTTGACATTTGTGGCAAGTACGGGAATGTTGATGGCAGTCAGCTTCCATGGTAGACCAGTAATAGCCCTCCCTTAGGATCTTCTTAGCCATTGTATGCCCGCTCAAGTGGGTGCCAAATGTGCCGCTATGTATCTCAGTCATGATCAATTCTGCTCCAGCTTTGTCTACACATCGGAGTAATACACAATCATGGCTTCGTTTGTAAAGGATGTCGTTGCTCAGGAAGAATTTAGCAGCGAATTTCCTTAAGAACTTCTTGTCATTTACTGAAGCTCCTTCGGGATAATCTCTAGTCTCGAGATACCTTTTGATTTCATGGAACCAAGGTTGTTCCACTACTTATTCGGTATTAATCTCGTGACAATGTGCGGGTTCATCCATTCGCTCAATGGTGATTTGGGGAGCCTCGTTATCCCAGTTGAGTTTAAACATGGAGGACATTGTAGCTAGAGCATCTGCTAGCTGATTCTCTTCTCGCGGGAAGTGCTCGAAGGTAATTTGCTCGAAATGAGGCAACAATGTCAAGACATGTTCTTTGTATGGGATAAGATTAGGATGCTTGGTATCCCACTCTCCTTTGATTTGACTGATAACCAAAGCCGAGTCCCCAAATACGATCAAAGATTTGATCCCCAAGTCTATAGCAGCCTTGAGACCAAAGATGCAAGCTTCATACTTAGCCATGTTGTTTGTGCAGCTAAAGCAAAGTCGGGCCGTGAATGGTGTGTGACATCCTTCCGGAGAAATGAGCACTGCGCCGATACCGTTTCCAAGTGCATTTGAAGCATCATCAAAGTACAGGGTCCATCGGGATCCCTTTTCGGGTCCGTCATACGGTCCGTTACTTTCAATGTTGTCCAAGTTCATGATGTCCTCGTCTGGGAAGTCAAATCTCATGGGTTGATAATCTTCGATAGCTTGATGAGCCAGATGGTCAGCTAGTACACTCCCTTTTATAGCTTTTTGGGTGGTGTACTGGATGTCATACTCAGTTAGGATCATCTGCCATCTGGCTATTCTTCCAGATAAAGCGGGCTTTTCGAAGATATACTTGATAGGATCCATTTTGGAAATCAACAAGGTAGTATGAGTTAACATATACTGCCTTAGTCGGAGAGCAGCCCATACCAAAGCGCAACAAGTTTTCTCGAGCAGTGAGTAGCGAGTCTCACAGTCGGTAAACTTTTTGCTAAGGTAATAAATAGCATACTCTTTTCGACCAGACTCGTCATGCTGGCCCAAAACACACCCCATTGAGTTAACCAAGACGGTTAGATACATGATCAATGGTCTTCCTTCGACGGGTGGCATCAGAATAGGAGGTTCTAGCAAATACTCCTTGATTTTATCAAAAGCAGCTTGGCAATCGTCGTTCCATTCGATTACCTGATCTTTCTTTAAGAGTTTTAAAATTGGCTCACAGGTAGAAGTCAGATGAGAGATGAATCTGGCAATATAGTTCAAGCGCCCCAAGAACCCTCTAACCTCCTTTTCAGTACGGGGAGCAGACATCTCTTGTATTGCTTTCACTTTTGCTGGATCGACTTCAATGCCTTTGTTGCTTACAATGAATCCTAGAAGTTTACCAGACCTAACTCCAAAAGTGCACTTACTTGGATTCAGCCTGAGTTTGTATTCTTTCAACCTGGCAAACAGCTTTTCTAAATGTTCAAGGTGCTCCTCCTCTGTTTGTGACCGAGCTATCATATCTTCTACGTAAACTTCAATCTCATGATGTATCATATCATGAAACAAAGCTACCATGGCGCGTTGATAAGTTGCCCCTGCGTTCTTCAGCCCGAACGACATCACCTTGTAACAGAAAGTGCCCCATTGTGTGACAAAAGTTGTTTTCTCCATATCCTCGGGGGCCATTTTGATTTGATTGTAGCCCGAGAATCCATCCATGAAGGAAAACACCTTATGCTGAGCTGTATTGTCGATCAAAATATCAATGTGTGGAAGTGGAAAATCATCTTTGGGGCTGGCCCTATTCAAATCTCGGTAGTCCACACACATCCTGACTTTGCCATCTTTCTTAGGTACTGGCACGATGTTAGCGACCCATTGAGGATAGGACGTAACAGCCAGAAATCCAGCGTCGAATTGTTTCATCACTTCTGCTTTGATTTTTTTAGACATGTCAGGCCTCATTCGGCGGACTTTTTGCTTGATCAGTGGACAATCCTCTCTTGTGGGGAGACGGTGAACCACGATGTCTGTGTCTAAACCCGGCATGTCTTCATAAAACCAAGCGAAGATTTCAACATACTCATTCAACAACTGTATCAGGCGTTCCTTGACATTTGGTTCCAGATTGGCACCCACTTGCACCTTCTTCCGGTCTTCCTCAGTCCCTAAGTTGACAGTTTCCAATGACTCTTCGTGCGGTAAGATGGCCCTTTCCTCTTGCTGTAGAAGTCTGGCTAGTTCCCCTGGTAATTCACAACCTTCGTCATCTTCATACTCGGCTTGATTGACCAGATCTTCAGAGTTATTGAAGGATATAGCAGAATAGTCACCCATGGAATCCGGAGTGGATGGGTACCTGCATTTGTGAGTGTGGGTGTGTGTAAGGGATAGCCATCCTTAAACAAAAAATGCAAAAGGAAAGAAAATGAACATAAGCAGTTTATCAAATGAAAAACGTCCAATGAATCATTAAACATGGCATATGGATATGAAAAATAACCAAAACCCTTACAAATGGACCTACATGCCCCGGGCAAGGCATGAGGTGAAAAAGATAGTGTACGGATTGTTTGAAAATAAATATTACAGACCAATAGAAAATGTTTGACAGATAAATTACTGATGAATAAAAGTGATGGGGACAAAGTCTTTTGCCTCCCAGTTGCACAATCCTCCTTTGACAGTTGGGTAAATCCACTCTTCGATGTTGCTCTCCTTGTCTTCATCCTCCAAAGCGTTGATTTCGTAGGGAGAAATTTTGACTGGCGCTCTTTCAATCTTCGAACGGCGCATAGCTTTCTAGCCCGCGGTAGTGAACCCTAATCCAAATTTGTCTGTCTTATGTGGAATATCAGGCAACTGCCCCCATGCTGAATTCTTCCCCTCCTTTATTGCGGCCCTTGCGTCCTCCAGAGATGCCATCCGGGCCATCTGCCTCGGTGTCTCAGCTGCCAACTTTGCTACTGTTATTTCAGGAAGGACTTCTTCGAAATGCTGAAATGGCGTTTCAATGAACTCCCCTTCTACCTCCACATACCGGAAAGAGTTCAAGTGGCTAATCATGTACTCCTCTTCGCCATGGACAGTAATGATCTTTCCCTTGACAGGATACTTCAACATCTGATGTAAGGAGGAGGTGACTGCCCCAACATGGTGTATCCAACGCCTACCCAGCAGGCAAGAGTATGACGGACGGATGTCCATCACATAGAAAGTAGATTTAAACACCTCAGTGCCTATCTTGATGGGAATTTCAACCTCCCCATGGACCATTCTCTTCGAACCATCGAAAGCTCTGACAACAATATCACTCGGTTTCAGCTCTAACCCTTCACAATCTAGTCGGTCCAAGGCCTTCTTAGGTAGTACATTCAGCGACGAACCAGTGTCGACCAAGACATGTGCGAGAGTAGTTCCTCGGCACTCGACTGAAATGTGCAAAGCATCATTGTGGTTTCTACCTTTAGGAGTTAGGTTGGCATCAGAGAAACCTAATCCATTGTCCGCAGTAAGGATGGCCACGCAATTTTGAAATTGATCTGCAGAGGTTTCCTGGGGCACATGGGCTGCCTTCAGGAATTTTATCAGAGCTTTAGCATGCGCTTCCGAGCAAAGTAATAGTGCCAGCATGGAGATCTTTGAGGGGGTTTGCCCCAGTTGTTCTACCACATCGTAATCACTCCTTTTGATTATCTTCAAGATCTCATCCATTTCCTTCTTAGAGGTTTCCGGGATGACCAAGGGTTGAGCCCTCGTCCTGACGAGCTCATCTTGGATTCCCTTACCTTTATCAGCAGCGGTAGGAGGGACAATACTAGGAACAACAACATCTTCAATCAATGGGGTTCTAGCGGAGAGTTTGATTGGTGCAGGGATGACCTTGTCGGCAGATGAGGGTCCAAAGATTGCTCTTGGAGGGGCAATCTCTGGAGAAAATATTCTCCCGCTCCGGGTGATTTTGCTCGTGCCTGCAATGTTTCCAATGCTGGCTTCTTCATCATCCGAACTTTCTTCAGTTATTTCGATTTGTTTAATACCATGGTAGTAGACGTCACCGCCATAGTTCCATGGTATTGACTTCTCAGAAACATAGGGGACAGGCCCTGGCATTGTTATCTTCAAAGGAATAGATTTCGTGGCTGGTGTAATCTTAACAGGCTTTCTGACGGCCTTGGAAAGATTGGCGTGAATGGTTATGATTGAGACATCTTCAGTATGGGTTGGAACAGTAGAAACTTTTTCAAACAAAATTTGTCGACTATCCATTAGGCCTTGGATGCCTTTCTTCATTAACGGACAATCAAACGGCAGAGAGTAACAACAATAACAGTCTTCTTTACATCCCGGGAAGATCCCGGCCCTTAACAGATTCAACTTGATGGTTAACAATGGAGTTATCAGATCATTGACATCAGCAACATACAAATCTTCTTCAATGGCATTGACATTTCGGCCGTGCTTCGGCATGGGAGCAGATATCACATTAGGCTTCTCCGGAGCGTCAAACTCCACCTCCTTCGCCTCTATCAGGTCTTGAATTTTATGCTTGAGTGCCCAACAATCATTGGTGTCGTGCCCGACACTGTCAGAATGGTAGGCACATTTAGCATTAGGATGATAATGCGGAGAGGACGTATTCACATTTTTTGGTGCCTCCTTGATAGTGGCGAGATTCAACTTCAACATATGGGGAAGTACTTGCGCTGGCGTCATGTTAATGCGGGTGAACTGCCGTTGTGGCCGTTCCACCCGTTGTTGATTTGGTCTGGACTGGTTATAGTGAGGCTGCTCACTTGAAGGGTTTTGAATCATTACGGCCCCCACGGTCGGCCGGCGCTCAGTCTTCCCTGCTCTTCTCTGAGAATATACCACAGCCGTTTCCTTCTTAAAAGGCTTCTTCTCAACACTTGCAGCGGCACCCTTCTGAATCTTTCCTGACTTGATGCCAACTTCTATTCTTTCGCCTATTAAGATCAAATCGGTAAACCCCGCGGAAGAGTTACCAATCAGATGATTGAAAAATGGCCCAGATAAGGTCCCTAGAAACATATCAACAAGTTCACGGTCGGTTAAAGGAGGTTGCACCCTGCCAGCCAAATCCCTCCATTTTTGTGCATATTCTTTGAATCCTTCGCCTGTTCCCAGTGACATACCCTAAAGTTGGGTACGAGTAGGAGCAAGGTCAGAATTGTACTGATATTGTTTGTAGAAGGCGGTGGCCAAGTCTTCCCAGTTTCGGACGCTGGTTCCCTCTAGCTGATAGAACCACTCCAATTGAGCCCCAGAAAGGCTGTCTTGAAAGAAATGGATCCAAAGGTTTTTATCTTCCGTATAGGGTTGGATCTTTCTCACGTAGGACCTGAGATGCATTTTTGGACAGGACAGCCCATCATACCTTACAAAAACTGGCACTTTGAATTTTGGGAGAATCACAATCCCGGCAACCAAACCCAAGTCTTCAAAATCCAAACCCGGTACTCTCTGTAGCTCCATGGCGGCCAACCTGTCTTCTAAACCTTTGTATTTATCATCAGCTGGAGGGTATTGTTGATCATAGTAGTCTTCATCCTCTTCGACCTCCTCTTCTTCCACATCGGACTCGGAAGGTACCGCAGCCCCACCTCCTTTGTTGGTTCCTTCATCAGAAGTAGGAGGAAATTCAAGCACTCTCCGAGCTTCTCCGTCAAATCTTCTCCCTAAAGTAGCCACCCCGAGTCTCTTTTTCTTCTTTTTCACTGGGTCTTTATTCCCCAGCAAGGTCTTGAGATCCTCCTGACCCTTAGCCAAGGTCGTCAGGAGTTGCTGGAACTGTGCATTTTGAGCTTGCAGGTCTTTGACTGTTTGCTCGAGATCCATCCTACTGAAATAAACAGCAGACAGATAAGGAAACCTGGAGTGGGACCTGCTTATGCACATGATGAATGATATGCTTATGTATGCAATGCATTCAAGGATTTAGAACATTCAAAATTGTTGTAGACAAAAAGGAACGCACGTCATATTAATAAGAAGAAATTTGTTAGTACATAAATGCCCCATGGGCCAAATATTACAAAAACAACTTCTCAAGGTAAAAAGACATTGCGCATCCTCTTTGGTGCGATGTAGGTGTTGAGGGCCTCTTGCTCATGGAGTCGGCGGGTAAGCTCTAGAACCTTCTTCTCACTGGCGTAGAAGCTGGCTTCAAAAGTGTTCTGTTCCTCCTTGAGCTGGATCCAACTTTTCTGCATTTCCTCCCATGATGTAGGCATGTCAGGATATAGGATGGTGTAGGGAACCTCTCCTTCCATGACGGGCTCTTTAATCACAGGGAGAACATGAGGATAAGGCATCATCAGACTCTGGGCTCGGGCTCGTACCCACTTGAGATAAGGCTCAAGAGGGATGGAGTTCTTGTGTCCCAGAGTCTTGCTATCAACCTTGTTGGGCCTCCCCCAAGCTCTGATGAATCTTTGGCGAAGTCCTTGCGCATCGTTGTCGAAGTCAAAAACTAGGTCAGGAATCAACATGTCATGAGGGCTATCCCTCCGTGCATATCCAAATTGCCTCAAAGCTAGGCAAGGATTGTAGGTGATACCCTCCTCTGATTCCAAGTAAAGGAACATTAGGAAATTCTCCGCAACGATCGACGATGATGACATTTTCTCTGGACCGAGAACACCAATGTACATCAGAGTGAGTAAGAGTCATCAACCGTTGGGACCACCTTGAGCCTTGGTCATTCTTCAAGACAGATTGTGGAAGGTGCGAAATAAACCACCTTGCAAGGAGAGGAGTACAGCACATGAGAACACCCCTCTTTCTCATTGTTCGTGTGTGAAATGAGTGAAGGATGTCCCCAAGCAATGTTGGTATTGGATTTCTGGACAAGAAGATTTTGACGGCGTTGACATCTACCAATTGGTCAGAATTTGGGAACAAGACCAACCCATAGATAAGGAGTGCCACAACTTCTTCAAAGGCTTGTAGGTCCAATGAATTCCAACATTCTTGTGCCTTCTCAAACAAGAATTTTGCTAAGAATCCTTTGACGCCGCTTCTGGTTTCCCAATGCCCCTTGATGTCGGATGGTTGTAGACGTAATGCTCGAGCAACATCTTCCGGCTTTGGTTCCTTTTCCGTACCATTGAAGGGTAGTTGATTAAGGATAGGAATTCTCAGGAGTTGAGAAAACTCCTCCAAAGTGGGCACCAACTGGTAATCAGGGAAAGTGAAACAGTGGTGAAGAGGGTCAAAGAACTGGAATAGCACTTTCATCATGTCTTCTTCAATGTTGGTGTTAACTAAGCTGAGCAGTCTACCTGTCTTTCACTGAAGGATGAGCTTTCCCGGAATTCTTGAGGTGAGCTCCTTGAGTTGAGGAGAGATTCTCACAAGGTTGACTTGGATGGTTTTTCTGCGAGGAATTTCCATGACCTACAAAACAAGAACAAAGATGAAGATCCAAACCCTTGAAATGGTTAGTGAATGCATATGATGCTTTATGATGTTTATGATGTATGCACAATCATATGTACAAGCAAATCACACCAAACCCTAGTTTCAGGCTTGCATGAGGTTTCATAGGTAAGTACCCTCTTGAGTGTAGTTGGCTTAAAAACCTGTCCTATAAATAGTAACCGGGTTCTAAGGAGCTCAATATCATTGGATTGTTTTCATCGTTCATTGTTTTGGTTTAGCCACTTAACTAGCAACCAAAATATTCCAAGAAAACAACCCTCAATGAGTGTAGTATCGAGTATCTACCAACTTCGGACTGCACCAAAGCCGGTCATCTCACTACCCCTAATGTAAGGCCAAGATGGTCAAGTAAGGTTCTAGGTCATTAGTGCTTAGTGACATCACTCAGCGGCCCCGTACTCTCCTTGATTGAACTCAAGGGTTACCGGTACTCACAAATATGTCGCACTAATATAGCTATTGCTTCGACCGTGTCGGTATACCCCGCACAGTTTCCATAACGTATTGCTATCTATGAAATGTTTCCCAAAATCCGGGTGTAGGATTGCAAACCCAAACAAAAGAGCCAAGATATAAAGCAATCAAATCAAACAATTAGTCATGCAAGAGGGTGATCTAAGCCCTAAGGTTACTCCACTTTTAAAAAAAATTTCCCCAGCAGAGTCGCCAGTTCTGTGATACGGTGGGAGAACTGACTATGTTTTTGCGTTTGTTTTCGCAAATGTTTCGGTTGAGCAAGAGTCGCCACCCGACTTTTTATTTTATCCTAAGGAAAGGTTTAAAAAAAGCACAGCAAAAACCTTTGAGATATTTTCTTGGGTTCGGGGAGTAGATTATAGAAAGGGAAGGTATTAGCACCCTCTCTATCCATGGTTATCCATGGGCTCTTAGGTACTTGCTTAGATCAACTTGCCTTGGTTTTCAATTGTTTGAAATGGTGCTTTGTGTGTGGTTTTGAAAATGTTTTGAAAAAGATGCCTTGTCTAGGCTACCCTTGTAACAATTCTTTACTCGAATGTTTTACAAAGGGTGTTTGTCTTTTTGAAAAGATGTTTCCAGGTTTTTTTTTGAAAGTTTGTTTTGAAAGTGTTTGTGAAGTGTGGTTTGAAAAATAGGCAAGTGTTTTTGTTTTGCAAGTTGACAAGTACTTAAGAGTCATCTACCCTAAAGTTCTCAAAGATTTTTGCTATGTTTTAACCCTTTTAACAATTTTGTTCCACCATTGTATTTGGTGGACAATCTTGTGTTAGGATGTGAAAGGGACGGGCGCGGGTCATCGTTTAGACCATAGTTGCAATGGTGCCAAGTATCTTTGGGCAATTTTCTTTTAAGGGACTTGATCATTTTTTAGGCAACTTTCGAAAGCGTCGTCGAGGGACCATGATCATTTGAAATGTGTTTGTTTTGCCCAAAGAAACCTAACATGCAATATGGCCCATTTATTGAAGGCAACAAGTGGAATACCCTAGGGGTGCAAGTGTGATATGTGTTGTCCATTTTCATGCTTGTTTATCTTGAAATTAGGTCAAACTATTTTTGTTCTTTTTATTTGCATAAAAACCCTAATTCTAACATGGTATATTTAGAAAGCATTAAAGTGCGAAAAATAAAGTTCTAAACTATTACAACACAATATGGGAAGGGGGGGTACAAATGTTCAAATGGGGGGTATTTGACAAGGAATTTAAACCTAGCTATTACATCAATTTGGAATTATTTACAAGATAATTGATTGCACAAATTAAATAGAAATAAAATAAATACGCAAAATGTAAAAAGGGTTTTTATATGTATGGAAAAAAGGTACTTTTTATGTCAAATAAACAAAATAAAAAAAGTATTATTTTTGGAGCTTTTTTATGTTTAGGGCAAAACCCTAATTTTATTAAGTAAAATGCATTAATTATTTAATATGTACAAATATTTATCAATTATATACTAAATAACATAAAAAATGAAGTATGT